>JAOQGH010000010.1:4584279-4613088 GCA_025769975.1 Gallinago jamesoni | reverse complement strand
CTTCTCTGGAGACATTCAAACCCCCCTGGACACGTTCCTGTGGGACCTGCTCTGGGTGGACCTGCTTTGGCAGGGGGTTAGACTGGATGATCTTCAGAGGTCCCTTCCAACCCCATGTGATTCTGTGATAGTGGGTGGCTGTGTCTCTGCCCTGTCTGTTCCCCAGGGCCAGAGCTGCCCCACACTGTCAGGGGGACATCCCATAGGCTCTCAGGGCAGGCACGTAGTGGATGAAGCTGGGAGGGATCAGGGATCACCCTGTGCTGTCCCCTGTGCCCAGGAATTGCCTCCCTGGGCCATGAGAGCACTTTCTCCTGTTTCTGTCACCAGCACAGGTCTGTCTCTTGCAAACTTTTACCTGTCCCCATTGGAGAGTTGAAGCTGTGCTGAGGCTTTGTAGGGCATGTGGTTCTTTTTTTTTTTTTTCTTTTCTTTTTTTTTACCTTTAAGTAAGCAATATATATTCAAGAGTAAAATTAAAGATACGCAGGAAATGAGATTGCTAGCGTTGCTTCTGCTTGGTGGGGAAACCATTTCCGTCCCTGCTAATGGAGGGAGGGGTCCTGCTCTCAGCTCCGGAGGGTCTGAGGTGGGGGTGCAGAAAGAAGAGAGGAGGAGAAGGAATAACTAAACAAGGCCAGGGAAAACCTCTGAAGCTGCTTGCATATTGGCTATGTTCAGGCTGTGCTCCATCCCGCGGGGTTTTCCTAACATCTGGAACAGCTGGACACACGCCCAGCCCTGGATGTGGGATAAGCACCAGGAAAACTGCCGAGGAAGCCCCCACCGCCCCGCCAAAGGCTCTGCGTGGTTGATGGATTAACTGCAGCAAGGGATAAACCTCCTTGAAAGCCTTCCAGAAGAGCAACTGATGCTACTGTAGGCCCATGTAAGCTGACAGGCTCTTAATAGAGGGATAACCCTGCCGTTCCCCTGATGCTGAGTCCGTGTTCTTTAGCTGCCAGAGAAGGGTCAGGGCACAGAGGAACGAGGTGAAATCCCAAACAGGCTACGAGTCCTCCATCCTCTCCACGGGAGAGCGGTGGGTTTTGTTGGCTTTCCCTGCAGAGAGACTGCTGGAGCCCTGGCAGATCCCTGCCAGAGCTCTGCCAATCTCTGACTCTTGTCTCCTGGGGCGGGAGGAATTAAGAACATCAGGTTAAATAAGCTTTTTTGGAAAGGAAAATCCTAAGAGTGAATGAGCTCAGAAACTTAAAGGCAGGGATTCAAGTTTCTACTGCTGTTCATTAATTTAATGTGAAATACAAAGAGTGGGGCTGGGAGGGAGTTCTGGAGGGACTTCAGGATTGTCTCTAAAGGAAGCCCACTGCAATAGCCTGAAGGCGACACGGAGGTGAGCAAGCTCTGTGAGGTCTATATAAGAGTGGAAAACTGGCAGCTTTCTGGCCAGCTACTGAAAAATCACCTCGGGCAGCTGATGCCACATGAGAAGGAAAAGCAAGGAAGGACCCTGAAATACCTGCTGGCTGCAGGCTGTCTTGGGGGATGATAGTCAGGTTGATGCTTCAGACCCTGCCTTTGCTCATCTTCTAAAAACCCTCACCCCTGGGCTCGTCGCCTGGCTGTGCCCGACCCACAGCAGGACCCCGGGCACTGCAGAGCCCCTGCTCCAAAGGGAGAGCCCTGGGTGCCCGCAGGCGTCCCCATCTCACGGAGAGCGGGCAGACCCCCGGCAGTGGCTGGGAAGATTGGATTATCGGTGCGAGCCACCAGAGCACAGCGCTGGGAAATGTAGAAGAGCTTTATTTTTTTTTCTTGAAATCTACGTTAATGTGACAGTTTTAAAGAAAATAAAGAAATAGGGCTGGAGGTGAGAAAAAGCACGTATATAATTTCTCAGTTACTGCTCCCATAGCTTTTTCAATTTGACTGTTTCCCCTCTGATGTGTGAAATCTGAATTTGAATCCAGGCTTTCTCTGCTCCCTCCCTGTTGACCTCGTCAGAAACACTGAATGCAAGAGAAAAAAAAGAACAATAAATTGCTTTATGTAGCTCCAGACAGGAAAACCCTGCACTTACCCTTACAGGCAGTCTTTCCCATCTGTTACCTCGCTGTGCTGCCTCTGGGTTACCTCAATAAGAAAACTTAATTGAGGCAATGTCATGTCAGGAGAGAGTGATACATCCATTTTCCCAGACTCGCTTTTGTAACCTGCTTCATTCTTAGCAGAACTACACTGGGCCTCATGTCTTGCAAGATTTTTCCCATTGTCTTTCTAATAATAACCTCCTTTCATAATATTTTTCATTCATACGCAGACAAACTTTTTTTTTTTTGTGCTGTTACGTCTTTCTGTTTTAATAGGTGTGTTGCAGCACCTGTCCCGTGCGAAACCTCCTGTCTTTAACGTGTAGATGCATAACGAGGGAAAATCTCTGCTGCTCCCAGCTTGGACTAGATAAAGCGTGCGAGAACAGAAGGATTATCCCCCTGCTTTTTCAGACAGGGAGATGACATGAGGAGACTAATGGGAGGTTTTTAAAAGTAGTTAGGGGACTTTAACGGGCTTTTGTGAGCGTTTCCTTCCTGTCATTATAACCCAAAGTAGGGAGCTGGTGTGCATTCAAAAGTTAGAGCTGAGCCCGTCCTGAATGCGTTCTGCTCATTGATGGCTGGGGCTGGACCTCTGTCGTTTTTAAGCGCCTTTGTAGCACGGGAAGCACAGCTATAGATAGTTAATTTAGCTGCCTTAAAGGCTCCCCTTCTCGCTCCCTTTTCAGGGGCTGCCTCATCTAGGGAAGAGCGGTACGGACAGGCAGCCAGGAGCTCAGCAATCTGTCTTTTGCCTTTAAAAAACACTAGTTCCTTTAAAACTAGCGAGCTTGCCTGAAGAATAGATCAGAGGTGGTGATGGCGTGCAGATGAATCCCTCCTGGCTCCTCAATGCTTGCAGGATCATGATGAGGAGCAGAAAATGGGAGGGTTTGGCACTATGGTTTTGGCCAGTGTCCCGTCCGTACCTTGTCCCTGTCATCTCCGGAAAGCCCTGGGGCATCCCTTTGGAGCCAGGAGGGTGGCAAGGTGTGGGAAACCAGCTCTCCCTTTTGGGAGTCAATATTAATAAATGGCAGTTGAGCGAGTGGGGGGGCCGTGTTTATCCCGTGGATGCCAGGCAGACAACGAACCCTGCCTTGCCCAGATGGCACAGGCTCTCCTCCAAGCAGATAAACCAGGGCTGGTGCCATTGAAACGGGCCCAGACGCGCCGAGTTACAGTGGCAGCGTGGCAATTACAGCGCCTCCAGTGACCTCCATCTGGACACACAAACTGGTTTTCTCTTTGTAAAACCTCTCCTATGTCTCCGATATTAGCCATGTATGGGGATGTTAATTGATTTAATTGAAGCTCTCGGCGTTGAGCCGTGGGTATTGCCAGCCTTTTCAGTCTAGGTACGTGGTGAATTTTAGTGTGTTTGAAGGAGGGAAACTTGGTAGAGCCCTGGAAGAGGCTGCCCAGAGAGGTGGTGGAGTCTCCTTCTCTGGAGACATTCAAAACCCGCCTGGACACGTTCCTGTGCAGCCTGCTCTGGGTAGACCCGCTCTGGCAGGGAGTTGGACTAGGTGATCTCCAGAGGTCCCTTCCAACCCCATATGATTCTATGATTCTGTGAAACTGGGGTGTGTGTGCTCTGCTCTTGAGGTAGTTGGACAAGGAAGGTCTGTTGGAGGTCTCAGAGTCCAGGACTCATGAGGTTCTGCTCCAGAGTGAGGGGAGATGAGGCTGCTGCTTCTGAGCTCCCCTGAGCACAGGGATGGAACTGTGGTGCTCCTGGTAGGGCTGGAGTCTCATTAGCTTATCAGTTGATTTTAAACCAATCTTTCCATGTTTTCTTTATACATATACACACAAACAAGCATTAGATTTCGGTCATATGAAAAATAAAGTCGTGGCAAAGTGGTTAATAAAGTGCTTTGTACTTTAGTAGCATCTGGCAGCTCTGGTCACGAGCCACACAGAAGGTCCTGCACAAATGCTGAAAGACAAAAGAAAACGTGCATTTAGAGGCTGCCAGTGTACAGAGAGCCCTCTCTGCACCTTTGAAAAAACTGTTTACTGGGCTTGTTTTCACGAGAAATTTTTTTCCATGGTTTGAAAATCACCGCTTTTGGCCTAGAAGACATTGTCAGGGGTTCTCATGCCAAAAATTATCTAAGTCTGTCTCTTTTTTTCTTTATATGACCTTTTCTTTTTAGTAAACAAACAAAACCAACAGAAAAGTGCAGCAAACCCACAACCTTGCGGCAAAATTATCCACCGAAAGAAATAGCAAAAAAGCAACCTCTTGCAGATGTGACATAGTCAGAACCCGTTGTATTAGCAACTATTCCCAGATGACCTCGGGCTATGACTTAGCCCTGGGTAATATTCCTGATCATTAATGTGCTACATTGTGTTAAGGAAACGTAGTAGTGTAACATCTGTGGTATGTGTTCCCCAGGATAAGCAGCATCCTTCGTGCTTTACCTCTTCCCCTGTAGCTTTTTGCCACTCTTCTTGAGGGAAATATTTTTAATTTTTATTTTTTTCCTATGCTTTCTCTTGTTAACAATAAGAGGGATGTAGTGGCTCGTGTTGCCTTCATTTCCTGTTGATATTACTCTATCCAGATTCCTCATTAAGTGTTTAATCAGGAACACAGGAAACACGGCCAAATGTTTTTTGTGCGAAAGGCATGTTGAGTTTGGAGGGAGTAAAACAGCTCAGAGGAGGCACCTGCAAACAGCCAAAATATTGGCTTGAAATCTTTTTATCCCAATAGGCAGCTGATTGGGAAACGGGTGGGGGGGTGGTCTTGGCTCTGCAGAAGCAGGGGTGGGACGATGGCCTCCTTTTGGCCATGGGAACAGCAGGAGCTGGGGGAAGCCAAAGGATGGGGAGCGTCTTGCTCTTGAGGTTTGGTGGCATCTGGTGTTAGCAGAGCCCAGGCTAGCTGATATGGCTGGGGTTAGTCCCTGCGGGTGTGCGAGGAGGCATTGCAGCACCCCCTGCCCCGGGAAAGTGTGGAGGGCAAGCAGTGGTGTAAAGCCAGCAGCTGGTTGGAACAAGAGTTGGGGAGCCTGGGGAGACCCCTCAGGCCCCCCGTGCAACTTGTTCCCATTGAGCCCAGTTTGAAGAGATGGTGATGCACAGATGTCATCTTGACCTCTCTGCATAGGGCTCGATCCAGAACGAAGCGTTGTGGGACATCCTCCTTTTCCCACACCAAATAACCCTCAAGATTGCTGAAAAGCTGATTGACTGGTTGGACTTTAGTCAATATACCTTTAGAGAGATCCTGGGCTTCCAGGATCAAAAAGCAGTGACATGCTGACATTCTCCAGCATGCGGAACGTCCCCCGTTGCCACCAAAGGCAAATGCTGCGAGATGAGCGTTGTGTGCTCTGGGGCTCCCTGGGGAAGGACCGTGTGAGGAGTGAGGGCTGGAGAGTTCATTGGCACTTCTCAAGGGTGAAGGCTCCTGTCAGCTGGCTCTCACAGGAGACTTCAGAAATAATCTTCCCTGATGTCAGTGCACATGTTAATTGGACTTGACAGATGATAATGAAGAAGAGGCTGTAGCTGAGAAAGGGAAGAGGGAATGTCATAACTCTCGGGGGAGGAGGAGAAAACAGAAAAGTCCAGATGTCCAGAAGTTACATGAGGTAACTAAAAATATTAATCTTTGCTGTTTCTGGTCCCTGAGGTGGTAGATGCAGGGGAAAATCAGTAACTAGCCTGCAAAGGTGGTTTTCTTTATCTCCGGTTCACATTCATAGATTCAGAGAATCGTCTAGGTTCAAAGGGACTTTAAAGATTGGTCTTGCTGTTAACCCATTTAAGGAAATGGTTTTTTTGGTGAGAGATCTTCCTATGTTGAGAATGTCACAGCTATATGTACCCGTGTGTGGTATGGGGGGGAGGGACCGCATACCCAAGGGACTGAGCTACTAGTTTTTCCTGACATATAGGAGTGGGCAAAGGGGGAAATGGCCCTGTGGGCTCTGCATCTTCAAGCACATAGCTTGTAAACAGAATGTAGCACTGTTTCCTGGAACTGTGGTTCTGTGCCCGTGGCTTGTGCGTAATTAGCCTTAATTAGCTGAATTAGTCTGGAAAACTTTTTTTTTTTTTGGCCTTTGCTAGAAGGTCAGCGTGTCCTCCCCTGGCTGGCTGGATGTTCTGGCCTGATGCTGTTGGCAGCGTGAGCAAGACCCTGGTGGTGCCAGCAGAGCTGGTGCACGGTGTCCTGGGTGGCACAGCCCAGTGTCCCATCCATGGCACCAGAGATTCGTAAGGTGCATGTGCAATTCCCTCTCCCAAATGACAGGCAGGTCCTTTGGATCCTTGAGGCTTCTCGAGGGCATTGACTCCCATTATGATAACACTCTCGCAGAGGCTAGCTCCTTGAGCTAGGTGGGATTTTGTCCCCTCAGGGGCAGGAGTGGCCAGTCTACATGCCAGTGCAGAATTGGGTTGTGTCCATTGTCTGCCTCTGCTCCCCGTGAAATGGAGGTGAGAGCACTTCTCACTGCTGAGAAATGGTGGCAGAGGGGCTTGCCTGGGGCACTGCAGGCAGGGGCACAGGCTGTTTCAGAGTCCTGTGCAAGCAGTCGATAGTTTGTGGACAGTTGATAGGGCAGGCTCGGTTGCCCCATGACTGTGCAATGAAAAGAGCAGCCTTGTTTATCGTCATCAAATCAGATCAAAGTGGCATCTGGCAGTTGCGTTTGTAGTGTGCTCAAAAGAGGATGCTGTGTGCC
The DNA here is from genome assembly GCA_025769975.1 of Gallinago jamesoni. Lineage (NCBI taxonomy): Eukaryota > Metazoa > Chordata > Aves > Charadriiformes > Scolopacidae > Gallinago > Gallinago jamesoni. The sequence continues at coordinate 4,606,325 of JAOQGH010000010.1, read as the reverse complement.
AGAGGCAATGTTTTCCCTGTGGTAAGAGCCAGCACAAGGACCCTGCTCTGCTGAGGTGACTGTCACCCTAGGATTAGCTTAGAATAACATCTTCAGCAAAGTCATCCTCTGATCCTTACTGCGAGGTTTCCGGGAGGACAGAAATCCTCCCATTACAGCTTCTTCTGATGTGTGTTTCCTGATTGTGGGCTCTCATATTTTTCTTGTAATTACCAGCAAACTGCCTGAACAAGAGCTGAAATGCTTTTCCCTGACTGGCAGGAGCACAACACCCACTGATGAGTCAGGGGAGGAAGAGCTCCTGCTTCACGGGAGGGGAGGGTATTGGAGGAAAGGGAAGGGAGAAGACGGGGAAGAATAGCTGCCAGAGAGTTGTGGAATAAATGACATTTGTTTAAAGACACATTAGAAGATTAATGATGGGAGTTAAAGTATGAAAGCAACAGGGCCTAAGTGTGGTATTAATGGAATCCATTTTCTTTGCCATCTCCAGCAGGAACTCTTTGTAAGTACAGAAGGGGGAAAATGACTTTACAGTAATAACTGTTATTTATATAAGAGAACAACATTGGATGTATCAAAATGTGAGGTTTCAAGGTAATAACTGGACCCTCACAATCATTGTTATCCATTTAAAAGGCAATTTCTGTGATGGTGAATAGATGAAAGAAATAACCCCAATCCTGCAAGTGATCGTAAACGAGCTTTATTTTATTATTATTGTTATTAATCAGTTCCAAATCTGATAAGATCATGTTAAGAAACAGGGAAAAGGCCAGAAGAGATAAAGGCTCTGATAATCATCCTTATAGAATCTTATGGGACCATCTAATGGGCTCATTAGTGACCTAGAGCCTCATCGTGGCTTCCTGCAGTGGGTCAAATGCCCCCTTGCAGCGTCATTGACTCGCATCCCATAAAGAGCAGCAAGCAAACGGATGACTTGGTCTTGTAGCCTGAGAGAGCTGCTCCTCTTCTCCACCTGTAATTCACACTGGTGACTACAGTGTTGTTGCAAGTACAGGGTGAATTCACAGGGCAAGCCGAGAGGATAACACTGGCTGTACCGGGTGACTGTCTCTCTCCTGATGTTAGCTGTGCATGAGTCCTATAGCCATCAAACACATGAATTATTCATGAGGAGGGGCTGGGGGTAGTGGGGGGAGAATGATAATAACATTCTCCATGTGGTCAAAATAGAACAATTAATTTGACCAGCTCTAATTTTTAATAACCACTGGGTTTGTGAGCAGATGTGATAGATGAGCTTGAGCAAACCGTAGCTTCCCAAGCTGGCTTTTCACTGCAGAGCAACTAGTCCACTCTCTAAAGAGCCAGAGCTGTGTAAACCTTCCCAGATTGTGGGAAGGAGGAGTGGAAAGTTGAATGAGGGGAGAAAGGATCTGTTCTGTTTCCCTAATACTCCAATGTGAATGTTAGGTGTGAGCCTCAATTCATCCCAGTTCAGAGCAATGCTTGGATGGGAATTTTGTCTTCAAACCTCAGGTCCCATGGAGCGAAGTGTTTCATAAGGGCCAGGGTTTTTCTCCCTTAACTCTGCATGCCTGGTGTTAGCTTGAGCATGGAGACTTCAGATTGCGATGCACAAAGTAAGAAGGGGTGGCAAGGAGGGGGTGACGGGGAGGAGGTCTGGGTGTTTGATGGTGAGATAGCAGTTTGCTGTCCCGGAGGTGGCCCTGGACGTCTCTCGTGTTGGAAGAGGATGGGGAGGATGATAAAGCAGCCCTGTTTCTGCAGGCAAGTTCTGCTTGCTGGGATAATGAAAAAGAATTGGATCCGTGAGGGCAGCTGACACAGCTCGCTGTCTCAAAGATGTTTTCAGTGTTGTGTTAAGGTGCCTTTTACAGACTTTGAGAACTACAGGGAATGCGGTGCCGCCTGCGGCTGGCAACCGTAACTCTTCATGTGACAGCAGCAAGAGCAAAGCCCCAGCAGAGGAGCCTGGACCACCCACTGAAACACAGGCTGGTCCCAGATTTCTCACGACGAGAGGGTGTCTTGGCAAGAGCCCCCGTCCTGCCCTCCCCCCGGTGTGTGCTTGGGCTCGCAAGTGTTGGTATGTCTGTGGCTGTGTTCAGCTCTTGCAGGTATCCTCATTAAGGTAGTTGAAAGTAGGAGGATTTAATGATATGAACCATGACTTTAATTAATCAGCATAAATGTTGCTTATTTATAACATAAACCCCATCCTATGGATAACTCTGTTGTTTAATTAAGCTTATCACTGGCAACCTGATCCAGTTCTTTGCTGCATTAATGTAACTAATTCAGTATCCGCTCTAAGAAGCATCACAGCAAACTACAAGGGATGTAATTCACTCCACTCGTCCTCTGCTTCACGGGTGTGTGGCTGGTTCTGCCGTGTCTCACTCGTGACCCAGTGCGGGTACCGATCCCTCTCTGGTCTCACCAGCCCCTCCTGCCTCAGCGTGCTGCTGCTTCCATCACGCCTGGTGGCTGGGAGTCTGGAGTAGCTTTTCCTTTGGGTTTCTTTCACCTTGTTAACGAAGGATTTTTGTGTCTGATTTAATTTAGTCTGGGAAGCTGAGCCTTTTGCTTTCCTTTCTTCCTCTTGTCTTGCTCTTTCCTGTTTCTGTGTAGCACGTTTAAAACTTCTCCATGTTGCACAGATGCAGGGGAATCTGTAATGAGCTCCCAAGCTGGAAGCAAAAGCTGTCTGCCTAAAAGTTGGTTCTTTACCTACATTGAAGAGCATTGTACTAGAAACCTCGGAGATTCTTTGGGAAAAGTTTGAGTAACTTCTAAGGATTTTGTGGTTATTTTCTGTTGTGCCAAGGATTCTCCAGGCAATGTTTGTCACCCTACATAGGGATGGTCTCCAGAAGATGGTAAGACAAATTGCCTCAAGCGGGGATGTTACTGTGCATCACTCAAGTCTCTGTAGATCCCTTCTCTTAATCTAACAACAAAGTAGGGCTGCCTTTTTTTTCCAAACAGTAGCATCCACCTGAGAGTTTAATGTGCTGTAACTGGTTCACATTGCCTTCAGACCTTAATTCATTTCAACTTTGCTGAGCATCCACATGTTTCTTGATCTCTTCAAAATGGGCACGGTAGTGTTTCTTTGCTTCGTGGAGGTATCGTGAGGATGAATAGTCGTGAATCTCACAGGCTGTGTGAGAGATGGTGGAGTTTGCAGGAGGTGCCAGAAAGCTCGGTGCTCAAGGCAGAAGATGGGTCTCTGGAAATCTCAGTGGTGAAGCTGAGCTGGGTCAGCTTGAAGTCTCAGAAGTGACCGTTTGGCTCGGATGCTGAAATTCTGTGGTCGTGCATTTGGCTGCAGTGTGGATTCAGTGCAGGGCAGGTGGGCACAGGTGCTGATTTGGGGTTGAACAGGGGCCTCTCTGTACACGAGCAAAGAATGAAAAAGCAGATCTTTTCCGGTAACACATCATCATTTTTTTAGCAAACAAATACACAAATAGGGATTAGAAATGATGAAGTAGCAGTTTGCTGCTAAAATGGAGGGAAATGGAGGGGAAGCCATGTCAGAATCCAGGGAAAAGAAAATTTCTGTTTTGTTTTCCCATCCAGAAACCAGGGGAAGAAGTCATTAGGGGTGGGGGGGGAAAGCAGTGAACAGAGCACACTAAAGAGGAAAGGCAGGAAGACATTAAAGTAACCTATTAAATTGCTGAAGGCTGAGTGGCAAAAAATAAATAAATAGAGGCTGTGTAGATTGATGGATATTGGATCTGAAGGGCTTCCACATCTGGTGTGGCAGCTCTTTAGCATCTAATTTCAGTGTGACTCAGCAGGAAAAGTTGTTTGTTCTAACAGTAAAGCAAAGAGAAGAAAACAATCCCGAGGCACGTCAGCGAAGGGCTTGCATGTCATTGTTTTATAATTGGATCAAGCTCTTTCATGTAGGTTAGTACATCTGGATCTTCTGCAGTAGGGGTGAGGTTTCCAATGTCACCTTTTCCCACCCTTGTTCGTCTTCTACTCAGCTTCTCTGTCATCACCTCCTACTCTTAGGCCACGCTGTCTTCTCTCAGAGAGGGACCATTGCAGGACCCCAGGCAGTGATGTTTCTATGGGGCAGGTGCATAGACTCTAAAGTCCAGCTTGTTAGGGAGAAATTATTATCTGGTTTAGGTGCTCTGAATTGTCCTGTAGGACCTGACACTCTCTACTGACTATAAAACCTTCAACATCGTTTGAATCTTCCGTCCATGCTGTGCTCAGCCTTGTAGCATTGACACTGGTCTTTGTTTATCTTTATACATGTTTCTTTTAATGTGCTGCTGCTTCTGAAGGTTCCTGTCTCCCAAAAGCTCTGTTAATAGTGCTCGCTTGGCTTTTGCGATGCTCTTGGATGCCTGTAGATAGAACCAGAAGTTACAAGTTTCAGTGTCACTAAGTAAAAAGGCTAAGGTGCTAAACAGGAGTTTGTGAAGTCTCCTGGCGTGTTGACTTTATTTACCATGTGGTTGTGCAAAACCTTGAGGAGTCGCTTTATCTCTTTGTGCTTCTGTTCTTCATCCATCATCAGGGAATGAAAGTCATTCCACCTATCATTTATCTGTCTTATATCTTTAAAGGAATTCTCATATCTGGTATCTACACCCAGCGTGGTAGATCCCTTGTCCTTGGATCCATCTTTCAGAGATTTGTAATAGTAGCAAGGGCTAATGATTTGTTACAAGGATAGAACTGGCGCAAAAATATCTGTAAGCTCTCCATGTTAGTGAAAGCAAACCCCTAGATCCTGTTGCTACTGCATTTTTTTTTCCCCTTCTCACCTTGACATTGGGGATATGTCCAAGGCTATTTGCTATGTCTGTGTATGCAATTAATCAGCTGGCGGGGGGAAAGCTTGGAGCTGGGGCCTGGCACTGGTGTACTCCATCACTTGGCCAAAGCTGTGCATCCTCCACAGTGCACTGGTGTGTGCCAGCCTGGGAAGGATCAGCAAGTGGTGCCAAAGCCCTTAACAACCTCGGAATAGGGAGATGCTGAAAGAAGAGCATCTTCTTAGCACTGTAACTGCTAAGATCCCATGAAGGGTTAATAAGAAAATGGTCACTAAAGGCCCTGCATACATAAATGGAAATCCACTGGCGTTAGAGGCGCCCCAAGTTCCTTTAATCCCGAAGCATGCTGGAGGTTCAAGGAACGGGCTCCCTCTGCAAGAGGCAAAGTGTCAGTTTTGGAAATACTGTTCTCCTTACATCATTGTCAATCAGTGAATCCCAAAGTATCACAGAGAGTTGTGTGTGTGCTGGAATAGCCTCGGCCACCGGTGACATACAGCCGCCCTCGGGGATGGAGCTCTGGGCTTCTGTGGTCATCTGTCTCGTAGGCACCGAAGGTGCTTCTTGTGGGTGGGACACCAGGAAACCATCCTGCGTTGTCCGGGGCTCTGCAGCGGTTTTCTGTCCTGCCTCCCCATCCTGTGGCAGGCTCTCTCCCACGCCGGTGGCTGCTGCCTGCTCTCAAACACAGAGTCCTACCGCTGCCTTGTGCATTGCCATCTCTCAAATCTATGATTAGAACTATAAATCCTCGTGGACTTTCCCCATTTGTTTTTTGGCTCTTTTTTTTTTTAGCTTAGAATTTTACACATTGTTTCTTCCTTCCTCATTCTTTTTGTTTGCCTGGAAGTGGCACTTGGGGTTTGTGTGGTTATTTTTCTTGTACTTGCACTCTCTGCTGACTTAATTAAGTTCTTGCTTGTTTCCTGGTCTTGCCAAGTTTACTGGCCCCACTAGGGCTTCCCAGTGCTCTCCTCCTAAAATCCACAGCTGCTGCCAGTCCAGCTGCCACCTGAGACCATGAAAATGGGCAGAAAAACTTCTTGAAACTCACCTTGACATCATTGAAACAAAAGACAGCCAGGAAAGCGATGTTCCTGACTTTGGTCAGTGTTTTTTAGGCTGGTTTCCTAAGAAAATAAGATTTAGGCTTTTAGAGTGATCTTAGGGGTAAGTGTCCATCCGGTAGCTTGAATTTTGTGGCAAACTGCAGTCCAGCTTGACAGACAGGCTTTTCGGAGATGGAGACAACGTGCACTAGAGAGCACTGTTATGAATAGCTCCTGCTGTGAGCAAAGCTTTGGGGAAACAAAACTGCATCCCTCCACACCACATACACTCATGCAGAAACAGGCTCCTGGTGGCTGGAATTGCCTGTTCTCTCGCTGAAAGATTTCTGACACCCCCAGAAGGCTTTTCCCTCCTGATGCCCATTTGCTTCTGTGCGCCTTTGGCAGCAACATCCCTGGACGGTGTCTGTGGCTCTTGGGATGCCTTGAGTGAAAGGTGTCCCACTATGCCTTTCTGTTATTCCATTTTTAGTATTAGACCTTCACCTCCTTCCCTTTTTTTTTTCTCCGGAAAACCATGCCCAAGTGAGATGGAGAGCCCTTCTTGCTCATTCTTCCAGCCTGTCCTCCTGGAAGCCTCGCACATCACTTTATTTCAGAGCCGTAATCATTTATTCCCTGCCTCAGCCCTGACCTTACACCTCGGGAAGGTTAGAAGAGTCATTCTTCCTCCTCCCTGCTTTTCTCTCCTCTCTTTTGGGAAATCTCTTGTCCGTCTATTCAGAGGATTAAGTAGGGCTTGTCTGGTGGCAAACACACTACTTGAATTCACAGATCAGGTCTGTACCCAGAGCTGCAGTGATGGGAACCCATGGGAGTTTCCCTGTTGGCTTTGAAGGACCTCAGTTTGCTGCCCTGCTTTCGTACGGGGGGGGGGATGGCTTCAGACTGCATTTGCCAGCTCTGGTTGGGGCACTTCCATTTCAGATCCGCCCCGTATCCCTTTGTGCTCTTTTTGCTTCTGTCCTCCTGCAAAGAGTGTTTGCTGGATGCCTTGTGGTGAGATTTGTATTCGGAAAAGCGGGTGATCTTTATCGGAAGAGCAGGACCTTGTCTCATTAGTGTGTTTTCCTCCCTGCACGTGAAGCAGGGGAGTGAGAGGCGAGATGAGACCTGCTGTGAGAATGGCAGCAGAAGTGTTGCCCCCCTCGCCTCCCCCCCCTCCTGCCCCATTTTGGACATAAACTGCCATCTGCGTCTCACATTGGGGTGTGCAGAGGAGGGACAGAGAGGGGTCTTGGCAGTGCTTTTACCTGGGATAACGTTTGCTGGGGTCCAAAGATGAGCTGCCCCCACTGAGGCGTTGCATCCCAGCACTGTGACAGGTCCAGCGCGACTGACAGGTCGTCACCTTCATGGGGACAGCGGGGGAGTGTGACAGCATTCTCTGTCTTCCCAGAAACTCCTGGTCTCAGAGAATATTATTCTGATTTTATGTACACAAAGCAATTATAAAAGGAGAGGAAAGGGAGGTTGCGTTTCAAGCAGTAGAAACTAAAGCCCTCGGCTGTTTGTGTCATGTCTCCCCTTTTCTCCCTCTCCCCTGAATTCTCTCTCTCTGGAGAGCAGAAATGAGAGGGAAGCTCCATTTAAATGCAGATTTCAAATGTTGGCCAAGAGCAATAAATAGCCCTCTGCTACGCTGATCAGACAAACATTATCAAGTCTCTTTGTGAAGGAGACTTTATGTTTTTAGATTTTCTTTTTCCTTGATGAGATCCTCTTTCCTCTCAGAGCAATAGCGTATTGACGACTTTTAATTTTATTTTTGAGCAGCACTTTAGAGAATATAATGGAAACACAGTCCCACCTGTTTCTCCACTGGAGCTATACTTGACAGCCCTGTAATGAGGAAGTCTGCAAATTTCTTATCATTTACTCTATAGACAGCCTGAAGGGCTGGTACTGTATTCAGCAGAGGGGAAATGTGCAAAAAAAGTAAGACAATCCTGCAACCTGTTTTAATCAACTTCCCCCTCAAATGAATCTGGAGCCTGGTGGGTTTGGAGCCAGTTTGGGGGTTAAAGAAGCCAGGAGCAGCTGCAGGTGGGTCTCTGCTGATGAGGGTTGCACAGGTGGTTGGGGAGCAGCAGGCAGGAGCAGGAGCAGGAGCAAGGGGAGATGTGGGGGTCTGGGGTGATTCCCCTACATCTCAGGGCATCTCCTGAGGCTGGAATTCACAAGCAGGATGTCGGTCTTAAGGAGTGGTGCGTTTTTTTCTGGTGTGCCTTGGATGGGAAGGGTTCCTGGTTTTGAGACCAAGGACTGATCAGCTCCAGTGGTGGGTGTTGCACATCTTCTACATGTCTAAACCTGGTTGAACTGAGGTTGCAGTTCTCAATTTGAGTGTCCATTCATCAGGGGAACATAGGGGACCTGAGGACTGTGTTTACAGTATAAATAAGAAGAGGTTGAGGTGTGATCTTAAGCTGTCAGGGCAGACACTGGAGAAATATTGCAGATGGCTTTGTATCTTTTTAACTGGGAGGAACAGGTTATGAATGGTGAAATATCATCTTTACTAAGCCAGTTCCTTGCTAACTCTCCATCATCAAGAGGTGACTTGAGATGGCAGTTGTGTTTTCTGAGTATGGCTTTACATCTCAACGCTATAGAAAAGCATCTGAGAGAATGCAACAGATCTTAATAAAGTTAACAGGGAAAGGTCAGCTGAACACTCTTTTGTTGTAGCAGTGTATAAACTTCCCAGTAACATCTGTTCCCTGTTATTGTTATAAAAATGCTACTTCATTAGATCTTGGTTGGATCATGAATTAGGCAGTGGTATGTAGTAAAACTTGCAGTTGTATTAGGCCTGTCAGAGTGCATATGTTGGGAGTCTGGCGGGTAGCACTCTGGGGAGCTGTGTGGCTTGGGGGAATGGGAGAATGGAGGCTTTCTGCTTTTTTAGCTCTGCTTGAAACCCAAGTGAGGGTGGAAAGGATTAAATCTCAGTCTTGTCTATAAGCTGGCTGGTGCGCTTCGCAGGGCGAGTTGCCGTGTCTCAGCCCAGCTCCAGGAAGACAGCTGTCTCCATCACTGAGAGCACACAAGCTGACAGCTCTGCCCGTGTCCCCCACCCTTTGCTGTTTTGGCAAAAAGGAATAGGACTGAAGTGTTCAGGGTGAGAAATGAATGTCCTTCCTCTTCCCGGAGAAGTTTCTCCAGGGTAAGAGGAGAAAAGACAAAAGAATTTGAGCATCTGCCTTTCATGCTGCTGTGGCTGTGCTGGAGTGGGGTGAAAACTTCCCAGCCCAGGGCAGGGGGGTTGGAAGTGGATGATCTTTAAATTCCCTTCCAACCCAACCCATTCTATGATTCTATTAAAATGCTGTAGGCAGGTGCCACTGCCCCCGGCTGTCCCTCTGCATGGGGCAGCTATGTGTACATTTGCTGGGGGCCGATGGAGCCTACAGAAGCTGTGTCTCTGGGGTTCCCCTTGTCTGGACAAGGCACTGTTAAATCGTTAACTTTTGAGTGTTGCATTCGGAATGTGTGTTTGATGGAAACTTATATTTGAAGTCACTTGTTGCTCCAATCCTGAGCAACTGTAACCCAACTATTTTCATTGCATACCCAAAGCAATAAACTCTTCTGGTTTGTAGCCTCTTGGGTTTGTGGGTTTTGTGTTAAGTGTAAGGAAAACCTGGGCATATGGAACAGAAAAAGAATTATTACTATATAAAGGATGTTTGTTGGAATATCCCATGGGAAAAGATGTTCCAGCCAGTTCTTCCTGAGAAAAGTTCAGCCTCTGCCAGTCCTCGCTGGCTTCTCTGTTTGCCCCTTAGTCCCTGTGAAATCCTCAGAAGCCCTGAACTGGGCATCACATACCCAGGTGCTCCTGAATCCCTCTGAAACACTTTTCTCATAATTCATAGAGAAGGCAGTTCTAGACTGGGGACGTTTATTATGATGAGGAAGATAGAAGTGATTTTTGAGGCCAACAAAATTCAAAGACTTTGCTGTAAGTTTTCCAGATTAAAGATTTACTTGATGCAGCTTCCCATATTTAATAGACAGGAAGAGATGAAAGGGAATTTCTATAAAGATTTTCGTTCATACTTAATGATACTGCTATTAGATGAGCTTTGGCACTGTGTCCCAAGACATGAAGTTTTAAAACCAACCTTTTTTAAACATTAAATGACCTTTTTCATCCGCTAGCTTTAATAAATAAAGATTAGTTCAGCCTCATTACCTAGTCTGTTCTGGGGGCTGGTAGAATATTTGGTAAAACTAACTAGTCTCCCAAAATGCAAGTGAACAAATTCTGCTGCTTTTCTATCGCCAGCTCTGCGGGGAGATAGGAAGCAGTAAAGTAGTTTGATTGGTGGCTGAGCTCTGGGGGTGCCATCACCACTTCCATCTGGGATTCAGGCTGTCTGGCTCCATTCCTTTCTTTTCCAAAACTTGCCACTTGCTGTGGGTGCTTCCCCCCTTCCTCTCCTCGTGCATTTGCTCCCAAGGTGGACTGCAAAGTTCAAATTCAATTAGAGCTGAGTAGGGAAGCGGGGTTTTGTTTGGGTTATTTTTGTTGTTGTTGGGGTTTCAGGTATTTTATTTCCTCAACTGTAGGGAATATTTCAAGTTTTCCAAAAGTACAAATGGAAAATCCCATCCCAAATAGACACAAAATATCTTTGTGCAAAACATTTGGGCCAAGGTGGCCTGAGAAAAATATTTGAAATGCTTTGGGTTTGATTCTTTTCCTTCTAAAATGTGTTTAACTATACATTAGTGGAAACGAGTTTTGTTTGAAAACACAATTGCAGTATACACTGGAGAAAGTTGTCCAGTTCAGTTATTTTGAAGCTTTAAAATAGAAAATAATGAGTCTAAGAATGCTGACTTACACTCCTTCACCACTGATCTTTAATTTTGCTGTGTCAGCACCTGGAACCTAAGAAACATTTTGTCCTGTTGATCAGGTTCAGTACATTGCTTTACCCTTTCCTGGTAACAGGGCAATAGTGAAAAGTTTACACACAAGACATCAAAAAGTTTGGTGTATGAGAAAGTGGGGTCTCTTCAGAACTTTCTTCTCTGTCTCCTAGAGAAGTGGGGAGTTGAGCAAGCTTCTTCTCGGGGCACTTGAGTCTCCCAGCTTCTTTTTAATTAAGCGCAGTCACCAGCCATACTGATATCTTAAAAAGCTGTGATCCGTGCTCCTGGCCTTAGAGGAAAGCGCAACCTTTTTTCTTGCATAATGAGATTAAGATTAACTGCCCTAGCTCTGCAGATAATGATGGTGCTTGCATGTTAGCGGAGCAGAGGAGATGGTGGCGCCTGAAGGACTGGGAATGCTCGCCAAGACATCTGTGCATATCGTACAAGAAGTATTGCTATGTGTTTCTTTATCAGTACAGTTTAGCTCCCATAAAACTTGGGGGAAAAAGTAGGAAGAGAAGGAGTTCTTGAGTGGATATCATTGGGATACGAAGTAAAGCAGGTGAGTGGGGACCACCTTTTGCTTCACCACTGGATTTGGTGTCTGGGTTACCTTCCACAGCTGGGCTTAGGGCAGGACTGGGAAGCAGAGATGCTCCGCAGTTTCGCCATGAGAGAAGAGGTCCCACACAGGGAGGCTGAGAAGAGAGCCCTGGAACGCCAGGCAAGTTGTTGAAACTGGGCTATGCTTTGAGGTTTGGCTTGGTCCAAAGCAAGGCTCAGGGGCGGGAAAGTCAAAGAGTAAAAGGAGTCTGAACCCGAGACAGGTTTATTCGTTGGGCTGGGCTGTCTTGGGGGCTCTGTGTGTTCGTGACAATCAAGTGTGGTCAGTGCCCATGCACCGGGGGAGCAACGGAGACCTCCAAGGCACAAACTGACGCTCTGAGGAACTGTTCTCAGTCCCACCACTCCCACCATCACCGTGCTTAACAGTGCTCCTGTTAAGTCTTAACTTTGTCTTCAAAATGTGTGTTTCCTTGGCCTCTGCTCCCAGACTTTGCTCTTAGGGAGGCAGGATACCTCCCATTCAGAGCCCATGTGCTTTACTGCAGTGCCAGCTGATTTACATGCTTCGCCCTGTTTTTTTCCTATCTAAAACAAACCCACAACCAAACCAACCTGCCCTGGTACAAGTCTATGTTTCAGAGCTTCAACAGGGCACCCAGCTGCTGCAGTTAGTTCCGTGTTTCCCTAACACACAGACCAGCAGAGCCCCACTAACCCCTGCTTTGCAAACCCACATGGCACGGGGCCTGATTCGGCGCTGAGCTGCGCCTCCGTCTTCACCCGAGCAGTTCTGAATGACATCGCTCCCTTCGGAGAGATTTTTGGAAAGGGAAGCTCAGCGTTGGTGCCTTTGTGATGTGCCTGTGTTCCCCAGGTACTACTGAATAGCTGCAGGCTGGGAGGAGACCTATTAGCCAGGATAAACCCACTGGGGGTGCAGACGTCGTGCCAGCTCTTAATGAAATGCTGTGATTAACGTTCCATCTCTGATTGCTTCTTGCCTTCCATCAGGAAAATAAAAATAATACCCCACACTATCTCCCTCTGCCTAACACAGATTTGAGTGGGCAGGCCCAGGAGCTGAGTTCAAGAGTCAAGTGCTTTCTGTTTGAAAAATATTTGTCCCTTCCCTCCCACGGCTGCCCACGCGCTTCCTGAAATATTCCAGCTATCGGCACCGTTACCAACGCTCTCTCCAAGGAGAGAACCGAGGCTATCTGGGGACGTTCTTCCTCTGTCGGGATGTGAGGCAGTGCCCGGATCTGGGATGCTTTTTAGGGGGTGGTGGGTGGCACAGCTGGATGTCCCTCCCGGGAGCACCCAGCGGATGGCAGGACCCCCGAGCGGGGGTGGCCGTGTCGTGCTGCAGCGTGCCGGCAGGTAAAGCAGCCGCCGCTGCGAAGATTTCACCACCCACGTGTCTGGCGAGACCTGGGAGGTGGGCGAAGCGGCAGGAAAGGCCACGGGTGGGATGGGTGGAGGGATGGATGGGTGGATGGGTGCGCTAACAGTAGCGGTGGCAGGAGCAGAAGTGCCAACGCGGCGGCTGCTTGCGTGGCAGCGGAGATCCCGATGTAGGGATGGGGGTGGGGGTGGCATGGAGCCGGGAGGGGTCCCTGCCAAGCCTAACCTCTGCCAACGCCTTTGCCCCCCGCAGCTGCCATCCTGGATGACCCCATGGAGTGCAGCAGAGGGGAGAGGCTCTCCATCACCCTGGCCAAGAACCGCATCAACCGCGCGCCCGAGCGGGTGGGGAAAGCCAAAGTGGAGGTGGACATCTTTGAGCTGCTGCGAGACAGCGAGTATGAAACAGCAGAAACCAGTAAGTACCCCTCCATGTAGCCGGTTCTTCCCCAGTTTCTCTCTCCGACAGCTCACAGGAGGTGTCTGGCACACTGCACTCGTTGCAGAGGATAATGGTGTGAGGGTTGAGGAGGGTGCACAGGGTAAAAAAGCACCTCTCGGCTCTTCTGTCAGGACTTTGAAAGATCAACACATGCTTCCATGAAAGTGGGTCTCTGAAAGGTCCAGGCCTTCCCTGGCTGCCCGTGGCAGTCAAGTTTGGTGCAGCCTGGATGCGGGCACAGCATCCCCTGGGGAGGTGACACATAAGGAGAGGTTGGGCTTGCAGGGTGAGTGCTGGGACCAGTTTTCATCTGAGGGTTTAGCGTTGGTGTCGTGAGGTGAGCCCTGGTATGGATTGGGAGGATCTGGGTCCCTGATAAGTTTTGCCACCACTCAGCTCAGCGACTTGGGACAAATTATTTTCTTTAATCTGTGTGTCAATAAGCAGAAGTAATGATATAGGAGGTGGTGCTCCTTTCTAAAGTGCTTAATAGCGTGCAAATAAGAGACTCTGGGCAAGTTCAGCTCAATTAAGTTATTTTTAAAACCCCACGGAACACAGTTTGTCAGCAAACATGATAGCTCTTTCAGTGCTATAGATTGGCAGTGGATTTGTTTACACAAAGTGAAGCTTTCAAGTGATGTTTATAATCACGCGGATTAAAAAGAGCTAATTTTGAAAGAGCAGTATACTTTCCATGTTGTTTTACACTCCCTTAATGGAAACTGGTCTCTGCTACAGGTGTTCCTCTAGATGCCCAGCATGTCAAGCCTGTGCTCATGAATAAAAAAGGAATTGATAGTCAGTGTCCCACAGACCTCTCAGGAGCCTGAGTGAAAGAAACCAAAAAGATCTATAATAGCTTCTTCCTGTAAGAGGGAAAATCCTTTGGAATAGGATAGCTTTGCTTTAGAATAATTTTTAAGATGACCTTTTAGAGTTCAGGGGAGGACTGTAATTTTTTTATTACAAGCTGGCTTGAAAAAGCTGGAGAAATCATTTTAAATAATAGGGATTTTGACTCTTTTTCCCTGTGCTTCTCTGTTCCAAGCTTGTGCAATCGCAGAGTATCCCGAAATGGTGGGGCTAGTGTGTTGTGGTCTTTTTTCACATAGGTCTTCATTCTGCGCAGCCCTGAGCATCCCTGGGCCTGGGAGGCACGGGGCGCTGCTGAGGAGCAGGTCTGTGGGTAACTGGCCCGTGAGATCAGCAGATCACTCCTTCATTTCCTGAATTAGCGTTTGCATTATTTATAGAAGCGTTCAGTTAATAAAGTGCATTTCAGCGAGTACCTGGGTGTCTATTTATAGAGCCCATGAGGCAGTCTAGATTAAGATCATCACATGCGGCATCACAGGGAGCATTTAGAACTGCAGTTCTCTGCCTTTTTGGACCCTTCGTACCTTCTAACTTTTTCTTGGTCTCTCCCATCTCTTCAGGGTTTCGGGCATCCTGCCTTACCCTCATTTGGCACAGCACCAGGACAAATCCAGTCTCACCAGCCGCAGAAGGGATGGGGGCTGCCAGTGTTTCCTAGCGCATTCCCAGTTTGCCCCCAAAAGCATCCCGAATCTCCCAACCAGCCTCCTAGGAAATGAGGGAATACCTTGCTTGCTTGAGCCTTCACTGTCTTTGAAAGGACAAGGTTTTAGTTTAGCTTTAGTTCCATTCCCTCCCTCCTGTATCTGCTGCAGGTAGTGGTGTTCGTGGTGTTTAACTTCCCTCGATGGCCAGGTCACCCCCGAGCTGCGGCGGAGATCGCCAGCGGGTTTTCTTTCTCACTTGCACCCCTGTAACACGGGCTCAGGAATTTTTCTGGGGGGATGTTTTTTCAAGCAGAAGAATGCTAATTTGCCGAGAATGAAGCATTATGCAAGAAATTATTGATTTCAGCAAGCATAGTGTTTGGGGAGAACATGGAAATGGGATCAGTGAGGAAGAGGCAATCTTCCATTTCAAATTTTTACCTCAGGGTGATTTTCTTTGTTTCCTTTACTTTGACTTAGAGAATGTAAAAAGCAGAAATCGGAGCAAACTGATTTGATTTTGGCAAAGTGAATATTCACATAATTTTGCAATATGTTATTTGCTTTTTTTCTTCAGAGGGAAAAATCTCGAAGTATTTATTATAAAAGGAAAAATCTGGATTCTGCATGGCTCCTCTATTAACGCCCCTGAAGTTATTCTTCATTTATAATGGTAGCAGAGGAGAATCAGATCCTTTAACTCAAATTTCAAGGCTTTCATGGCTTTCAGATGTCTGACTTCTCAGCTTTAATATGGCACTGATATTTGTTATCACACGTAATATTAATAAAAGCAGTTTAGATGTTCTAACCTATGACTGCAAAGCTGTTATACATCTGTTTAATACTGTTCTCAAATTTCACGCCCTTTGAATCACTCATAAATATCACAGCTAGCACGGGTGGCCAACTGATCTAGGAGTGCTGTGATGACACCCCATTGGTGATATTCCGTGTACAATTAGTGCTTCAAGAGAAGAAAGCCTTTTGGAGAGTTAGTTTTTATTTTAGTTGTTGAGCTATTTTTCTTTCTCTTTTTCCTCCTGACTGACTTGGGTATCTTACTGTTGGGGGGGGCACAAAATCACAATTGCTGTAGCAGATATAAAATATGAGTCAGTCTTAATGACATTCATGCTTGGTTTGCCATTTCAGCTTTATATATGAATGAAGACAAACACTGGCTGTTCCCATATGCAATGTTGGTAAAGTCCTGTGTTTTGAAATGAAGTTGCAGTGAAAGGTTATGGATAGTATGGATAGAGCTTTTTTTTTTTCTTTTCTTTTTTCCCTGTTATAAGTAAAGCCTGTTCTCTCTTTGTGTTTGATGTTTAAGCTCCTTTTATGGAGATCCAAAATGACTTGTTTAATCACGTCTTTATCTAAAACACCTTATTCCTTTTGATGTCTGGGGAGGGACAGATTTTCTACTTGTCACCCTGTCCCTTATCGTCTCATCAGTCTTTTAAGCATCGTTCTGTTGTTAATCCAAGCATCTCAGGGCAAGTCTGCAGTCAGAGTGAGCAAGCAACTGGAGGATTTTTAATCTTTGTTTATTCACACCAATGTTTCAAAGTGCCTGGTATGTCCGTTCGGTGACACTGGCAGTCTTGGAGCCTCTGTGACACCGTCTGCTTATGTGCTTGGTGTTTTCTGTATGAGAATCCCATCCTGACCAGTCCCTGTCACTCAAGATCCTCTGATGTGTTTTGCAATCACGGGCTTGTCGAGGTAATTGCAGACCTTCCCTGCTCGTTTATTCTCAATTAGAGGCAGGAATCTTCTTTGCATGCTGTCTGAAAGCCTTGTATCGGGCACCGTTGGGTGGGTGCTCTCACCGGAGCACTTTGAGCGTGCTTTGTAGAGGGAGAGTTCATGGAAATGCTTCCCCAAGTGCCCTGAGATCCCGGGAAGTGAAAGGCACTGTCTGCTCATGACTGAGTGGATGTAGATACCTACATAGTGTGGGAGCTAGTTGTTGTGCCTTTGCGTGTTCAAAACTAAGCATGGATTTCTGTTGTCTTTTAAAACATGTCTTGCTGTTCCCCGGGTGTCCAGACCTGTACTTAAATCCCAAATATACTGGTGGGAACTACTAAACACAGCCCTTTCTCTCTCACGAGGCAGGAGAGAGTAGTATGAAAGGAGAGCTGCTGTTTTGCATCACACGTTGAATGCACACCTGAGCTTGCGTGAGGGCCACCTCCTTGCTCCGCACTGCAGCCTGTGCTGGGAGGGGGACAGGAGACTCTGACACCCCCCACCCCCCCCCCTGCTTCTGGGCAAAGCCCATCATTGCACAGCCCATAGCAGGACCTCTGAGCCACACAAGCAGCAGGGGCAGAGAGGTCCCACATACAAGTAGAAAGGCAGGAATCACCCCCCACCCGCATTTCCAAGGAGCTGCCCCCAAGTGATGTCGGGAGGGATCCTGTCCTGCCTAAACCACTGCAGGTCCCAGCAGAGAAGGGTGTTCCCTGGGATGTTTCCTTTTCCTTTTCAAACATCTTAAGAGTTTTCTTAAGAAATCTGTTTGCTCAGCCTGCTGCTTGGTTTTCTGTCCTCGAGGATGTTAACTTAGAACAGCTGACTGCCTGCAGTCCATAAAAATGGCAGGAAGAGGAGGTCTGGGACATCTCAGGCCTTCAGATCAAGGATGATCAGCAGCACTCACATCCCATCTCATGATAAAGAGGTTTTTAACATGGTACCACTTCAGTATCCCGTATTTCTTGAGGTACAAAATTATAAAAAAACATAAAAAATAGACATGATCTTGGGCGGAGGCGTCTGGGTCTGCAGCAATCAAAAATGTGTCCTGCACAGTGTATAGCTTACATGGTACCCACATGTTGAACTATGAAGAGACTTGAGTGGCTGGGGCTATGCCAGCATCTGTAATTATAGTTTGTGGAGTTATTTGGGATGAATTTTTGGAACTGGTCCAACATTTCTATATCCCTTAGGTGCTTATCTGAATCCTCAGTGGCCACCACAGTAGCAAGACTGAGCTTTTTCTCCCTGTGGAGACTATAACAGCATCAGGTAATGTTCTGCAATAGGAAATGTGCTTAGATTAGATTACAAGAGAAGAAGCTTTCCAAATGTGGTCAAAACCTTTGCCTCAGGCACCTCCACTTTGTTTCCATTCATTTTCCTTAATTTCACTGGATGTTTCACCCTTGGCGTGATAAGCCAGGTCTCTTTCTTCTGACAGTTCTTGCAACTCTGTTGCTATGACTACTTAACCCACTTTTTGTTCTCCGTACCAGAGATAAGAATAAAGGTGCTGGCCAAACTTTCCCCTGTGTGCACCACAAAATTCCGCCCAGAACTTTTGCCCTAATGACCTGTGGATAAAGAGGACTTGGAGCAGCTCCTTCTTCCTTGGTACCGAATTGCAGAGCTCCCGAAGGCTCTGCTGCAGCTCAGAGGGACTGATGAGGGCCACAGAGACAGCATGGGGGGGTGTTTCAAATTGCTGGTGCTCTTATTTAAAAGGATCTTTTGAAGAGGTGTAAGTGCCTGTAAATTTTTAAGCACAGAGGAAAAGCAAGTGCTGGATTCCTTTGAAGATGCTGCAGAAAAATATCACTCGTTCTGTAGCAGATTGAGATGGTGGAGGATGAGAGAGCATGGAAGGAAGGAAAACCCTAGAGAAGATGTTTGCATATCATCTGCGCTTTCTGTAAGAAGTCAGAGCGATCAGTATGTGTAGGGAATTGGTAGTACAGAGATTTTCTTTCAAGTAGCACTTGGAGAGAAGGGAAACCAATTCCCTGAAGCGACAAAATACGTCTTCGCCTTTTGGCCTCGTAATGCAGTCACGAGGCTGTGGAGGTAAGGAAGTCTAAGGCCAGAGATGACCACCTTGATAAGCTGATCTTCTGCAGAAAATGAACTGTAGACATTCACTTGCTGAATGCTAAACTCAGTCCTGTAGCTCACTGTTTTCTAAAAAAATCCCAAGTGCACTATGGGCTCTCATTTCACGTCCAGTCTTGATTTAAAGACTCGAAGTTGGTAGAAAACCTTCTCTGATCTGTAGTACAACAATTTTGATGATGAATTCCCTTCACTACAAAAAAAAACCCACCATATGTTCTGGTTTGAATTTTTCTAGTTTGTTTTTTTTTTTTTTTTTCCCAGCTGCTGAATCTAGATAACTTTTTACAAGTGTCATGAAAGCTTGTCTGACGTGTAAGGCAGGGACCTGCAGTGAGGATGGTGCTCTGAAACAGACCGGCCATTTGAGACTGAAGAGGCGGCACTATCTTTCAAATCTTGGCTTTGAGATAATGGGGGTTTAGTTTTCACATGTGAAAATGTTGGGAGCTGGCTGTTGCCAGAACTGCTAAGTGCTTGTGGTGCCTCCTTTCCTCCCCGTGGTATCCTCTTTCTTCAGAGAGCAGTCGCTTGACGCCAGTTGAGCAAATAGGGCTTTGTCTGTCTGGGGAGTGAGGAGCTGACTGCGTGGCGATGCGGGTCCAGTATTTCAGGATAAGATGTGGCCAGCACATTTTCAGATGAGCCTTTCGGAGTCCGGGGATTCAGGCACGAGGGGCTCTCGCCTTCTGTTCCCGAGGCTTTGCCTGCGTGAGCTGCTCTTGGAGGAGCATTTCTGAGGGACGTGGCTGATCGGGACAGCAGCGGGGAGGTGATGCCAGCTGGGGTAGTCCTTGGAGTGCCATTCAGCTAAATTTGTGCTGTGAATTAAAAGGACAAAAGGTTGCAGTTTTAACCCGGGAAGCTTGAGGGAAGAGATTTAACTTCTTCATTTTGTCGGGGTCTTTTTATTGTTCTGCTAACCTTGGTGGCATGGAGCCAGATGATTAACTACTGCCTGAAAAAAACACACAAATGAAAAACAGCGATAGGATCCTTATTACTACCACTGAGCTCTGCAGAGCATGAGGGAAGAAATTCATAAAGTTTGTTTGCTGCTAGATGCTGCTTTGAAGCCAGGTCACTGCTGGTGTTTAGCATCTTCCATAAAGTTTGGGTAACGTTTTATCTTGGAGAATAGCAGATGGGGCCAAAATGGGGTGTTAGAAGAGTAAAAAAACTCAGTTCTGACTCAGAGATGTGGATACCAGGGCTCTGGGGAGAGTTCAGGTGGGATTTAGAAAGGCTGGGGAAAGACAGAGAGGCAGGGTGACAGTGCTTCAGAGGGAATAGAGGGATTTGGGGGGGGGGGGGGGGAGGTAAATAGCAGGGAGTGTGTTGTGTGAAGGAGATGATACTGTGTCGATAATAAGGTGCAGCAGGAAGTGTAAGTATGACTGTTGGCTGGAAATTGAGAACAAAGTCTAATGCTTGTTTCCTCTCCCTGGTGTCCACAGTGTGCCAGATTCTCCCCAAAGGGGTGGTAGGCGTCCTGGGACCTTCCTCAAGCCCAGCCTCGAGCTCTATTATCAGCAATATCTGTGGGGAGAAAGAGGTAAGTGGAAACATTCCATGCTATGTCCTTGCGCTGACTGACTTGGCCCCGATGCCCTGGAGCCCAGCGGCTGCTCAGGGCGACGTGGGAGCCTTGGCTCCTTCCTCCTGGTGGTTCACATCAGGTCTGGGGTGAGAGCAGAGTCACCAGCTGTGGGCAAGGGGCTCCCTTGCAGAGATCCTGACCAGTTCCACAGTCTCCCCACCTCCTGCATGTTGTCCTTCAAACTGAAGATGCTCTCGGTGGGCTCCGGTCGCAGCGGTGCTTCCCGCTGGCTGCTGCCTGGTACCCGGGCTGCCAAGCGTTTTGCTGGTTATTCAGTAAATATGGATTAGGTTTTTAATTTACCACTATACCGAGCAGCACTGCCTCCTGTGCAGATCCCATGCAGAAGGACTTTCCTGCAGCCTTGAAAGCTTTCATTTGAGACTGTCACACCTATGCCAAGTCCCAGCCTCCAGCTCTGCCTTACCCTCCTTCTCCCTCGCCTGGGACTGCCTCTTGCAGCTCTTGTTCAAGTCTGGTGCTCTGTTTCTCTGTCGTCATTTCTGTGAACACACAACTCTGCTTTTCACTCTGGCTCCCCAAACCCTCTCCAGCTGGTGTCTGTGTGCCTCCTGATCCCCAGTGTATTCTGACCTCGTGTCCCAGTGGCAATGCAGAGCAGGGGTGTCACCTCCATTAGAGGGGACAGTGAGGTACCTGCCTGTGGTACTCCAGGACATCCTTGGCAAAGATGACTTGCTGTGGTCTTACCTTCCCATGGTCCACATTGCCTTCTAATCATCAGAGTTGAGAACTTGGTTTTTCACCCCTTCTCCTAATGCACATATTCTTACAGCTTCATCCTTTTCCATTTCCTCGCTCTTTTCTGCCCACCTTGTCCTTGTTTTCATCTGTATCACCTTTTACTTCAGCTTCCTTCACGTGCCACACTGATGTGAGCCGTGTCCCCACTGACTGAGGGGTGCAAAAGCCTCAGTTTGCCCTGGTGAATGCCCATCCCGGCCAAAGCTCCTGTGACATGACTTTGTGCACATACTTGGGAAGCTGCACCCCTTTCTGTTTGCTGCTGTTCCATCAATGCGAACCCTTTTTATCTGTGTCCGGACTGTGTGCCTGATTTAATATTTTATAAGCCTTGAACCATCTTACACTGATCTGGCTCTGCTCTTGGGAAAAGAAATTGAGTTCTCTTCTCATAGTTCATCCCTTTAAAGCCAGATAACATCTCTCAGCCATTTAGTGGTCTCTCTCTGGAGCCCAGCCTCCAAGGAGGGGAGTGCCTGGAACTGAGCACTGTAAATAACTTGCATTCACAAATGGCTGCTGTTCTTTGTTCCCCAAGAATCAGGAGTGTTGAAGAGATGGAAGAAATCTTTTAGACCTAGTGCTTTGGGCTACAGCAGAATGGGTCTCTTGAGAGTATTTTGTAGCGCTTTCTCCGGTTAAACATCCCAGACATGTGCTCCATCCCAGGCAAAGACAACTCTGCAGGAACGGATTACGAGTGTTTTTCCCCTGAATTTCATATTCAGTCTGAGTCGCTGATCTAAGTCTCTTCAGTTTTTTTGTTTTGGGGTTGGTTTTTTTTTTTTTTCAGAAATGAAAGGTGAGTGCTGGTGCACTTCTGAGGTATTTGATTCTCAAGCCTGATCTCGGCTGCCCTCCCGGTGATGTAAACCTGCAGTAACTCCCCGTGATTTATAGCAGAGTAGCATCAGTTGGTGCCGCTGTGTTAAACGTGATACAGCAGCCCAGCCAGAGCCGTTGTACTTACAGCTGTCTATCAGGTGAAGGAAAGAGTGTCCCCATTTCATCGGCGAGGCATCAGATCACAGAAATCACAGAAATCACAGAATTGTGGTGGTTGGAAGGGACCTCAGAGATCATCGAGTCCAACCACAA
>JAOQGH010000010.1:4537155-4584179 GCA_025769975.1 Gallinago jamesoni | reverse complement strand
TCCACCACCTCCCTGGGCAGCCCATTCCAATGCCTGACAACCCTTTCAGTAAAGAAATGTTTCCTAATATCTAACCTAATGGATGGTTAGATGGTGGAGTGACTGACCTGATGCCCACCAAGGAGCCTGCAGTAAAACTGGGGAACGAACCTGTGTCTCCTGCGTTACCTGTTTAGTATCTTTGGCCCAAAGATTTCCTTCCCCTTGTCCAGAAAGGGATGTTGCAGTGGGGCAGAGCTCTTGGAACGGAGAGGAGGGCTCTGGGAGTGAAGGTGAGGTCTGAGCCAGGGCTGTGATCAGCTTTGGGTGCTGGCAGGAGCTGCCGTGGTGGTGGCTGCCTTCACCTCCGTCTCCATCTCTTTCTTCTCTGTCAGCAAGTCTCAGGCTCCATCTGGCTCCCCAGAGGGATCAGCACGTGTGTACTGGAGCTGCCCTGTCTGCTCTGGTTAAAGGAATTTGCCTTTTGCTTACAGTCTGCTTCTCTCCCTGTTAACAGAGCCCGCAGAGTGAAATCAAGGCAGATAGCAGCTTATTACTCTTTAACTTTCCTATTGCTAACCAAACAGCTTACGCTGTCAATAAAGCAGCCGTCACAAGGTACTAATAGCCTTTCCCAAGAGGAGAGGGATGGGAGGCATAGGATGATAGCTTCCGGAAGGACTAATAATGGAGGAAAAGAGGACTTGACACCCCTCTAACGAAGCCGAAGCAGATGTTTCCCTTTCTCTCTCTTCTCTTTCTTCCAAATAATCAAAAGGAAAACAATATTCCTTCTCCTTATTTGGCTGAACCCCCGGTGTCTCAGCTTGGTCCATCTGCCCCCCCAGTTCCTCCCCCCCCCCTCCCCCCCCCCGAGCCCTCGGACTCTTTTCCCATGCAGCTTCCCCACTCCTCCTTCCCCGAATTCCCTGGGAAATGGCATCCCACTCCCTCCTCCTGCTCCGCTCCATTAATGACAAGCGCAGCGTTATTAGCACTCGTGGTTACGGTCCCGTTGGAGCTTGCCTGCCGTATGGCCACCTGTTACCTCTCTGCCGACCAAAAAAAAAAAGAGCCCAGAGCTTCTGGCTGCGGCATCTGTTCCTCTGTCTCCTGAGCCTCGCCAGCGCGGGGTCATCTTGTTCTTCCCTTCATCTCTCCTAATTACCTGACGACACGTCGGTACTGCAGGCAGAGGTGGATTTGCAGTGCTTCATCCGCCTCGGACACGGCAAAGGGCTGGGGGTCTCCGGCACGGGCTGTGTAACTCCCTGCCTGCCTGCGGAGCAGCCTCCCTATTTACCCAGGCAGCAAGCCCGAAATCAAGTGTGGGCCTGGCTACAATTAGTGCCCGAGCTAATTAGGTTGCGCTCATCCGGAATGGCTTCCTGTGCTGTAATCACAGCCCCCGTTGCCTTTCTCTGAGTGGCTCAGCAAGACTTTTCCTGATCCACTCCTTCCAGGGGCTTCTTGTTGCTGCGATAATTATTTCCCTCTGCTGTTGCACAAATCCCACCCTCCTCTCCTCGCTCCGGTGGTGCTTCTGCAGTTTTATTGGGATATTTCCCTTCCTGCCCCGCTGTGCATTTCGCACCGAAGGTCCTTTACGGTAGATTTACTTGTTTTTATTTCTTTTTCCTCTTTAATTATGTTGTCTTTCCCCCTCCTCCCCGCTTAGGTTCCTCACTTCAAAGTGGCGCCAGAGGAGTTCCTGAAGCTGCAGCTCCAGCGCTTCACCACCCTCAACCTCCACCCCAGCAACACCGACATCAGCGTGGCCGTGGCAGGAATCCTCAACTTCTTTAACTGCACCACTGCCTGCCTCATCTGTGCCAAAGCTGAATGTAAGTCACTGCCAGGCTGGCTTCGGCAGCCCCTCCGCTCCCGATGACTTCTGTTCCAGCTCCTGGGTGGTGCCTGTTGGAGAAGGTCCCGCAGGCAGCCTGGGAGAGCTGCCTGCCTGGAGCATCCCAGGGCATTTCGTCTCTCCTGGTTCGGGGTGGCAGGGTCTCTTCTGTTGGCAGCAGGGTGGGCATTCAGGCAGAGCAGCCCGAAACAGCGGAGACCCCCGGGGGCAGGTTTTTTCCACCCTGTTGCCCCGTTGGAGGTGTCTGTGGTGTTTGTGAGAGGAGGAAAGGCGATGGGGGAGACTCGCCTGCCTTCTGTTTGACAATCTGAAGAGTGTTTTGCTTGCACAGATGGGTTTTTGAAGTGAAAAAAAGGAGAAAAAAAAAAAAAAAGGCTTAGCCTTGTTTCTGGAGATTATTTTAGGCAAGTAAAGCTTTTTGAAATATGTCTTTCCCAAACCCACGTGCAGTTTGTGGCCTAAAAGTGGGACTTGATTAATAGTCAATACACTGCACACCCTCTTGGGCTCTGCAGCCATACATCTGTTGGTAATTGTGCATCTGGATGCTGGAGGATTCACCTCAGCAAGACCGTATTCATCTCTGCATAACTCTGCTAACGTGGCAGGAGCAGGCACTGCATCGTAGTGGATGGAGAGAGTAAAGCGTGTCCTGTGCTTTCTAAGGTGTAGCTGCTGTGTAGTAGCCACATCTGTTTCTCTTTCATTAGCCCGTATCCAGAGTTTACCATACAAACGAGCCTAGGAGAGGGGCTTTGAAAAGGCACGTGGATCCAGTGAGAGTTTGGGGGCTACTGGCAGGAGATTCGCAGCCTGTGACCGTGGGGCCAGGTAGAAAGGCAGTGTCCTCTCCAGCTATCCCTGGGCAAACTTCACACCGCCAGCTGTGCGAGTGACACGGTGTTGTGGCAGGCTGGCACACAGGAATAAGAGTGACTTTGCCTTTTCTTTGTGCTCTATGTACCCTGAGGAGACCACGTCCTCAGCTGAAGTCAGCCAGTCCATTGCCTTCAGTGAGCACGCTCAGATTTACCCCAGCAGAGAACCTGACCCGAAATTACGCAATTAAAATCATGCAAACGGTCTCCTGCATTACTGCTAGTGCTGGAATTTTTCATTGTCTAACCTTAAGCAAAAATAAAAAGAAAAAAAAAAAAAGAGGAAAGAAGAAAAGATAATTAGATTTTCTCACCTGCCGTGCAGCAGGCTCCCAGCTCTGGCCTGGCACGGGGCACACACACACACCAGCAACAGCCCTGCTCCACAGCGACGGGCCAAAACATGCAGGTGCCTCCCATCAGATGTATTAATATAGGCTTCACTTAAATGGATCAAAACCTTGGGAACCAAGTAGCTCACATTAAAATAACACCCTTTTAATTGAATGAATCCTGTTTATTTTACTGCGGTATTCCTGGGGAACTCAGTATTTAGGATGTGCCGCACAACCTGAGCCCTTCCCAGGCCCAGGGAAGCAGTGGGACGGGTGCCTTTCGTGCATCCTGCTCTTTGTGCTCAGCGTGGACCTGAGCTGGCCTTGAAGCAGAGCATCCTCTGACTGTAATGAAGTCAGTCAGACATAATCCAGCTTCGTGTAGGACTCCTAAGCGCAGTCCTTAAACAACTAACTTGAGGCACTTTGGGCTTTCGGAAGGTTCCCTGGAGGCAAATAAGGGGAGCATATGAGCTGTCTGCTTATCAGGAAGGAAATGCTGTTTTGAGGGATGTTATTATTTAGATCCCAGGAGGGAAAGCCATAGCTGGTTTTGGTTTAAGTACGAGGCTGTCTGATGGGACTCCTGGGTCCTATCCCGTCACGCTCGTACTATCACTGTAAGGAGTCACATCTTCTGGGGGCTGATGGTAATTTCTTCTGGCAGAAGCAGAAAATGACCCTCAAAGTCAATGGACTAAGGCCAGCCGAAGTGTGATGCAGTGGTGGATAGAGTAAGATTATGTGACTCAGTTTCTCTGCAGGCCTTTCCTGCCTCCCCAGCAGGAGGCTGCAAACATCCCAGGTGCTCTGGAGGAGAGGCCCATATCTGCAGAGAGCTGGGGGTGACTACTCCCTCCAGCTCCCAATGTTTGCATAAGAAAAGGAAAAATTAATTAAGCAAGATCAGGACTTGCCACTGGCCAGCTGGAACCACCGACGTCCCTCTGTGTGTACCTATGGTCCCCATAGGACTGTTCAAGCGTGTGCCTGCTGCGGGCTCTGCACATGGTGGTCCTCACTTTAGTACTTCAAAGTTGCCAGGAGGTGTCTACCAGCCCTTGCTCATGTTCGGCCTGCCGAGCAGCCTTCTGAAGTGCCAGTCTGTCAGCGGCAGCAGCAGCATCTCACATCCTCTCCTCATCAAACAAAGGGGAGTCTCTTCAGATAACAGAGACTTCCCTCCACACGACAAGAGGAGCTGCAAGCAGGAGGCCTGATGAGGCTATACAGGTAGGATCTGGCATGCTGGAAATGATAATTTCCTCAGAGGAGGAGATCAAACGCTTCCTTTCTTCCCTGGTCCCACTCCCTCCTCTCTGTGCCTTGTGTGCTTTAGATAGTTAGCAGCTGGGCTCTGCCTTCCTCACTGAGGAGCCCAGGGTGGTTCCCTGGGCCATGGGCTGGAGGAGAAGGTGACAGCAGAGCTGCAGATGTGGTCACAGAATCACAGAATGCTGTGGGGTTGGAAGGGACCTCTGGAGATCATCAAGTCCAACCCCCCTGCCAGAGCAGGTTGCACAGGAACGTGTCCAGGCGAGTTTTGAATGTCTCCAGAGAAGGAGATTCCACAAAGAAAATGATGAAGAGGAAGCTAAGGATCTGCTGTGAATCACAAGTTCATAGCAGTTGGCAGGGGGATGCCCTCCAGTTTGCAAGAATAATTGTAGTGCAAGGACTGCCTGCTGCCAGCCCCTGCTTCACCCCGGTGTTTGCCTGGGGATGCTCTCCAAGGGCAAAAGCATCTCAAGTTCAGTGATAGTTCTGGGCTGCAGTGCCAGCCGTGGTGGCTCCTGGCATCGGTGGCCAGGAGTGCTCAGCCCTCATCCCCCACTGGAATTGGGTGCAGGTTTGGTAGCGAGGACGTGGGGAGCTGCAGCTCATGCTGCCTCCCTGCCTCTTGAACATCCACTTCTTACACAGTACAGAGTTAAATGCCAGGAAATTTCCACTGTGGAAAAAAGGGTAAGTTCCCATGTCTGATTTTTTTTTTTTAATACAAGACTTTTATAAAGTTCGTAAAATGCTCTTAAAATCTCCCTCAGTTTTGCAGCAGCAGATTTTGCTGGGATGAGCTGTAAGTAAACTTGGTATTCTCAGGACTGTTAACTTGCAGCAACCCATCTGGTCCCTTGCAGAGGTGGAATAAGGTGAAAATAAACCTCACAAGCATCAAATGGAGGGCTTAGGTAAAATGTCCTGTTCGCTTGAGGTAGCACACAAAAAAAGTCTTCAGGTGAGGTCTAGTCCGTGTGTCCTGCACACAGAGTGAATTCACCGGCTACTGAGAAAGAAAAAGAAGCTGATGTGATCCAGAGAAATCCTGGCCACGGGTGGTTTTGTAGTCCCTGGCTGAGCCCCTGCCCGTACTCGGAGGAAAAGGTAAGAGGCGAGTGCATTGTAAAGAGCTCAGAGTGCTGAAAAACTCTCTCTCTGAACGAGAGGCTCCTCATCTTGGATGTATCCCTTTTAACGCGCTGCTTTGTTACCCTTGTGAAGTGCTGGGAGTCCTTGAAAGCAGCGCTCTCTAACGCTAATCACATCGCACTCTATGCCTTCCCCGGCCCCTGACCTTCTGGTGAACGAGCAGTTTCCTGCAGTCAAAAGTACAGTTGGGTTAAGAGTGAGGCTCTGACTCCAGGAGGGGTTTTGCCCCCCTGCCAGCCGGGACGTGGTTCTGCTGAGAGTTCTGTCCTTTTCGGTTTCCTTCAGTCCGGCTTTCCCCCCGGCTTCTTCTTGGGTTGTCTTCCCGTAGGGATGGGATGTGTGGCCGCGCTGGCTGTCTCTGCCTTGCTAACGATTGCATCTGGTGGGCTCTCTGGTCAATCAGACTTGACAGGAGGTTATTTCCTGATGGAGCCCAGCAGCTGGATAGAAGAGACACAGACCCTATCAAATATGCTTTCCTGACTAAGAAAAGCTGCGGCAGGAGCTTTGATGTCCTTATTAGACATCAAGGAAGCTGTGTTGGAAGGAGCCCTTGCAACGACCTAGCTGCAGGAAGCATCTTCAGTCAGAAGTGCCAAAGGCAATAGGGCAGGAGTCCTGGGAAGGTGGGACTCATCCATGTGGGTGCTCACTAATTATTACTTCTTTTCCTCAGCTCCTGCCTGAAGAGAGAGCCCGGCCCTGGGGACTGCATGGGCAGTGCTGGGGTAGCCAGAGGCCTGGCTCTTGCCCGTGGCTGCCCAAGGAGGCAGAGGGCTGCGCTGTGCTGGGGCACTTGGGGGGCTCAGTGGGGCAGAAATGCAGATGGAACGGCAGAAAGAGGAAGGAGGGCTTTGATGTGGAGGTGGAAGGTGGGTCTCCAGAGACCTCACCAAGTGATGGAGCTGCTGGACTGGGAATATTGTTGTACTTTACTCTCTCATTTCTCCATCAAGCACAACATATGCTGGTTGGTTGGTTTATTTTATTATTGCTTTCTGTGTTGCTTTAGGAATCCCCAGTCCACAAGTAATTCTGCGCCGTGCTAGGACCATGCTCACAATTCTTTTTCACGTGCAGACCTGATGTATTTTTGCAATGATCTCTGCTTTGTCTGAGTCTCAGCAGAGATTTCCATCCCCAAGGACACATGCCCTTGGAAGATAACAGCTCCCCATCAGAGTGTTCCAAGATCTCTGAAGTGTTTCAAGTTGTGCCCTGCAGGGCACGTAGTTTGGGAGCTAGTAATGCAAAGGCATCATCCTCCAGCAACCAGCAAGGACCAGAACAATTCTGCAGAGAACTTGTCTGGACTCTGGGGTCCGGAGCAAATTTATATCAGCAATCTCACCTCTTCCTAAGAGGCCTTTGGAGCTACTTTTTGACTGGAGAACAGCGGGAGTAGCTCCGTCTCCCATTCCCTGCTAGCCCAGGCGCTGCGGCCCCAAATCCTTTCCTGTGCAGCACAGACACAGAACTGCAGGGCTGCTTCCTACCAGGGATGACTGCGGGCCACAGGAGAATTCCTTTTTGAACAAGCGTAAAATTTAAAGCCGTTTTGTTTTGTTTTGTTTTCCTTTTATTTGAAGGCCTTTTAAACCTAGAGAGGTTGCTTCGGCAGTTCCTCATTTCGAAGGACACGCTCTCAGTCCGGATGCTGGATGACAGCCGGGATCCTACCCCTCTCCTGAAAGAGATCCGCGACGACAAAACAGCCACCATCATTGTACACGCCAACGCCTCCATGTCTCACACCATCTTGCAGAAGGTAAGTGTCTAGTAGGTGTCACGGCTGCGAATGCTGCTGCTCCCACTGAACGAGATACTGCGTGCGGTACATGAGCACGCAGGTGCTGTGTGATAATGGAGTGTAAAAATTCCTGCAGCAGCACTGGAAACGGTCTCTGCTGAGAGGGGAGTTGCCACTGAATGGCGTTTCTGGGGAAAATTATTTGCTCTCTCTTTCCAGGACTGCATCTGTGGAAGCAATGGTTGTAATTGCTCCAAGCTGATGTGTTTGCTTTCTAGAAGCGGTGTGTGCTTGTGGCTCCTGTTGTCGTCAAACAGCCGTGGAGGGTTGCTTAGTCCTCTGAAATTAGTCAATCAGTGCAATAGGGTTTTTTTCATTTTCTCTCCAAGTGTATTTCTAACTTTTTGCTTCCTTTTTTTATTATTTTCTTATTAACCAAGATTTTATTTTAATCGTGTTTATTTTTAAATGGTCTCTTGCTGCAGTTTTTAGCATTTGTTTTGATAGCCTACTTCAAAATTGAGCAGTGGCTCCAGATGGAGTCTAAAGTCGTGTAGAGTTTCCCGCATCCTGGAAGGAACGAGTACTTTCCTCGACGGAGGCAGGATCCAAGCAGTGGGGTCCCCCCCTTGGCTGGTGGTGGGGGTGTTACACGGGGTGTCGTGTCTGTGGTATCAGGGAGTCAGCCGTTCAAAAAGCCCTTGACTCTATCACATTTATCCCTGATGACAGCCAGCAGAAACCATTACAGCTGGTTTTATTATTCCCCACCCACCGCCCCCAAAGATTTTTGGTCTGCTGCTTACAACTTTGCATTTTTAATAGGCACGTTTGGGGGGGGTTTGGGAGGTCCCCTCTATGCAGGAAGAGGGGTGGGGTTGTGCTCTTTTTTTTCTATTATTTTGTTGTTGTCTCCTGGTCCCTGTTGCTGCCTGGCTGCTGAGGGCTGTCCCCCTCTTCTGTTGCTATAGTGACTTCCCACAGGCACACAGCAGCTCTCTTCGGGCACCCACAGCCTCCCTTCCCAGCTCGAGCATCCTTCTGCCACAACTGATAAAGATGTCAGAGATGGCCACGATTTTTCAGCAGTTCAGTAAAGCCTAATGTAGTCTTCCCGGCTGGAGGGTTGTAGCAATGGAAGGTAACAAGCAATGCGCTTCTGATCTGGCATCTTCTTCCACCTTGGGAGGCTGGAAAGTATTTTCTTTATAGAGGTGCAACCGCAGCAGGGAGGAGGTTGTGGTGAGAAAGTAGGTACCTCCTTTGCCCCTGCCCCCACAGGTCAGCAAAAGCGAGAAAAAAGCACTATTAGTTTTAAAGTGCCTTACGTCAGACCTGTCTCAGGAGACTGCTCCTGGCCTCGGACAAGGAGAGAAATTGCTATTTCTCATCTCTTACCCTCCACATATGGTCCGGAGACACATGGTTGCTTCCTCGATTACCAGCCTGTTCCGGCCGCCCACCTGCCAGCGGGCACGGTGAATGGATGGGAGCGATGCTTGCAGGAAGGGCTTTGTTGCTCGCTTTGATTTTCTGCCCTTGAAATCAAACGCGCTGACTTCAAAGTGGGTCAGAGGGAGAGCTGACATTATCGCTGTCCCCAGGAAGGGAAAAGGGAAGGCAACGGGTGCCAGGTTTTATTGTGCAGGGGCTGAAAAAGGCGGCAGCTGTCTGGAGAGCTGGCTGAAAGGCAGGTCGGCAGCCACCTCTGGAGTCGTGCTGCTCTTTTGCTCAAATGACTTTGCTGTGTCTGTTTTGCCACCTGTGCAAGGGACAGGGTGACAATGTGCAGCCTAAGAGCGTGGACACAGCCAGACCTAAGCCACCGTCAGTCCTCAGTGGGCAGCCAAAGCTTTCCCTGCTGCCCGTGTCCGCTCCCACTGACCAAGGTGGTGGCTTTGGTTTTGCGCAGGAATAGATAAAGAACAGGGAGATGGAGAGGGACTAAAACCAGTTTAAGGAGGTGCTGCCTTTGGTCCTTCCCTCCCTGCCTCCTCTGTGTGGTCTGGGGTGATGGGAAAACCTCTTTGCCAAGGTCCGGAAGCATGATTTGAGACCAGCTGTGCTTGGCAGTGAAACATAGGCTTTCAGGAGGATCTGCAGATTAATCCCTCACTTTCCTGAGCATCTGTTTTCACAAACAACTCCTTGTTTACTGAGAGTTTTGAATTTTGAGAAAAAACTTCAGTGGTCTCGTCTATGATCTCTAGAACATACCATCCCATGGAAAAATCTGTGACCTTCTCTCTGCATCTCTGTACACTTTTACCCTTGTTTATTTTTTTCTGTTTCTGTGGCCATCAAAACCCTGTCTAAATTCTGGAGAACAGGCTGAGTTACTAGGCTTCATTCGTGCTAATTAATTTGTGGGAGTGGAGCCCAAATCTCATTGATACATGTGGGAAAACCACCGCTGGGATGACTGTCCTTTTTCTCTAACTCCAGAAGACCTTTTTCTGCCTTGCTGTCTGCCTCGTGGTGTTTGGGGTGTAAGGAGACAAGCCCTGAGCTCTCTCAACTGCTGCTTTCCCTCGTTATGTTCGAAAAGCTGTTGGTAGTTGAACAGGAGAAAAGCAGAATTATTTACAAAGCAGGAAACCTCACCTTCCTCCAAAACGTGCGGTAACACCCAAGGATCTCCTCATCCCGAGGGGCTCTGGAGACCTTGGGCTGGGGACCATTGCTGTTGGGGATGCAGAAGCTTCCAGATTGTCTTCCTTCCAGGTCGTCCTTGGCTGGATAGACCCGCAGGATGGGGCCACGTGCGGGGATCCTCAATGTCACCTTGCAGTGTGCTGCAGAGGGAGCGGGGACGATCCCGCCGGGGGTCCGGAGCTGCAGCCCCCTGCAGGGTTGGGTGGTCTCTCTCCGCCAGGCAGCCCCCGTGCAGGTGCTCTGTCGGTGCTGTCGCGGAGAGGAGACCTCGGAGGTAGGCTCAGTCCTGCTGAAAAATTGGTTCCCCAGACTTTAATTTCACAGGTCAAATCGTGTTGCCGCGTCCCCCCCTGTCCCCGCCTGCAGGAAGACGGCAGCGCTTGCAGGGAGCGATAAGGATGAAAAAGCAAATGTGGCCCAGTCTCTGCCTTGCCGGAGTGGAGATGGAAGATTGTCAGGCGCTGGTCTAATCTCCTTTCCTCTCCTTCACAGGCAGCTGAACTGGGAATGGCGTCTGCCTATTACACGTATATCTTCACTAATCTGGTAAGATGTTTTTCTCGGCTTTTCTCCCGTGCGCGTGTAGAGTCATGCTAATGGGAGCCCATCTCCCTGGCCTGTGGGGAGCGTCGGGGAGAGCCACGTGCTTTGGGGAGCAGGGAAGGTCATGACGGAGAAGGAGGGGGAGGCAAAGAGGGGTGTCCCCTGCGTCCATCAGGGCAAGTCTTGCCTTGCTCTTCGGGAGGTGGAAGCCCACGGCAGCACCGCTCGGTCCCGTGCAGCTGCCGAAGGCTGGGTTTGTAGCCATTGTGGCTGGAGTCAGTACCATGAAATGTGCGGGTCCTTGGGAAGCACCAGCAGACGTGTGGCTCCTGACCAAGGGCTCAGGAGGGTGACGCCGGGGGTGTCAGCCCCCGAGCCCGTTCCCCGAGCCGGGAGAAGGGCAGGCTGTGCTGGGGCGAGCGTGCGAGGGCACTGCAGCCCCGTGCTTTTCAGCTGTGCCTCTGAGAGCAGCTGTGCGAGACGAAGGAAGGATGATACCATAAACGTTGAGAGGCAGAGCGGGGTATATCTTCAGCATGGCCCCTGGTGATTTGGCTTTATAGCTACTAATAACATTAATGGGGGGATCGTGCGGTTAAATCCCTGAGTGCTGTGCTAAACAAGGAGTAATGGGCTTAGGCAGCAGCAGGGGGAAACCCAAAATAAACATCAGAGAAACTTCTCTTGCTGCAGCAGCTCCAAGGCTCTTGAACAGGCTGCCAAGTGGCGTGGTGGAAATGCTGCTGCTGGGGAGACCAGATACCCTCCTGTTAATGCTGGTGTGGGGATGATGGAAACCTGAGCGCGGCAGGATGGGCTGGATGATTAAGTGGAGGTGCCTTCCAACCCCAAATGATACTCATATTCTCTAATTTCTATTAATATTTATGCCAGGGTGTGCGTGTGCCAGGAAAGCCGAGAGCTGAATCACGCTTTGTGTTTGGGTGGGAGACAGACGGGAAGGGATGGAGCCAAACGTGTAGGCAGGAGAGCTGGAGTGGGGAGGAGGAGGGGGAAGGAGTGAAATGGAAGGGTTGAAAGCCAAGAGAGCAATTGGGACAGAGAACGGGAAAAGGGATAAGGAAAGGTGATGTCAGGAGAAAAAAAAAAAAGGCAAAAAGAAAGAAAAAAATCTACAACCTTCCTGCCGGAACTAATAGCATTCCGTTTGCTGCCTAGCACTTGATCCAGAGGTCCCAACCTTGCTCAATATCAGTCCAGCAAGAACAAACTCCACTGCTCCTGATTACCCCCAAATCATCCCCTGCAAAGGGTCGGTGCTGGGCAGGGAATCATAGAATCACAGAATCATAGAATCATAAAGGGGGTGTCCCTGGAGGGGAGCAGCCGGTGATGGATGCCAAGGGAAGAGCTGTGCCCTCGGGAGGTGAAAGTCACTTGTTTTGAGGCAGTGGGTGGCTGCTTTGTGGTTTCTCACCCCCTGTCAGAGTGTAGCTGTGCTGGTGCTGCTGGCAGAGCTAAGGGACAGTGGCCATCCCCAGGAGATCCTGCTCACAGTGCTAAGCTGCTTCCCAGTCATTTCCCGGTGCCAGCAAGTAGTCTTCTTGTTGCCCTCTGGTCCCAACAACCATTCTTTCTCCCACTTGCCCTCCCCAGTCCCGGCAGCTGCTGTGCACCCCACGGACCGGGACTATGCATGTAGTAAGGGATTTCTGGTTGCACATCACCAGCACAGCAAGGTCCATGTTCCTGGTGGTGCTGGGGCAACAGAAGGAACTACAAAAATTAAGTTTTCCGCTGCCACCACCATCATCACCAGACTGGTTTTGAGCCATGGGTTGTGGTTAAATATTTGCTCGAGGTCAAGAGGTGAAATTTGTCTTTGAAACCCATTCGTCTAGTGTAATGCAGTTATGGCAGGTGAGAAAGAAATGAATTTTGTTGCCATTTCACTCTCCCAGGATATTAATGTATTTACCCAGACTATTTTGCCACTTTGTCCAAAAAAAAAACCAGCCCTCAGCAGAACTAACTGGATTTTTGGCAGGGACCACTAAAGAAAGGTGACATCGGGAAAAACCTGGGCAGATGGAAGAGATGTTTAAGGAAATTAGTAATATTTAAATGGGGATGAGAGATGGGAGTGAGCAATTTAGACTAATAAATCTGGAGGGATTATCAAGCTTCTAATGAACCCTCTGAGGTTTCGCAATCACTGCCTAATAGAAAAGATAAAATCATAGTGAACTGCTGTCAAGGAAAGCAAGCAAAAAGATGGCTTTAAATGGAGGGAGAACCCATCAGGAGGGGAATAGACAGTCTGTATAGCATTAAGCTGCTTGGAGAAGGAAAAATATTTCAGGGGAAAAAAAAGGGGGGGGGGGATAAAATGCTGAATTAAACACCTGCCCTGCGGCACTAGAGGGGAATTCTGTTTCTGTCTTCTAGCATTAATTTTATTTAATAAGCACATCCCAGCCGACAGCCCGTGGTGTGTCACAGCTCCTCTCCCTGCGGAGCGTTAGATGGAGGCGAGTTGCTGCGACTCCCCTGGCACTGGTCCACGGGGAGAGGGATTTGGGGGTGATGGCTCCTCCGTCGCCAACCCGCTGACTGCAGATAGCCCCGGCGGGGAGGCAGAGCAGCGCGGGAGAGCAGATGCCAGCCTTTGGCAGGAGTAAAGGAGGAGGAAGTCCTCGGCCCCCCAATACATTTCAATCCAAGCCGAGGCGAGCAGCCTGATGTAAAAATATCCACAGGCTAATTTACTGTGTGCGAATTCATTATCAGCCTCCTTCAGCCAGCTCAAGGGACCCTTTTTGTCAGCAACAGAAGCTCAACAAATTTTCCAGGAGTCCTAATGAAACTCGCATAACAGAGCAGGGCTGGTGCGTTTTAATTCCACCCCCATCCATTATCTGCGAAGGGGGTACTGGTGGCAACGGAGCACCCTTCTGCCCTCAGTCCCCTTGCAGAAAATCTCTAATTTGACCCGAGTTTCTCCATGACATCTCCACGTGGAGACAAACACTCTTGCTGTGGGGCTTACCTTTCTGGGAGGGCTGAGATGTCCCCATGATTAATGGCAAACACCGACCCGGTGGCCAGCTGTCCCCTGTGCTGTGGTTTGTGTGGCGCTGAGATGAGCTCTGTGCTGTTCCTCTCCCCGGCAGGGCATGGCTTTCCATGTGTCCTTACAGCTTATCACCATGTAAGGGGTCGATAGTATGCTCCATAATAATAATAATAGTACTAATAATACTAATAGTGCTGGTGTAAAATAGAGCATTGGAAAAGCAGGCTGTTGTGCATAGAAAAACTGTTCCTCCTAGTGCTGGAAATCCTTGAAGGCAACAGCACAGAGCAGAAGGGGCGTTGGATGCCTCCAAAATCCTGCGCTACAATTAATTCTTTTAGCCTTGTTAATTCTGTGTAGCTTGTTGTTGGTTTTGGCTTCGGGTTTTTTTCCCCTCTTCCTTTTTTTTTTTTTTGAATATAACGTATGGACCTCAGGCTGGGTTTAAATTTAAAAACATTTATCAAGGAGATTAGATGGAAATAATTGAAACAATTAAAATTATTACTTTAAGAAGGAAGGTGTAAAGGAGTTTTACTGGTGCCTTGAGTCAGACGCTCCATTCGTTGGACGCAGTTTTTTCCCCGACAATATCGTGCGGAGGTGGTGTTGATGATAAAACAGCTGCTGTATTCAATTTCCAGAGACCAGATAAATCAGTTTGGGTTTGGGATTTTTTTGTTTGTTTGTTTGTTTCCTGTTTCTTCTTCTTTGTTAGTGATCTGTTAAAGAGCTTGGTCGCTCTTCATATAGGATGAGGTTTTCAAAGCTGAGTTGTTGCTCTGGATGCCCCGTTGGAACTGGAGGGGAAAGTAGTGTCCAATCACCCAGACAGCATCACGCATTTCAGAGGTAGCTTGTCGTTCCGGTGACATCCTTTGGGAGGAGGGAATGATGTGAAGTAGAGCGGAGGGAAAGTGGACTGCAGATTAGTTTGTGGCTGGGGCTGTGGAACTTAGGTTTTTAGAAATTACCTTCTCTTGGTGAAATGACTTTCTCTTCCTGTGCCTGGTGGTGTGGTGTGAGCTCCAGCACGGGCCGTGGGGTTTGGCCCAGCTGCACCAGGTTCTCTCCTTTGCGCTCTAGAACAAGCAAAGAACCTGGCCTCTCTTGTTACACCTTGGAAAATTTTACCTTGCAGTCCAGCCAGCCTTCTTGATTCCCAGTAGCTGGTGCAAACCTTTTTGTAGAGCCCTGATCATTCTCTGGATTTATGGTTCATATTTTCAGTGGCATGTGGTAGCAGGGCAAACAAATCAGGTTCTTGCAAGGATGCCAAAGCAATTTCTCCTTCTTCTAGTTAGCGTGAGGAAAAGGAGGATTTAGACAAAGCAATAACTTTGCCTCCCTGTGTTTAGCTGCCTGTGCTACCTTACCTGAGTCTGACTCATTCAGAGTCCATCCTGTGCTTGATTTCCAGGTGTTGAGTAAATCATTCTCTCAGATACAGGCCAGGACCTCTGCCGTGAGGGCAAACCTCTCTCTTTTCCTCTGCCCTCGTGGTGTCTTGTCCTATTTGTCTTTCAGACTTTCTAGCCCTTGTTTTCCAAGAGCTGTACTGTTCAGATCCCAACATTAGCACTTGACCTCTTTGCTCTTTGAGGATTTGTCACTCTTCAAACCACAGGCTCCCTGCAGATAAGTTGAAGTAGATTGCTTTTACTAAGGAAGTGGGCAATGTGTTCTCCTAAATTGCTCTCCTTTGAAGAACAGCCTCCAAAATTTAGTAGCTCTCCTTGCCTGAGGAGCTAAAAGACCCATCCTTACTAGCATATGGCACCCTTTGATGCTTTTGTGATGTGCCAGCTTTGTAAGAGCAACCAGATTATATAGGGACAGTTCCCCTAAATTGTCCCAAAGTTCATTGAGATCACAGTTCCTCTTTAACTACCTGAAGGGCTCGCTAACAGTGCTTTGGGTAGATCTCCCACATTCACTTACTTACTCAAAAGGCCACAATTTGTTGCTGTGATGACTTTTTTTCTTCCAGAGAAATTGATTTTCACATGTGGCCCATTATAAACTTATTGACTCTGTCGATACATTATAAATAAACTGAGCCTTTCAAGAAAACCATAAAGCACTTAACATAATATTGTCCACTTGAGTAAATAAATAAATGTGTTGTTAGAGGAGCTTAGGAATGATTAACAGACTTGGTAGCTCAGCCCTGAGGGCAACAGGATGCTGAGAGGCAAAGGCAGGTATTTTCTCCACTGCTACATCTGGCAGAGGAGGTCCGACGCTCTTAGGGGAGAAACTGGTCCCTGGTGATGGATTGTGAAGAACTGACCATTGCGTGGACCAAACGTTCCAGTCGTGTAAGGAGCACATAGTCATACACAAGGCTGGTAGGGATACCTGGGGGGCAGTCCCTGGTGTGCATCTGTTATGGAGGAGGATGGGAGGGACCACCAGTCTCCCGGGAAAGTAATTCGCTTGAATCTGTATTTTGTGTTCCTTTGTTGATTTGCATGTTTTTCTTGTACTCTTGCTGCTGTTAATGGTCTCCATCAGTACGGGCGCACTGTGGGAGACCCCAGTGGCACAGGAGCCTCAAAGTCTTTTCAAGCTTCTTGTGAGGAATCTGTGTTTTAGCCGTATGTTTGGGTGTCCTTGGAGAAAGAGTAGTCCTTCTGCTTTCCTCTCTGCCAGTGAGTCCTGCTCAGGATTCAACGTGTTGTTGGTGCCCGAGCTGTGAAAACTGGAGTAACTGCAGAGCAATTGCACCAGATCCATTCGGTGTAAATGGGACCCCTTCAGACTAAGGGTACTGGTCCTAGCACCCATGGCCTGGGCAGAGACACCCTGGGGGGAGTTTTGTCTGCCCAAAGAACCAAGAGCTGAGATACTTTATCTCCTCTGGTTAACCCTAAAATGGTGAATAGTGATGTACACTGGCATCCAGTGATGTCAGCAGTGAAGTCACTGCAGCTGCGCTGACTTTGCACGAGCTGAAGGTTTGGCTCTTGCAATAAAAGCTGCCAGAGAATCTCGGGCTGGGAATTGAAAGCCTGTGTTTGGAGGGTAACAGCTTTTCAAAGCACCAACTACTCTTGAAATGGAAGTTTTTGCCAGGGTGAGGGCTTAATAGAGAAATGGAAGCCTTGGCCCAGCGTTCTCCTTCCCATCCCACATTAAAATAGAGAAGGAACAGCACAGTGTGTTCTGGAGCCACAGCCTGGCGTAAATCAGCCTTCGCTGCCATCCAAGGACTGGATCCTTGGCTGGGACCGGGGGGAATGAGGTCAGTGCAGGCTGCTGAGCCTACAGCACCAGGGGTTTCTCCTGCTGAGCAGTGGGCAGTGACAGCATCAGAGGGTGTTTTGGAGGCTGCTAATAAGCAGATCCAAAAATCCAATAAAGCCCTTGCAGTAATTAAGAGAGGAAGATACCACGTGTGTGTGTGTGTGAGCAAGAAAGAGGAGGGAGAGAGGGAGGGGGACATCTTGCTGTCAGTGTAGATTGAATCGAGCAAATCCTGGGTCTTCCAGGGGCTTGGGATGGAGTGAGGTCAAGGAGGGTGTGGGAGGGTCTTGGGAGTCACTAAAAATGAAAGGAGCCCGTCTTTGTCCTTGTTTCCAGCATGCAGGTAGTGGCTGCCATCTCCCTGCTTCCCGGGTGATCCTGGGTTATTAAAAATGTGATAAGAATCGAGTCAGCGAGCCAGGTTCTGCGCACACAAATGGGATGCAGAACAATATCACCAGCTCAATCGATAAAGCTGGAAGGAGCTCAATAGCTGATGCAGAGGGCTTGAATAGCAAACTGGCCGTCGCGCCGCTGCGGGGAGAGCAATTACCAAGCAGCCACTCGCTGAAGTGAGACCACAGCGTGGCAGTGCAGGGGAGTCTCCAGGGTTCGCAGCTCCACACTTTAAAAACCATTTGCTTATCAGGCAGCCTGTTATGACACTAATAATCAATCCCCTGATTGACTACTGGCCCTTTCCCCGCAGCTTCTTCCCAGGGTGTGACCGGTGGCAGTGGGGCCAGCAGTGAAGGAAGACCTGGCTGTCGTCCGTGGGGTCTACTTGAGTCTGGTGAATCACTTAGGTGCACGTTTAAGAGGAGATTTCATTAGTGACACGCTTAAATACAAATCCTGGCTTTGATGCTTTGCGTTGTAAGGCGTGCTGTTAAGCCGTGTCTCTCTCAGGCTGATCCGTGCTGTCAGGTTTTTAATTACTTGTGGGGTTTTTGGTTTTTTTTTTGCTCCGTGCCTCAGTTTACCCCTCTGTATCATGGGCAGAATGGTTTCCTGGTGGGAATCCCCACGGGGCAAGGCAGCAGTGATTTCATAAGTTCCTGCAGGGCTGTGCTGTGACGGTGCGAGGAGCTGTGCGTTGCTGCCCTTGTGTGAAAGGGGCAGGGCAGGAGGGGGATTTCCATCAAAAAACTTCAGTTTCGGGAGCATTGTGGCTGGCGCAGGCTGAGTTGGGAGCTGGGTCCCCAAAAGTGTGAGCCGAGAGCCTGGCAGTGAGCAATACCACTGCACCTTGTGGGTTTGTGTTCCTGATGGCACGGGGACTACAGCCTGTAAATCTCCCCATCGTAACTCACCGCTGGCGGCGCCGGAAGAATCCAAGCTCGTGGCTTTAAAATCATGAGTTACAGAGCTTGGCGGTGCGGTTTTTATTAGCCACGTCCTCCCCGTGATCTGAGCGTTCGGGTCACTCCCTGGGTTCTCTCTGCTGCTGTGAAGTGAGAATGCAGGTCAAGCGCCGCATGAAGCACAGAAACCCAAGAGTGACTTCATCCTCTAATAACAACTCCTCCAGTGCCGTCTCCCAGGGAACCCCTTTGTATTCAATTAGCTAATGTGCGCCTTGCACTTGGAAAATATAGAGTGCCATAGAATTGCTAAGTGTTGTTATTTAACAGCACGTATTTAGTGGTTGCAGCCCTGTAGTAGAAGTCAGAAAACCTACTACTGTAATTGCCTGGTGCTGCTGCAGAATTTGTGGTGATTCAAGCCAAGCAAAGCCTGGGGATTTTTCCTCTGTAAAAGTTCATTAATTTTGGCTGCAGACCCCCAGGGCCTACCTTTTTCTGAGATCTCATCAGACAGAATATTGACTATCGGTGGGTGCTTTAAAAAGCAGACTGAGAAGAGGGGGAAGGATTCAGGCAGCCAGGATTGGTGTACCTGAAATTAGCCTTGGCGTGATTTTTGATGTTTTTTTTTTTCTGTGCCTGGGTGGCATAAAGGAGCTGGACTGAGACTGAGAGCAAAGTGCTGGTCAACCATTCCAATTGTTCCAGTGTAAGGAGGGGGAAAAAAAAAAAATCATTGGCAGTGGATTAGGAGGTTTGCACCCATTTGTTTGATTCACACCCTGTTGTGCTCATGAGGAACCCCAATCTTGCCTGAGAGTATGTGGTTACAAAGCTGTATTTGCACAGGAGGAGGAGGAGGAGGATAGGGGAAGGCACAGCAGGGCTTGGAGTCCCCCATTAAACAGAATCCACTGACAGGTGTGAGCTATTTTCCTAATGGCCCCTTGCTCTTATTGCATTGGAAAGCTATCTTCTAGCCTGCAAAAGCACCAGCCAGCACTGCAGATAAGGAAGAGAGAAGAGCAAAGGCGGCTGTGAAACTGCTCTCTGTAAGCCCTAGCCCCACCAGCGTTGTCTAGCAGTCAAGGCAAGGTCAGGTATGCATGCCATAATTGTGCTCAGACTGCTTAAATTTTTTCCTAGCTTAGGCAAAAAGTCAGCTTCGCTACGTCTGAATGAGAAATCCTTGGATCTGACACCAAATCCCCGTGCACCCTCCACAGAGCCATTCCCGCGTCTGAAGTCTCGCTTCTCAAACTCAAACAGTGTTTCTCTGCCTCAGTCTGCTCTTTGGGAAAGGGAAACGTGCACACAAACAGGTGGGGAGAGGAGCCGTCTGAGATCATCTCCAGGAGCAGGGTTTTCCACCCTTTTTCCTGACTCGGCAGTGGGAAGGGCAGGATGGGGAGAGGAAGGGCCAGGGCTGGCGGATGGGGTGCAAAGCACTGGGAATCAGCTGCGTGGTGCAGGCCTTGAATGGAAATGAGTTTGTGTTTGCAAAACACGGGTTTGGAAATGTCAAGCGTGGTGAATGACCGTGTAGGAATGGAGAGAAGGAAAAAAAAAAGATAGGGACAGAAAGTGCGCCGGCAGCTACTGGAGTATTCGGATGCTCTCACTCCTTTGCCCTCCGTAGCAAGCCTGACCTTACCAAATCTCTCTTATCCCATTGCAAGCAGAGTGTGTCCCCCAAGGATGCTTTATCTCCATCTCATTGCATAGGCAGCTCATGGCTCATTTACTTGTTTCTGACCCGGGTCCGCAGAACGCTCTTGCGCACATCTGATGGAAAAAACAGTTGAAGGCGGAGGGTTGGAGCTGAGGCAGAGGGAAGGGACAGGGAACGGGTCGTGTCCGGGCCATGCAATCCCCGTGTGTCACAGAGACGGATGCTTTACGAGCATGACAGCAACAGAAATGGGTTTTTCTCCGCAGCTGGAGGCTTGCCTAGGAAAAGACGGATACGGAGAGCCTTGGCTGCAGAAAAAGACCCAAAGCTTGCAATGACCAGCCACCGCTAATGGGAGCTGGGAAAAAGCTGCTGTTAACATATGAACCAGAGCAAATCGTTCATGCCTTGGGAAGCACGTCCAGGTCTGCCTGCCACTTTGTCAGGCAGTGAGTGCTGGAAGCTGCCTCCATCCTTGTAGGGGCGCTGGAATTTCCCCCGGGAAATGAGGGGGATGTGAGCAGGGGTCCCTGCTCCCAAAGCTGCGCAGGAGGCTGGGGCTGAGCCCATCGCCCAGCCAGACCAAGCAGACCGTACCCATGGGTTCAGCTTTGAGATTGCTGCACGACCAGGGCAGATCACACCTCTGCCTCAGTTTCCCCCATGGGTATTGAGACCAGCAGGGCTCATTCCCTCACCCGGTAATTGCTGATTTAAGGAGTAGAGCATTAACAAGCCTGCCAGGGGCTGAGCAGCCTCAAAAGCTTAGAAATGTTTTCAGGGGGGAAAAGTGTAATAAATAAAGGGACTGATTTCTGCCTTGAGATTGGGGCGCTCTGACTGGAGACTGAAGCCTTGGGCTTCAGTTTGGGAACGTAACATCTCATTTTCCTTCTAAGGAAGCCAAGGCAGCAGTCAGGCACCTGCTTGTGTTGTGCCCCATGCAATTTGCCTCTGGGCTCTGCCTTGGGGGCAGGTGGTGTTTTGCAGGGGCTCAACGTATCTCCTGCTGCTCCGCTGGCATCTGGGATCTCCTCGGGCCCGGGTCCTCATTAGCCATCTGCCCTCGTTGCACAGGTTGACAGGATGCTGTGGGTAAATGGATAACCTGTCAGGAAGGCAGGAGGATAATATCATTCAAATGAATCAATAGTTCACAGGCAATTTCATGTTACCTAACGTTAATGCGGTTGTGTCCAAAATGCACTTAATCCTGTGTCTGATCACATTCTCGTGGGAGTTTGCTGTGCTGGAATAGTCTTGTAATTCCATGTTTCAGAGATTTACAGACATTGTTCCTACGTGCATGCATACGCAGGAAAGATAAAAAATGACTTGACTTGCTGAAATCCACGGAGCCAGAAGACATTCGTATTAGTGATGGAAGAGAATGGGTACCCAGCAGTTTCTGAAACTATTACTCCCACCTTCTCACTCCATTTTAGCAATTAGCAAAAGAGAAATTAGTGAGAAAGGCACCATTATTTCCTGCTAATAGGACAAGGAGGGCTGGACTCTTCTCCAGGAAACTGGCTTTGTCGTGTAACTGCTTCCATTGATGTGAGTAGCAAAATAGAGCTCTCTCTTTTTGCCTTTTTTTTTTTTAATGCAGTCATTTTTATACTCTTACCACTTTACTCTTCAGAAATGCAAGAGGATGGGCCTGACTCCAAAGTCCACAGTCGAAGCACCTTTCCACCCTCCTCAGGGCATTAGGATGTCCCGTTAGTGGCACCTCCTCTTGGTACCTGGTGGCAGAAAGGAGCAAGGCAGGATTGCCCTGTGGGGAGGAACTGATTTAATTTAACAGTTTAAACTTGGTGTCACCAAATTAGATCTGGTGGTGGTAGAGCAGCTTCTCTCAGCAGATGATGTTTGCTCAGTGATGTCCAGTTCAGCGCGCTCTCAGAGGAAATTAAGAATAGTAGAGAAAGGACATTAGTTACTCTCCAGATATGGATCTTCACAGCCTGGTGGTCTTGGTCACCTGGGGATCCGTCCTGCCCCAGGTTTGGATGGACAACCATTGTCCACGTGCTTGCACTGTCTGGGGCTCTGAGCTGTAGCAATACCTGGGTATAGCAGTGTTTTCATGGTGAACAAAGTAGAGATCTTTTTCTGGGAGTGACCTGGAGAGAACCTTGCTTGGGAAGTATAAGTGTGCTAAGGAGCTCTGTGCTCTGAACCTTCCACAACAGAGCTGACCTCCTCTGGCCAGCTATAGCAGGTTACTGGCTTCATCTGAAAAATGTCATCCACCTCCCTCCTCTGCTGTAACCTCTGCGTTACAGGGAATCTCCTGTCAGAAGAGCTGGTTTATAAGCTGTGAAGAACACCAACACACTGAGGTGTGGTTGGCAGGAACCACGGGTCAGAAGGTAAAAGTTCCCAGAACCCGCTTTGGAGGGTTTTTTGGTCTTTTTGTGGAACTTGGCCAATAAAGTACTGAACTTGCTTGACATCTTCATTAAAGGCCTGAGACAGGCAGCACGCTGAGTCGAATCGTGGTTAGCACCCAGCTCTTCCTTACTGGCCAGGGGGTGGATGTCAGCCCCAGCTTGGAGGTGGTAGGTTCCATGTGCAGGTTCTTGTAGCTGTACGGTCCTATCATCCCTTCAAGGGTATTGAGTGGTTCTGAAGCTTTTGGTGCCCG
Organism: Gallinago jamesoni; assembly: GCA_025769975.1. Taxonomy (NCBI): domain Eukaryota; kingdom Metazoa; phylum Chordata; class Aves; order Charadriiformes; family Scolopacidae; genus Gallinago; species Gallinago jamesoni. Next base: position 4,561,827 of record JAOQGH010000010.1, on the reverse strand, counting down.
TTTTCTTCCTAATCCTCTTTTCTGTTTTGGGCTGTTTTAGGAGTTTTCCCTCCAGCGCCTGGACAGCCTGCTGGATGACCGAGTCAACATCCTGGGATTTTCCATTTTCAACCAGTCTCATGCTTTCTTCCAAGAGTTTGTCCAGAGCCTCAACCAGTCCTGGCAGGAGAACTGCGATCACGCTCCTTTTACTGGGCCAGCAGTAAGTAAAATTCACTCACATTGTCCTTATCCTCCGTGAGTCAGAAGGTGCATTAGTCCACCAGGAAAACCTTGTGAGAAGAGCTGTGGGCTGGTTCTGAACAGACACTGAACAGCGTGAAGACCATGCAGAAGTAGAAACTCTGGTATCAAATGTATGGGTGCATGGTATTGACTAATTATTTAATCCAGGGAACCCCTGTGCTAAAGAGCTCGGGGGCATCACCAGCCTGTGAAAGCCAGTCTTGGGGAGATGGTGGTCCAGGAGCGGGAAGGGTGATCCAGGCAGAGCACCTTAGTTAAGTTAAATAGGTAGGAGAGGACTTGGGGTGTTGAGCTGGGACTTACATGGGACAAAAGCAGTCCTGAAAGCCTGTGGTTGCCCAAAGGGACCTTGGGGAGCCAGGGGGGTGTAGACTTTTCAAGGGGTTGTCTGTGCTTGAAAGGCTCTGCAGCTTTAAATTCAAGCCTATTCTTAATTTGAATTATATTTATGTTTATATGTGAGTGCAGGGGATGATGCAGCCCTGATTCAGTGTTTCCCTTGTGAAATTTGTGCCTGTTTATTTACCTGTAGAAAAATGGCTTGAGGAAGAGGTTGTCTGGATGCAAATAGCACAGAAAGGGCTGGGCTTAAGCAGATGCCACGGGGCTGTGTTGTGTGCTCTGACACCTCCCTGATGAGAGTGCAGATCAGCACCGAAACCTTCCCCAGGGATTCTTCATAACTGGGAAGGTTTTCAAAGCAGATTTGCCAAATCGAGGATGGGGGGGTGGGGGTGCAGGGGGCTGCTGCTGGAGCTGGGGGAGGAGACAGAGAGAGAAAATGCCACCAGTGGAACCCTTTGCCTCATTTTTAATGAACTCAGAGTCCCCTTGACAAGCTGAGGCAGCTGTGTACTGCTGAAAACCTCCTTATTGTCACTACAAAGTCATCTTAAGCAGGCAAGATAAGGAGCTTTCTGCCCTTTGTGTCCACATCCTATTGGCTTGACACGGAGCTCAGCCCATGGTTGCTGTGTGCCTGGGACCATCCTGCTGTCCCTCCTCCCAGCCCTGGCTGCAGTGAGCTTGCTGTCTGCCCTGCTAAATCTCTCCAGGATTGCTACTAGAGAGCTGCCTATTTGGGTGACAGTTGCAGAGACTGTTCAGAGTCATTAAGAGATAAATTTCCTCCTAATAGTACAAACGGCAGACAGTAGGAACAGGAGCGTAGCAGGTGTGTGATGAAGAAATAACTACTCTCATTGTGGCTTCTTACCCTGTGTTGTCTTAAACAACCAGCAAAATCTATAGGTGGGAGGATGCAAGAATATGCCCTGTTACAGCACATTTTTTTTATTTTTTTTATTAAGAGTGAGGGAGTTCAGAGCTGAATGGAGCTGTTTGGTTTGTGAGCCTGAGCCCAAATCACCCATCAGTGTATTATTAAGCCAGCTGGATGCCCCTTTCATTCATTCATAGAGGACAATACAGCTTCCTCCCGGTCCAGGGAGGGCATGCTTGGAGGGAGGGGGCTCAGCCACGCTGCATCACCCTGGATTGAACCTCCCCAGCCCTGCTGTCCTTAGGGGACCTGCCCGGGGTCTGCAGTGCCTCCCCAAGCTCCTGGCTGTGCTGGGAAGCTCCCCCTGTGCCAGCTGGTGGTCAGCTGCTCAGGTTGGACTGTTATTCTTGGTGTGCAAGTGGGAAATTGAGGCATGGAAGGGAAGTGACTTTTCCCAGAGTCAGGGAATTTACAGCACGATTGGAAAAAAATGGTTTCAGTTCTTCCGAACCCTAGTGTGGAGTCTTAAGCAAAAGATGGTTTCTTTTTGATGATGCAAACATTCACTCTGTGTTCATAGCAAGGCTCCCATCACCAATATGCCGTGTCCCAGGTGGTGAGAAAAATGAGCAGAGGTGAAGGGAAATATTCCCAGGCAGGGCACGTGTTTCCTCACCTGTGTCTGCAGAGGAAATCCAGTGCCATTTTGCCATGCATTGTCTCTGCCATTGGAAATCTGGCAGGTCTCATCTCCCAGGGAGCATCTGTCTGTGTAAGAGCTTCCCTTTTTAGTGCTGGGAAGCAGATATCTCGTGGGATAACTCATACTAAAAAGAGAAAAGGAAGCTCAACAGCTGGAAGTGACAGGAGGGAGGTTTCCTGTGAGCTGCAAAATCCCAAGGCTTTCTTGCTGGCACTGAGAAAGTGTCTGAAGAAGGAGGAGGGAGATGCTTGCTCTAATGCCATTCTCATTAATCACATTGCAAAGAAAGGAAATCAGAGAAAATCATTCAAATTACAGATGGCTAGATTAGGTAATTAGAATTTAGGCTAAAACAGATGTTTGTAATTAAGTGTTTATGTCATTGAATAAAATCCAGATTGTAAAGTCTATTCCAGAGAATTTTAATGGCTTTAATTCTCTGTGTTATGTTTGGGGGCAAAGATACAGAGGATAATGTTTTAGGAAGAAAAGAAAAAACACATGGCAAAACCCAGACAAGCCAAACCTGTTGATATTTCCTTGGGTATCAGTTTACCTTTAAACATGGTCTTTATGTGGGAGATTTCCATAAATATAAAAAAAAAAGTGGAATCTTCCACTCAGGTATGCTTAACCTGCTGATAGTTTCTAGAAGGGCTGATGAGGTGTTGGAGGAAGGTGTGCTGCATCCCATAGTTACCAGGGTAGAGCTCAGGCAGCATCCCTGCTCCCGAGGCACAGGGCATCCCATAGTGCTAGTTGTCTTAAAGACCCTAGTGGGAACTGGTCCTCTGCAAGGGCTGGAGATCTGTCCTCTTCAACCTTTCTAGTTGGTGAGTCGTTCCCAGGGCTTTGTGTCGCGGTTGTACCCTGCAACTCCTCCTTAATTCTTGGCCGAGGGGATCGGAGCCGTCCACTCCCTTTCCTGGAGCCTTGTTCTGATGAGGCATCCGCCAAGCTGTAATTTTTATCGACGACTTTCAGTGTCAAAAACTGGGCTCTAGGGCTAGAGGGAAGCCCCCCATGGGTGGGGGGACCAGCTCTGAGCTTAGCAAGTCTCTCGGGTGCAGCCTGTCACGGAGCTCTTACACGGCAGAGACGGTACGAAAACAACAGGGATCTGCACGAATGGGATGATGCACGCGAGGAAGAGAATCAATTTGTTAACAGGCAAATTGGCTTTTTTTGTGTGTGTGACAGAGTGACAAAGCTGTGGTTCAAACTGAGAACATAAAAGGTAGTGAGAGGTTTTTATAGGGAAGTTGGGGCGGCGTGCCCGAGAGCAGTGACAGATCCTGCTTGCTGAATCTGCACGGAGGAAGTTAAAAAGGTGCTGCCTCCAGCTCTCTCTCCTCTGCTGAAGGTTATGGCCCCGAGGCACGAGAGACTGTGTGGCTGCTCTGCATCTCTGCATCTCTTCCAGTGCAAAGTCAAGCAGCTTCATTTAAGGCACCAGTACCTTACTGGAGCCTGCAGGGAAGCGGAGTGGGTGTGCTAAAGTGACCCAGTGCTCATCCAAGCTTTCTGGGCCACAGGAGATAGCTGGAAGCAGGGAGCTTGTGTTAACCCCCCCATTAACCTTGTGAGAAGACACTTCCCTACCCACAAAAGCCAGAGAGAGCAAAGAACCCAGCAGAGCTGCTGCTCTCCAGTGCTATGTATCTATGAACTGTTCCCTCCACAGAGCCTGCATCCTCAACTACCTTGCAGTGTCGGGTATGACTTATTAGTGTTACCGAGTGTGCAACCTGCTCTGGGTGGCCCTGCTTTGGCAGGAAGGTTGGACTAGATGATCTCCAGAGGTCCCTTCCAACCCCGTGTGATTCCGTGTGGAGTGCCTCAGAGGATTTTGATACCAGAGGAGTGACAAGAGTGAAGGCCATGAACCTCCCTAGGTCTGAGTCCTGGTGGCTGCTCAAGAGACCCTGAAGGGGGAATCGAGGAGGGTAGGGATTTCAAAGGAGGGGCATGGGTCTGTTCACTGGCACGTTGCTGTGTTGCCAGGCTCCCATGTGCCATGCTCTGGGACCCACAGTATTGAGGGGCTGGCATAGGAGCCTGGTTTTGAGCCCCAAGGGGCAGAGAATGGCTGGTAAAAGTGATAAGCAGGATCAGGAATGGAAATGTGGTGCTTCTGAGGAAAGCTGTGATTTTTTTACATAATTTTTTTTTTTTAATAAGCAAGAGGCATGTTGAGAGTATGGGAGGGACTTCCATTCCATAGTGAGATGATTGATCCCGTGCATCACATCTCTCTCCCCAGCCCCTAAATTGCTTGAAATCATATGGGGGCTGCCAAAAATCCTAACAAATTGTTCAAAGCTGAGGATTAAAATATTCCAATCAATAATGTCAAATGCTTCACTAAGATCTACAAGTCTCTTGCTCACCAGCTAATAAGAGATCATTAACTGCTCAGGGAAAATGGAAATGAAAACCCGACAGGAGAAAATTAAAAATGCTGGGCCAATATTCTGATTTGGTATGAGATGGTGAAACTTTGGGGTCACAGGGGTTGCGTTTGCTCTCGTAACATTTTCGTTTGGCCAACTGGTTCCTAATTCAGGGAAGCAGCTGCTAATTGTGTATGGCATTCTGTAACCAGAATGGGATTCGGTCCACAGTTAAAATGAAGTATATGGTAAAGAATTTCATGGAACAGGGAACAAGGCCAGGACAGGCTGGAGGGGTTCTATTAGGAAAGGAACTTGTATTGAAGGTAAAAAAGGATATATCAGCTCCTTTAAGAAGCTCTGAAAAATGCTTTCCAGGAGGGGGGATGTTTAGGTCAGATGGGAATACTAAGCAAAACAACAGTAGCAGACTTATCCCTGAACAGAAGGGATGAAGTGCAGGGGGGAGGCTTGCTGCTGTTGCAAAGGGGACTGTGGCATCTCATCACCATAGCAGGACAGGACCAGGATGCCCAATTTCTGGTCCCACTCTGCCACCAGTTCCTTTTGTGTCCTCTGGTGTTACAGCTGACCTCCTGTGAAACAGCTGTAATAAAACTTCATAGCTCTGGAGCCAGTCGATCCTTATTACTAGCAGAAAGCTCTCGGGATAGATGGCCAAAGGTGCTGCCCGTTGCACGGGAGAAGCATCAGATGCGAGACTGACAGTTGCCAGTTCAGGTGCTCGCTGTTCCCTGGGAAGTCCCTGGATGCTATTTGTGTAAAACCGATTAAGACCGGAGGAATGTGACACAGCAAATGTGAGTCTGTAGCAAGGTTGGGAAAGTGAGGGGTTACTCGGTGCCGTTAGAGCTGGTGTTTGGGGTTTTCAGCATTAAGCTGGAATCATGCCTTTTCACTTGCACGTTTTAAGGCTTCGTGCTGCTTAACTGCCAAATTCCAGGCTGTTGTGGTCAATGAGGTCTTACCACTGATCTGAGTGAGATCAAGCAGGGTTAAGTCTGGCTCGCTCTGTTCCAATTAGTGATGAGATTGAAGCCAAAGGTTCGTTGGGGTGATTGAACCGGGCGAGATTGTCCCTGCAGGGCCACAGGCAGAATTGAATAAACCTAACGGGGCTTGGGGAGGAATAGGTGGTGCAGCCACTGCTGGATGCTGTAAGGGAAAGGAGGGGAAAGCAGGGAAAGGTTGGGGAAAGGAGCCCTGGGCTGGAGACCGACCCTCTTGCCAGGAGCCGGGGTGGTAAGAGGATGGTCTTGGAAGCAGCCATGAGGAAAATGTAGCCTTGATAGTAATGAGCTGCAACGGCTTAATTCCAGCAGAGTCGGGAGGTGACAGTAATTAAAAGTGAAATCTTAGTCACAACAGTGAGCACGAGAGAGCAAATGGCTGATTATTAACTAGATCAAAACCATCAAAACCGTTGTGCATGGGTGAAAAACATGGTTTGCGAGGCTTGATGGACAAAGAAATCTGATTAAAGGCAAACAAAGCAAAGATGGGGAGGAGAGGGGATGAGCTCTGTGATTCTGGACATTCCTTCAGCAATGCCATTACAGAGCAGGTAATGGCCAGCAGGAAACTGGAGGCAGTAGCAAGGGGCTTGGTGGTCTCTAAAGGGTCTGAAAGCCAGGACTCAGCTGCTTAAAAAAACCTCACTTCTTGTGGATCTGCTTTTCAAAGCAGTGGTCAAAGGAGGACTCTCTGGTGCCTAACAAAGGCTGAAGCAGCACGGTCATCTTTCCTTCTGTGGGTGCAGGCACAGGATTTTTATTCCGCCCAGCTGCCTATTTTAAGAACTATGCAAACCTGACACTCTCAGGAGTGATGCCCCGGCCAGCAGAGTGATCAGAGGTCACCAAGGCACCAAAAAAACCCCACACCTTGATAAGAAAGGGTTAGTTAGCCTAGGAAACTGAGATAGAAAAGAATGGGAAGGGACAGGGACAAATAGAGATAGAAGGATGGGAGTGATGGAGGAAACCATGAGGACCAAGCAAGCAGAGACATAAAAGGTAAGGAAGCAAGTGAGAAGAGAAGGAGAAACGTAACAGAGCGGGAGAGGGACTGGGGCTGGCAATGGGATTGCACTTGCCCCAGTGATGCCTGCACAGTCACAGGGATACCACTCCTATTGCTTCCCTGTCCTCGGGTGGATGCAGACGGGGTGGTGTTGCTGGAGCACCTTGCTTCTAGGCAAGGAGGAACCCAACTATTTCGCTCCTTTCTGACCTCCACTGAGGCTGTGGGTAGAGCATTCCTCTGCTTTTGCTGCAAGGGCCTGAGGGTGCAGCAGGAGGCTCGATTGTTGGGTTTTTTTTCTTCCTTTTCCCCACAGCTCTCCTCTGCCCTGCTCTTCGACGCCGTGTACGCCGTGGTGACTGCCGTGCAGGAGCTGAACCGGAGCCAGGAGATCGGCGTGAAGCCCCTGTCCTGTGGGTCCGCCCAGATCTGGCAGCACGGCACCAGCCTGATGAACTACCTGAGAATGGTGAGAAGGGACTGAAGTTCGCTGGTGTGTTAGGAGCTAGTGCTCGTCACTGCCGGGGGTGTACGTGCCGGTGCTGGCACAGTTTTCAAGCGCAGAGTGTCGATCTGTTTGAAGGCAGCAGTGGGAATGAAAAGAGAGGAGATCTGAGGGTTGGTTTGTCACTGGCCTTGGAACGACATGAAACTCTCCGTTTTTCAGGCTTTGCTGCAGAAAAACTGGAGTTCAATGGAGTTTTTTAAAAAGTGTGAATGTTTCTAAGTGATTTGAGCTCTGTTTGGAGTGAACTTGAGTTGATACGGGGTCATGCAGTACAATTGCTTAGAGCTCAGTGGCAAGATGTGAGTTTCCCTGTGAAGGGGGAAGGGGTTTGGGCTCCTTTGAACCCAAAAGTGCGGTTGCTGGAACCGATCGAGCCTAGTTCTGGCACGAGAACAGACACTGAAACTTCACCCTTGTCAAATAGTTTGTCAGAGTTTGTCGATGTGATTGCTCAGAGCTGAGCTTGACTGTGCCAGAGGAGGGTGTTTTCTGAGTTTCTTTGCTGTCCGACTGAAATGTCTTGAGACTCCCCCCGCCCCCGCCACAGGAAGGCTCAGCTGAATCTGAACCTTGTATCACTTTGGTCCGTGTATATCAACGCCTCTTGAAATCTCACCCTTGGTCAGAGGCAAGAAAATCAGAGAATCACAGAATCTTAGGGGTTGGAAGGGACCTTTGAGATCCTTCCCTTTGAAATCCTCTGGCTTCCCTTGGCTCTGCTCCTAGGAAGCCCAGTAGCCTGCCCTTGCTGCTGAAGAGGTGCTCCAGCAGCCAGTGAGCAGTGCTTAATCCGCACGGTGCGGCCAGACGCTCCTCCTGGCTCTGTTGCAACCCTGCTCTTGTGTTAAAACGCTGTGAAACAGCACACGATGGGGTCTGTGGAGGAGTCCCCAGATAAGGATTTGGTGTGACAACAGCGAAGAGCTTGTGTGAGCCCCAGAACAGCGCGGTGGTTGCCCAGGGATGGAGGGAAGGAGCGACGAGGAGGTTGCTCTAAAGCAGCCCCAGCAAAGGAATTTGGGAAGCCCTGCATTTCGTTCTGTTGATTCTCCTGCTCCCCTCCCCACCTCTGCTGCCCCAGCCAGACTCTGAAAGCAATTAGGACTGAGACAGGAGGGTGGCAGTGCTGTACCTGCTGGGAGGGTGGCTGGTTGGTGCATGGGGCGAGTGGCCACCGCCCTCGGCACCTCGATGGGCGCTGTAACTCATTCTCTCTTGGACAGGTAGAATTGGAAGGTCTCACCGGCCACATCGAATTCAACAGCAAAGGCCAGCGGTCCAACTATGCCCTGAAAATCCTGCAGCACACGCGCGGCGGCTTTCGGCAGGTAAGAATGGTCACGGTGCCCCGGGGACCCTCTCGGGCTACTGCTGCGGGGGCCAAAGAGGGGTGTGGAGCCCCCTGCTTTTGGAGGACGAGGTGTTCAGCGAGCGGCGAGCGTGGTGTGGATGTCACCGTAGCTCCCGCTGGGCCTGGGTTGGCGAACACACGGCGTTTCGCTTCATCGAGAACGCGTCTGGAGATAATTTAGATTTGTCTTAACGCATCAGGCCGCTGAGGTGGTGATGTTAGAGCCAATATCCCTCCTGTCGCGGTACCCCCCCTTTGCAGGAGATCATTCAGGGCATAAATTGCGTGGGCTCGATACGAGTTCATGCTCAAGACACTTTTGTTCATAAGCTTGTGGAGACACGTTGTACTCAAAATTATTTGGATGGGGAAAAATGGAGAATTTCCTACGAAAAGGGCAGAAAAAGGGTACTATGTACCTTTCCAAATAACTGCTTCTGGGAGGGAAAGCGAAGGGGGACCGGTCCTGTGTCAGGAGCTCCCCACCCTCTCTCCCCAGCGTGGAGATAATTTACCTCTCGGTTTATGGTGCGTGTTCCCCTGTAAGGGCTTCATTTAGCTCAGGCTCTCATTTGATTTTTGTCTCAGTGTTTGGGGGTCCCTCAGAGTGCTGGTCCTTCTCTTGTTACCCTCTTTCTGTCCTCTTTTTGGCTTCAGCTGAGGTTAAGAATAACCATGTCAGGCTGCAGATATCAAACTGAGATTACATGACACAAACCCAAGGAATTAAGGGTTTTCTGGTAAATCCAAACCTACTTCAGGAAAAAAAATAAATAAATGGGAGAACCAGAAAAAAGGGGGTTTCATCTGTCTTATTTCCCTGCTGACAGCTCCACACCTGCCCTTTTCTCTGAGATTGCCACTTCTCCAGAGATGTTGGCAGAGAACAAAAGCTATTGTATCCTACCCCGGACCGACAGAGCATTTTGGTGTTGGGAAATCTCTCTCCTGGTCTGGCAGCAGTGAATTGTAGCCTTGGCAAGGATGTCGCCTGCCAGTTCTTACCTGTCAAGCAACAGCTCAGCTTTGATGCTGCCTTTCGCTGGGTGAGCGGGGGATCAGGATGGCATTTTCCCCACAGTAAGATCTCTCATAGCACCAATGCCCTTTTAATCATTTCCCAAACCCATCATGCTCTGAGCAAAAGTGACAGATCCGAGCCCATCTGCATTAATAAGAGCGTGCATTCAGCTGGAGCAGAAGAAGCAAAACGCTGTAAACCTCACCACGACAGCTACGGTTTTGATGTGTTTAAATGTGGCAAGGAGCTCACATTAAATGTACGGGTCCTCTTGGAGCTGCACAGTGAGCTCTGACTGCAGCCTAATCTGCCCCGAGACAAAAGTCCTGCCTCTTCTCCACAAACTCTGACAGGAGAAAACCTTTTTTTGACCCATTGCGACAGTTGGGTAAATAAGCAGCTTCACGTTCCGGAGGTACCCAGGAAAGCTGCTCTGGGACTAAGCTTTTCAGTTTCCCATGGGAGCACAGTGGAGATAAAGCACTTCCAGTCACGGTGAGGTGATGCTGGAAGGACCAGGCAGTCCCTGGGTGTGCAATGCTTATAAATACTTAAAGGCAGGGCGTCAAGAGGATGGGGCAAGTATTTTTTTCAGTGGTGCCCAGGGATAGGACAAGACGAAATGAGCACAAACCTGAATATAAGAAGCTCCACCTCAACATGAGGAGGAACTTCTTCACTTTGAGGGTGGCAGAGCCCTGGAAGAGGCTGCCCCGGGAGGTGGTGGAGTCTCCTTCTCTGGAGACATTCCAACCCCACCTGGACATGTTCCTGTGGGACCTGCTTTGGGTGGCCCTGCTTTGGCAGGGGGTTGGACTAGATGATCTCCAGAGGTCCCTTCCAACCCCGTGTGATTCTGTGTGCGCAGCTCCCTGCTTTCTGAGAGCCTGTGGTGGCTGCGAGCCCTCTCCTGCCAGAAACCCACCAGGGAGGAGTTTGTCTTTGGAGAACTGCTCCATGTGCCTGCAGCACCCTTTCTGCCCTCTGCTCTCCCCTTCTCAGGCAGACCCTCTCAGGGGGACTATCATTGCCTGACTGATAGCCCTGCCCGGGGAGGGGAGGGGGGCTTAGGTGATGTGCCAGGCTGGGAAGGGCATCCCTGGACAGAGTTGTGAGACCTGTCTGATCCTGCCCACCACTCTGCTCTGCTATAGATGGTTATTTTCTTCTCAATAGCCCAGCTTCATGTAATAAAATTGACTAAATAAATCATTAGAAATCATTTCATTAAACCCCCCGTGAGGGGTCAGGGTAAGGAACAGATATTCACATCCTGAAGACAATCTTGTTCCCAAGGGTTATATTAACCGATTTGCTCAGACTCTTGTTTGAAACACTCCTATTCCCTCCTTATTTTTAATCAAGCTCACGCTCTCTGCCCATTCCTCTCTTTCTCTCTTTCCCTCTCTCTCTTTCTCTGTGCTCCCCCCACCCTCCTTCCATCTATCGAAGCCACAGGGACTTCCAGCTCATCAGCTTTGATAGAGAATTCACTGAGTTTTGAAGCTGATCCAGCCAGCAAACAAATTAGAGGCACTTAGATTTTCTAACTTGCTGTTGCTTTTGGGCAAGGAGAGACAGGGCTTTTTGACATCCAATTTTTAATACATTTATGTAACACACCAAACGTGTCTTTTCCTGATTTAGCTTAACTAGTGGAAATTTTTTCCCCAGCCATATGAGAGCTGCTCTCTGTTCATAGGATGCGCGATAAAGCACAGGCTCATTAATGTGTTGGTGATCCATAGATCTGACAAGGGCTGAGTCTGTAAATGTCATCTTTTTATTTTTTCCCTTTCTTTGCCCCTTTAAAACACAACATTGCAGCACACCCCTCCGGTTTCAGCGGAGTGATTTGCAGCAAACCAAGAGCTAGGGTTTGGCAGCTTCGCAGGAGAAGGGAATGAAGAGGGGCTGGGATTTATATGGCCCCAGGGAAGGCAAGTGCGCGGGGCAGAGGCAGGGGAAGTCGCTGTCAGGGCTGGAGCCCTGCCATGGGCACGTTGTCCACGTTGTCCCCAGCTCTCTTTGTGACCCCCTGCTCTCGTCCAGGTCCATCAGTAGCTGTTTAGCTCTGAGACAGAGCGGTGGAAATACCAGGGATGTCTAATTGGTATGTTGATGAGATACAGATGAGTTACCAGCTGGTAGCTCTGAGACCCTCTGCAATCCCCGCCACATCAAACCTTTTTACCTTAGAAGCGGCTAATCAGTCTCGATGGGACTTGTTCCTCTTTAACCATTACCCCCAGCAAGAGTTCAGGGACAGATCCTGCCAAGAGCTGGGTGTCTCTTACCCCCCAGGACCCGGCGAACTCAGTGTGTGCCACCATCAGGTCCTGCCTGGACCCCGCCAATGCCACTCGTGTTGTCTGAAGGGGATGTCCGGGGAGGAAAAGGATTGTGAGGGTTGCTGCGTGGCCTCAGGCGTGGCTTGTGTGCGTGTCCCGTCCTTGTACAGGTTTTAATACTTGGTGCTAGCTTCTGTGGACAAAGGTTTTGCCTGCTTGCCTTGGAGGCATTGGTCTTGCAGTAGTGTCCTTCAGGAGTGCCAGCCACACAGCAGACCTGTGCAGTGTCCTGCAGGGGCTTTCCTTCATTTGTTTGTTTGATCTCCTTTCCCATCCCTCAGACACCCCTAATCTCCCTCCTCTTTGGGCCCATGGAGGCATCACATAGCAAGGATCCTAGTTAATTGTATCTCTCCTGGATCAGGCTCTTTCCCCTTGGTGCTGTCAGGGCTCTCCAAACGCAGACCAGAGAGATGGCAGCATTTTTCTCTCCTCTGTGTCTCCAGGAAAAAGAAGGAAAGGGGGATGATGAATGCAATCTGTAGGACCAGGACCGTGCTTGCTAATCAGAGCCCAGAAGGTGTCTGGGTTTGTTGCAGTGGTGGTCCCCTGCTGGTTTTATTAGCTTTACCTTAATTTTCAGCTGGGGAAGTGGAGTGGTAAGTACTTGTGGTGCCTCTGAAGCTTATAGAGAGGTCTTTCCATGTCATTATCTCCCTGCCATCAGCTGCAATGACGTGGGCTTGCGGGGCACTGAGCAGAAGACTTTATTAAAGTCATTAGCCTGAGTGGTATTTTGTCATCTCATCAAGGAGGTTGAAAGCCCAGGCGTCGTTCACGTGGCTGTGTCTGAGCGGAGGGGCCGAGGGACTGAAGGAGCAACCCAGGAATACCCCACTCACACCCTGCTAACCACTGGTGGTTCTCCACAGAGATGAGAAATCTTTCGGTGTCACCGACCCAAATAACCCCCTTTGCAGAGGAGCTGATCTGAGGGACCTTGGTGGCCTGCGGGGATGGAGCAGCATCACGAGCGATGGCACCTCCTGTTTATTCCAAGCTCTTTGGGGCTGGTTCGCACTAAAAAAAAAATAATCTGTGGTTGCTCCCTGCCTCTAACAAGGACATACAGCAAGACAGACCTCGAGACGCCTGCCAGCTGGATGGGAAAAGCGGGGCTGGCTCTTCTTATAGTGGAGGCAGAGGGCTGAGCCCAGGGAGGTGCAGGGTCTGCAATGGGGTCACACAGCATGAGGGCACCAAGGGAGCTTTCTCCACCCAGGCCATGGGCTGTCACCTGCCACCAGGTCGTATAATCCCTCCCGCAAAGGTATTGAGCTCCAGCTTGCACCCAGGTGGCTGCGTTGCCCTGGCTGCTCTTCTGGGGAAGGTATGCCATCGCTTGGGCTCTTCTGATCATTAGAAACCCTCCTCTGATTTTTCAGCCTGTTTATTTCTGGCTGCTTTGTATCTATTTATTTTTGTGCCAACGCTATCATTTTAGCTTCAAAAGCTGTTCTACCTCTTTGCTATGGACCTCCTCCACCTGGTGTATTTATACAGACCAATCATATCCTCTTCTAAAAACTCCCAAGTCCTAAAAAACTCTTTAAGTCCTAGTTCAGAGCCTTAACAACAGGTTTGTCTTATCCGTGTCCGAGTAGAGCACTTGATTGTTTTCTAACACATTTTGCAGATGAATATGTTTTCTATTTTTCAGAGGCTCTTTATATGTAGATAGTGATGATTAAAATCACCTTGACATCCATCTTGCAAGAGAGGGAGAGATCTGACGATCCCAGCCATCTTCTGACACATTACACTTCAGAGACGGCGAGCAGCGTGAGGAGTCAATTAGTGGCTTTATCACACTGCGAGGGGGACAGTGGTGAGCTGGAACAAGCCAGGATGGGATGGAAGTACCTCGGCACATGGGAGTGTTTGGCTTTGGTGCTGTGTTAAAAGCAAGGTCAAACCCACTGCGCTGTCAGAGGAGGAGGCAGTCAATTAGTCTCAGTATGCCAGCAGGGGAGGGACAAATCCGAGAACAGTGAGGGCTGTTAAAATTAAAGTTAATCTGTCACTAATCTCTGGTTGTGAAATCTGGGAGGGAAAAAAAAATTAAAAAAAATTAGGCAATGTTTATGAGCGATCACTCGCTCCGAGAGGCAATTGCGGCAGAGGGTCTGTTGCTCAGCAATCACAGCGAGAGGCGAGAGCACCTTTGGGCAGAGCTGAGGATAAATCCATCCCCTCACGCCGATGCAGACCCTGCGCAGGCCACTTACAGCTGGGCTTCAAGGACTCCCTGTCCGTGAAGTTACCCGGTAAATCTCCCAATTTGGGACTGTTGTCCCTGCACTACAGTGTCACCGTGCTGTTACGAGCCTGATGGTAGTTAAAGCCACGACAAGCTGTCAAGGGAACAGGATGCCTGAGATCTGCTCCCAGCCTGCTCTGATGCACTGTCTCTGTGCCTCCATCTCCCCAGCTGCCAGGTGAGGCTAATTACCCCCCAGCGCCTCTCCTCCTGGTGGGGAGCCTCCCAGAGCTGATGCTGCCAACGCATTCAGAGGTCCTTGCCACGATGGGCGCTGTTGATGTTGGAGAAGGGGCTGGGCTGACAGCTCAGAGGAATAATCTCTGTTGTGTTATCTGCAGAATAAAGAGTCCCCTTCCCGGGAACTCAGCTGGCTCTGCCCGTGTTCCTGCATCCCGGTGCCTCCACTCCAGCCAGGGAGAAGAGCAGAAGACATGGCTGTCCTTTGCTGTCCCTGCCTGCTCTCCTTCTGCAGAGCCGTCGAGCGTAAGCTCTTTCCACTTCCCACTGCTCCTCGTGCCAAGTGGTGGGGAAAATTGGATTTGGGGCTCCACGCAGACAGCGGCTTTTGTCGTGGTGTGTCGGTCTCTGGGGCTGGATTTGCACCCACAGCCAGGAGGAGAATGGACTTGGCCCTCTCCTCAGCATCCAGAGCGATTCGGTCTGCCGACGGCATAGTGACGTGGCTGCGGTTTTGAGTGGTGCTTGGCTTGGATGAAGGAGCTGGGAAGTGGCTCTTGAAGTCCTGGAGCCACCCGTCATGGCAGAGGTGAGGCGCTGCCGAGCAAAGTAACCTGGGTGCACGGAGTCAGTCCTGGGGCAGTGTCGTGGTTTCAGCCAAAATCACTGCAACCGGACTGACAGATGGCCCTTCCCTCCCCCCCCAAACAAGAGGACAGGAAGAGATAAGGAGATACAGAAGTTTAGAATGAACAAAACTACTTTTATGAAGAATTAATATTAAAATAAAAAAAAAGAAGAAGAAAATAACAAAATGGATATAATATATACAAAAGCGTATCAAGCTCCCAGGATGACAGTCCCGTCACCGGCAGGCACTGGGGAAGTCCCAGACTGGACTCAGCAACGGATGGGAACTGAATTCCAGCTCTGGAGTCAGGAACACATGGATCGGGATCAAAGACAGATGAACAGAGAGGGTCCTCTTCGGACATGGGCCATCAGAGGAAGAGAAGAGAGCTGACCCTTTGATCCCTCAGCTTTTATACTGAGCATGATGCAGATGGGATGGAATACCCTAGTCGGTCAGGGTTGGGTCACCTCTCCTGTCCGTTCCTCCCCACAGGTGAGACCCCTCTACGCTTTTCCATTTCCGACCCTCTAAGGGGCAAATAATGAAAATTGGCTGACCTTGGTTGTTATAGCAATAAGTATAAGCAGGGGCCTCTCTGCACACCTTCCCTTGGCATTTAGCACAAACATTGGCCTTATCATCCTGAGAAGAAGCAGTTTTCTCCACAATATGCTTTTAATTTCAGAGAGTTAGAGGAGGCCTAACTAAAATGTAAAAATACAGAACACAAAATTGGTTCGGTTTTACCTCAAACCAGGACAGGCGGTGTAAATCAGCCCGTGGCTCCGCGTCGTCTTCCGCCCACCTCTTTGAAAAGAATAAGATTACTCTTCGGTGGAAGAGGAATCGATTTCCTCCTACCACCCTGACAGCCGTGGCACAGCGAACGGATAACCTGCCTTTAGACCGACAGCTTGTGTCAGCGGGAGGGAACCAGGAACGGATTTGCTCTGGCATCATGGATACAGAGGGGCTGTGAAGACACCCCTGCCTTTTGGGGTGACCCACCACCTCTTGAGGTGGCAGCAGCTCGCTTCAGTGGTGTCAGAGGACTTAGGCTGTGGCCAGCAAGCCTGCATGCAGAGGGCTGAGGTTTGGTGGGGGCAGAGAGGCTTTACAGGAGAAAGAGGAGAGAGAGAAGGGCTCTCAGAGGGAGCTGGCCTCCCTCAGCCACTGGTCTATCCGTGAGAAAAACCTCTTTTAGGGAGCACAGGAGAGTGAGAGCTTAATTTGTATGCTCTGAACAAGCTGCTGGAGGTGCTGATCTCCCTGCCCAGAGCTCTGAGGGAGGGAGATTAAGCTCTTGAAGTTAAAATTAGGTTTTGTTGAGTATTCCTCCCCCCCGGCTGAAGGCAGCGGCTGGTTGCGTTGCCGTCACAGCTGAGTCACGATGTCCTCCCAGGTGCAGGGGGACTGGTCCCCGCCACCAGCGGTGGGAATTGGGTTTGCTGCAGTGACACCGATGCTTGGATGGGTGAACTGGGCTCTCCGTGGAGCTGTTGGGTGTGATGAGCCTGAAGCAAAGGGTTTGGAGGTACTTAACCATACTAGTTGGTGAGGAGGTGAAGGGGTGCACCAAAATGCACCAGGTTGGGACCGAGGACCAAATCTTCACCCTGTGGTCGTGGCCATGCTGCCATGTCTTTGTGTGAGGGATGGCAGAGGCTCTAAGCCACACCACGCAGGGAAGGACGAGCTTGCAGGTTTGGCTGGTGGGGGCCGCTGGGTAAGATGGACCCATCTTGGTGGCACCTTGGGGACAAAAGACAAAAGGCTGCTTGGCCTCCACAAGCCCCAGGATGCTGCCCACTGCACAGCTTTCTCCTGGTGCGGGGCTTTGCCGCAGCTGCAAGGGAGGATGCGTGGGAAGGCAGTGCCCGCCGTGAGCAGGGACAGGTTTTTGGCATTGTCACCTCGGTGGGGGTGTGCTGGAGCCGTGCACCAGCGGGTTAATCTCTCTGCTGGCCCGTTGTGGGGGGTGCCTTGTAAAGGTAATGGAGCATTCATAAACACCTCTTCCAGGGCCAGCTCAATGGTTGTCAGTCACCGGAGCCATATGGCGGGTGCGTACAGTAATTTGCCCTGTAAATTCCCTTATTGTGCTGTTTATCTCTCCAGATTGGCCACTGGCACGTTTCTGAAGGACTCAGCATGGACAACAGGATCTTCTCCTCCAACATATCAGACAGTCTGTTCAACACCACGCTCATTGTCACCACCATCCTGGTAAGTGAGGGGGGTCACCTGCAGTTCCCATTAGCTCTTTGCCAGCCCAACGCTTAGGGGTGTCAATCAGCTAGAATATTATTCCCTCTTCCTACCCCCCTTGGCCCCCAGCATGCAGCATCATACACTGATTTCATAAAGAACAGACAATCAAATCTCTAATTACAGCACTGAGGACAATTCATGACAGTGTAATTAAACTCAAGTTGATGTTTCATATGGAAATGATATTTGATGAGTTCAGAAGCAGCTGGGGAGAGGGCTGGGATGGGGATAAGTTGTCATTTAACATTCATCTCTGAATGATGTTCTTGTTTTGTGTACAGCTGGTAAGTTGGAAGGGACAGTTGTCCCTTCTACCCATAAAATTACTGAAATTACCAAGATAGGTACAACTTCTATCAACCAAGACTTTACATCTACAGCCACCACTGTCCTTATTCAACAAACTCCCCTTCCAGGTCCTGCCTGTCCCATGATTTTTTTCCAGTGGCTCTGCTCCTTCCTTAAAGCCGCTCAAAATCCTGAAGAACTCTGGGCACTATTTCCTCCTGTCCCACAAAATTTGTTGGAAAGGGGAACAAACTAGAGAAGTGGCCATATGCTAAAAAAAGCTGAGATCTATATGTCTTGCCATAACTCGGAGCAGTCACTGGCCTGCTCCAGCATCTGCCAGTTGGAAACAGCCCCCAGAGCATGATCCCTTAGCTCAGTTTCGTGTCCTAAACTGGGATTTATCTGCTGCACCTCACGGACATCCGTGACACAGCAGGGGCCAATGAATACCAGTGGAGAAACAGCTCTGCTAGCTTTACACCACTTTAGGTTTCAATGTGATCAAACCAGCTTTCCCCACCCGTATCCCTTGGGTAGAGAGGGCTATATTGGGGTGGGAGGTTGGCCTGGGTGCCCCTTACCCAGAGCTGCTGCCAGGGTGCCTCTCTGCCCCACGCTCGGCGCAGTGCTGGTGGGATGCCTCGGCTAAGATGGGAATGACAGCTGCCCAGTTTCAATGCAGGAAAACCCTTACTTGATGCTGAAGTGGAACCATCAGGAGCTGGAAGGGAACGACCGCTACGAGGGCTTCTGCGTGGACATGCTGAAGGAGCTGGCAGAGATCCTGCGTTTCAACTATAAGATCCACCTCGTTGGCGATGGCGTGTATGGAGTCCCCGAGGCAAACGGCACATGGACAGGGATGGTCGGGGAGCTGATTGCTCGGGTAAGTGAATTAGCTGCACTTTTTAACTGTGCTCTAGTGGGACTTGGCAATGAAAAGCCCTGGTGCTTTATTAAGTGCTCCAGGATGATAAGGATGGATGGGGGTTTTAGTCCATTAGCGAGACTTTGACCAGAGAATCTCCATTTAATGTGTTCTCCCAATGGCAAATGTGTTTGTTGTGTTGATGTGACAGCATGGGAAGTAGAAAATTCAGGGTCCCTGGGCTCTCCCAGGGTTGCTTGCTTTGTTGAAAGGGAGGCCTGGACTCTGGGGTCCAGCTCAATACAGAATGGATTTTTTTTCTCAGTGGAAAAATTCATGAAAACTTGAAACAGGAAAATATGTGGGCTCTGGCAGGGGTTGGTAGAAGCTGAAGAAAACCACACTGTTTGGGAGGGAAGAAAGTAAAAGTCATGTTTCCACACAGAAAAGTTTTGGCAGATTCATTTCAGCTCATTGACTTTGAGTATTGTTTTTGGAGAGGAACATTTTTTTGTTTGCTTGAAGTGCGTGGATTGAGGTCTTTTTCTGGTGTTGCTGCACAGCAGCTAGACAGAAAGCTGAATGCTTTTGTTGGGCTTGACAACACTTCTGCATACGTG
This sequence comes from Gallinago jamesoni, assembly GCA_025769975.1. Lineage (NCBI taxonomy): Eukaryota > Metazoa > Chordata > Aves > Charadriiformes > Scolopacidae > Gallinago > Gallinago jamesoni. Next base: position 4,542,865 of record JAOQGH010000010.1, on the reverse strand, counting down.
TGTGCTCAGTCAGCCTGCACCCCCTTCCCTGCTCTTTGTTTTCCTCTCCAGCTAAAGGTAGTCCTTCCCCAGGGATCCTGAGGCTTAAATACAGTTCATGAAAGGCTCTGAGATCCTCAGTAAAATAGGCTTAGCCAAAACTAACATTAAGACTGATGCTATTTAAACCAATACTTCCTCGCTCACTGATTTCTGCCTGCCTTGTTATTACCAAGTGCCTGTGAGAACCCAGTGACAGTTTCTCAGCTGGTGGGAAACCTGTAGTGAGGTGTATTTATGATGATCCACACCACTGTGGGAGAGGAGCCTCTGAGCCCACCCCATCATTATCCTCACAACAGTGGCACATCCTCCTTCAAAGCAGAGGAACGAGGGCCCGAATCCATCCCCTGTGGCTCCAGGGCTCCTGCTGCATCTTTTCTCCTGGCTCCGGGAGACAAGTGAGCATCTGTAGATGTCCTCCAGCCTCTGTCTGCTGCTTCCCCAGATGGCAAAGGGGAGCTGGGTGACGCTTGTCCAACCTTAGGAGCTTCAGCTGAATGTCTTGAGTCAGGTGGAACAACTCTTAGGTCTAAAAGACTTGCTGAGGATCGAGGACAGGGCAAGATACAGAACAGAGATCCCTCCTGAACTGTCTCCTGGGTCACCCTTCCCCAGCAGAGCGATAGCTCTCAACGCCAGCTGAGATCCCCCCTCCGTCTGCTTCTTCTAAAGAGCCTTCTTTCTGTATGTGGTTGTTTGCAAATGCTCTGGGCTATTGGCATAGTTTTTGTACATCTCTCTGCGTATGTATGTATATACACACACACACACAATTACAGTTCTGCAAGGTTTCTTTTGGGAGGCAAGAAGGAAGGCGCAGAGAGCAGCGTGTGATCTGTGCAAACAAAGGAAGGGAACAGCCATCAGATTTTTGGCCTACTAACCTTGGCAGTGCCTCTCCATTAAATGGGAGCTTCTGGAGGGTTTGTTTTTCTTTAGTGGTAAGTGCTTTAACTTCATCTTCACATAGAAACCATTTGTTTCTTCTGCAGCTCGAGCCTTAGTTAGGAGGATTTTTTTACTTTTGCTTCAGCAGGGCAGAGCTGGCAAAGCCTGTGTGAGGCTGAATCAAAAAATGGAGAAGAGAGAAAGCTTTCCCTGCTTTGTTCTTCCTGGACCCTTTAGGGTCTGTATAATGGTTTCCATGAGTTTTTGATCAGTCCCAGGGACTGGTGCTTTGTATCAGGTCAGCCAGGATGGAGCTGGCCGTGTGCCTGCCGTTGTGTTTGTTCAGGGCTGCTTGGGACGTTGCTTTCTGGGGCCATTTCACCACCCAAGGGTCGTGAAAATTCCTCTCCTCCCTTGACCATCAGCCCCCAAGGGGGCTTCGTCCTCGATGCCAGTCCCTTGTTCATCCCCTATCCCACTTCAGGACCACTTGAAGCAGAAGAGCCAGCAGATCCTATGTTGGGCGCACGCATTCCTCTTACACTGGATTTGTCCCTGGGGCACTCTTCTCCGTACAGCTTTTAGCCCAGAGAGGGCATCACTTGGGACACAAAACTCCCTCGGAGGTCAAAACTTCCCAAATCATACACAAAATAAAAGCACTGCACCTCTCTCTTCATGCAGTTGCCATGTAATTGTAGGAAAGTGATTCCTCCTTGACCCCGATCAACTGTCAGAAAGTAAAGTTTGACTCGCATGCACTTAGCGTTCAGGACCAGAAGGTCAGGAAATTATCCAGCTCCATGCAATACCTTTCCAGTTTCATTTTTTTCTTTTCTTTTTAAAATCTGTAATCTCCCCGTGGCACTGAATCTCCTCAGAGCAACTAGAAGCTATATGGGAAAAAGCGTTTCATTTTATTGCTTCTAAATTAACCGGCTATTGATTTATTCTTTAAGTGCTGAGAATGCTATTACAGCTAATTGTGCGCTATGATATGATTGAGAAGGATGCCATATAAACATGAATTTGTTGTTGACCCAAATTCACCAGTACATATCTTACCGACCTGCTCCCAAAACTAATTAGGGGCTATGGAAGAGGGGGAGCGGGATGGCTTGGGGGATTAGTGGAGGAGCGGTGGAGACTCCTGTGTCTCGGTCAGCAGGCTGACTCCTCGTCAGATGAGGAAACCTCTGTGCTCTGTGATCAGCCGATGGGAGATTCGGCTTGGGAGAAATCACTTGGAAGGACTCGAGCCCATTCTTTAGAGAAAGATGTCACAAACTCACAAAACGCCAAGGTAATTGGTCCCTCCGTGCATGTGGGGCAGGGAGGCTGAACACCCTGCTCGTTCCTGGAGTGAACAGGGGAGAGAAGCCGCTCTCTGGTGGGGGCAGGTTCCCCCCATCAGCCTTGTGGGCTCTGGCACAGAGGACCGCAGTCACCAGCAGTTTGGCTGACACCGTACACGTGTGCTATCCATAACAAGCAAAAAAAAGGAGGAACAACAAATCTTCCTGTCTCCTATTTTTTGGCGTCGGAGCCTTAGGGGATAATAGGGCTGGAAGAGTTACGTCTTGCTCCTTCCTGCTGCAGTAGAGTCTCTGGCTCGGAGTTCTTGCTGGTTGTCTGATCTTCCCTTTCCCTCTCTCTCCAGCGTGTCCTCGAGCTGAAATAAATTTGCTAGCCTGATACAAGCCAATACATATATTTTCACAGCAACATGACAGCCTTTCCCTTGTTCCACCGTGCCTGCATTTGCTGTCTTGGTAGCGTAGTGCTCGGTGCCTCTACGTCGGCTCACAGTGAGCTGTTGGCACTCGTCTCCCTTGCTCCTCGCCAAAGAGATGGGCTTGTGCCTGAGACATCCCTCAGCAACAGTTTCTGAGTATACCCATCTCAGGAATGCCCCTGGAGACTCAAGCTGAGCTAACAGGAGATGGTGTGGTTTGGTGTTGTCAGGAATCTGCTGCTGCAGTTTTGCTGTCAGGCCTCCCAGAAGCCTCCCTCTGGTGCAGCCGAGAGGTACCAGCACTTGGTAATGGTCCCCTCCGTGGAGGACCTGCAGCAGAGTGAGCAGCCAAGCTCCTGCTCATCCCCTTCAGTGAGATGTTGTGGCATAACGCCAGACCCTTTGGTGTCTGTGTCAGTGGTTTGAACCTGGCTGGGATCAGTGGTCATCAAAGCTCTTTTCCAAGTGAGGGAGATGAAGTTGTCCATCTCATGGAAGGGTCCAGTCTCAGGAGCAGCAACACAAAGAACTGAAAGGACCTTAAAGCTGTGGGTTGATGGCCTTCCCAGCTTCTTGCTGGTGTCCAAGTGGTGCTCTACGATCAGAGGCCCTCTTCCTACAGCTGCTCCAAAGGCAGGGAATGGCAGGAAGGGGGAAGGAGGGAGAAGATATTTCAAAACTGGCAGTCCTGCTCTCCGCTCGGCCGTGGGTGTTGGTGAGAAAAGCTGTGCGTGGGCGAGGGGAGGGAGGGGGAGTCTGTTTGCACGCTATTGCGCTGGCAAGTGTGACATGGGGGGGGGCTCGAGAGGGTGGGGAGTGAAGGGGAGTGGGGGGCGTTGAGCAAACACAGCAAGGGTATGGGCAGCGAGGTTCGCATCACACTGCTGATTTTGCCAAAATCCCGTACGAGATGCTGGGTGTGGTGGGAGCTGTTTAGGTCTCGCTGCTGTTCCCCCCTGAGTTTAGTGTCCTCATTCCCGCTGCTTCACCTTGACTGGCTTTGCTGTGGCACGGAGAACATCTGGCACAGAGTATTTCCTCCCAACCCTAGAGATAGTCCAGGGGAAGAAACACCAGTGAAGGCAGACTCGAGGCTGCCAGCTGCACTGATTGCTGGTCATCCCACCCCTGACTGTGGCTGAAATGGAGGGCTGCTGCCTCCGGGGCTTTCAGGCTGTTTGCTTTTCATACGGCAGAATTCATGCACATCCTTAAAAAAAAAAAAAACAACAAACAACAAAAAACCCCACACCACCAGTTTTGAGTGACCTCTATCCGGCCCTGCTTTTAAATGCAAGAATATCCATTGGAGTGCACAAGCGCTCAGCCCGAAATAGCTCCTGTCAGCTCCGATGGGCAGCTGGAGCAGAAGCACTGGGGACATGGATCCGGCTGCCCAGCTGTACCCGTGGTGCCCTGGGACAGATCTGGGGAGGCAGAGAGACGGCTCCGTCGCTGCCCCGGCAGTTGCCCAGGTGAGCAGGCTGCAGGGTTGCACAGAATAGCAGAGGTTGGAAGGGACCTCAGGAGACCATCCCGTTCAACCCCCTCTATGTGAAGCAGGTTCACCTCAAGCCAGGTGCTCAGTACCACGTCTAGATGGGTTTCCAGCAGGACAAGCATCTGCTGATGCCAACGGGTCTGCAGTGGGGGAAGAGATGGAGAGGGACTGTTCATGAGGAAGTGTAGCGACAGGACAAGGGGCAACAGTTTCAAATCGGAAGAGAGGAGATTTAGATTAGATACCAGAAAGAAATTCTTTACAGTGAGGGTGCTGAGGCACTGGAACAAGTTGCCCAGAGAAGCTGTGGCTGCCCCATCCCTAGAGGGGTTCAAGGCCAGGCTGGATGGGGCTTTGAGTAACCTGCTCTGGTGGGAGGTGTCCCTGCCCAGGACAGGGGGGTTGGAACTTGATTATCTTTAAGGTCCCTTCCAACTCAAACCATTCTATGATTCCATGACTTTCCCGTTGTGTTTTCTTTGAGTGCCTCGACGGGAGGCTGTGAATCACTGCGGGGCCGGTCCCCGGTGCCGCGGGAGGCTTTGGCGGGATCCTCTCCGCCGGGGCTGGGGGCTGACGTCAGGCCCCATTCATCACCATTAGCGCCGAGATGAGCCTTGTCAGCATCCGCAGCGAGGAGGCGGCCGCCTCCTCCGGACTGGCAGTCCCTGCAATTTGCTTCTTAGGGCTGCTTAATTGTTGTTCCTCTTCAGGAGCCCGGCTCAGCCCCCGTGTTTAACATCCTTTCCAGTGGCAGCGGCGAGCCCGTCTGCGAAGGCGGGCAGATCCCACGGTTAATGCCAGGTATGGTGGCAGCTCAGGCTTTTATCTCAGACACCAGCCCACCTGGGCTCCCTCTCGCCTGGCGAGACTTCGCACTTGTCTAAGCAGTGTTTTGTTAAAGAAGTGTCTGCCTCTACTCCCAAAATGCTCTGGGTCTTTTTTCCTAAGCCCATTTCACACTGATATTTATAGCTGCAACTGTGCTGGGAGAATGAAAATTAAGTAGTGTCTGCCCCCTTTTCCCTCCATCCTTTGCCCTTTTCCCCCTTCCCCGTTTTCATCCCGTCTTTCCCTTTCCCCAGGCCCTGGTTGCGGACAGCATGTGGAAGCACAATAAAAAAATAAATCCATTTTTTTCCCCCAATGTGTTGTGTAGCCTGTAAAATGCCAACTCCCACCCGTGCTCAGGTGGGGAAGGCTGGAGAGCTCATGGGGTTTGCGGAGAGCTCCTCCCTCGCTAAGACACGCTGACCTCAGTGAGTCACGAGAAGTTTGGTGAACATCAGGAAGCTGAGCTGAAAGCATGAAATGTATTCTCTGCCTGAATATTATCTGTGGCATGCTGTTCCCAGATCAAAGTTGACTGCTGCCAGAAATCAGCTCTTAACTTGCATGACTTTTAACATCTTTATTGATGATAAAGACATAGGGTGTATCATCAGCAAGTTGGCAGATGACACCGAATTAAGCAGGAGTGTTGATTCACATGAGGATAGGGAAGCTCTACAGAGAGACTTGGATAGATTGGATCATTGGGCCAA
>JAOQGH010000010.1:4521828-4534750 GCA_025769975.1 Gallinago jamesoni | reverse complement strand
AGGACAAGAGGAAATGGGCACAAACTTGAGTATGAGAAGTTCCACCTAAACATGAGGAGGAACTTCTTTACTGTGAGGGTGGTAGACCCCTGGAAGAGGCTGCCCAGGGAGGTGGTGGATTCTCCTTCTCTGGAGACATTCAAACCCCACCTGGACAACCTGCTGCGGGTGGACCCACTCTGGCGGGGGGGTTGGAGGAGATGGTCTCTGGAAGTCCCTTCCAACCCCATATGATTCTATGATTCTATTGTCCTCCCTGGGCACACAGCACTTCCAGGTGTGGTGGGGGGCCATGAGCAGAGCCCTGTCAGATGGCTGCTACCAGGGGAAGCGTGGGTAGATGCTAGCTTGTCTGGCTCTGCTTCAGGTCCAGTGAAACCTGCAGAATGGCTTTAGGGTGGCTTTGAGCCCGCGATGGCAAGGTGAGCGAAGGGTTGGATGGGTGCAGCAGCCCAGCGGCGTGGCTGAGTGGCTCCATCACTGCAGCAAACCTGTCTTGGAGCCACCATCCACGTGCACTTTGTGGGGAGACCGCCTGGGAGGCTGAGCTAGGATATCTATGGGTGCACCTAGTCGGTGTGGGGGGCACAAATGCCCTAATCTCAGCCCTGTTCCTGTGGTGTGCAGCCTTGCTGCCTTCTTGTATCTGAGAATAAGATCAGGCTTGGAAGATCGCTGGGAGCCTATGGGGCGTTGTGTCGTGTCTTTGCTTAGACAACGCTTGTCTTAAATTCTCCTAGATTCTCTTGCATTCCCATTTTCCGTTGTTCTGGCTTCTTGCTGAAGCTCAGGAGAGGACAGGCTTTCCATATGGGTCAGGCAAAGCCCCCTGGTTGCCCGGTGTCACGGGAGGCGAGCTCTGGCAGGCGGCTCCTTTGCGACAGGATGTTCATATCATTCCCAATCTGCGTTTTGGAAACGTGCTCTGTGCGGTGCCGAGCGCGATGCGAATTACCGTCTTGGTTCCCCATCAGTTCAACAGTAGCAGCCAAAAGGCTAGAACAATTAAAGCTGCCTCTCCCAGCCCCCCCTGTCCCTTCACAAGGCTGTTAAGGATGCAGCGGTCGGTAGGAACATAAACAAACTTGCGCATACATCTCTCTGTGCTGAGTGGCTCCTGCCAAGAACAAACAAGTAATTAAAATCTAGTTAAAATTCTGTTTCCTCTGGTACAGGCAGATTTTAGGATCAATGACTTAACTGATCAAATTGGGTCAGACTCTTCAGGCTCCAGGAGATCAAATGGAACTGGCCCTTCCCCGCTACTCTGTTTTTTTCACACCACCAGCCGCCCGTGGATCCGGGAGGTGTTTCTGCCAGTGTTCTCTTGGCTGGGACTATAATCAAGTTTCTTGCTTTCTCATATGCATTTTTGAAGTTTGGGGATTGAGTACCATGCGTGCTCTGCCTCTGATTTACACCATAACCTTCAGCGGGTCCCTCAACGAGGCATCATTCCCTGAACAGCGTGAGGCTGATGTCGCTCCCTCCAGAGGAAACACAGGAATATTGGTGCGGGTTCTGCATGTGATCCTCTCTATAAGCGCGAGGCATTTGCTGCTGCCTCTGTGCGAGCTCGATAGAAATGTGTCTGACACATCCACTTAGAGTGTAGGTTCTTCAGGGCAGGGACCATCTGCTGCTCGTGCTGGTACCAAAGTAACGCAACGCAGCCGTGTCCCAGCCTGCCCTTTGGGCATTTACCAAACCGAACAGGATTAATAATTACAGTCCTAAGAACTGTTGGGCAAATAGATCCCTGCCATCAGTCAGGACTTTGGTCTTCAGCTGCCTGATGGAAGGACCCCGTTAGGACTTTGAGTAGGGGAGCTGCCCAGTGACCCAGGTGGGCTTGTGAGGGAGACATGGGGCATCTCCCAGGTCAGGTCACCCCGCGGCAAGCCCTGCTCTGCTGCAGCCAGGCCACAGGAGGCATGGCAGGGGCAGCCTGGGCTCGTGCCCTCCCCAGGAGCAGGGAGGTCTCTCCCGTAGGGAAGCTCAGAGCCCCCTCTTCCCTCCGCAGAACCCTGCCCCTCTTCAGGCAGACCTTTCCTGCTTAGCTTGAGGAGAGCTCCTGAGCGCTGTGTGGCAATTAACTAATTAAACTGGTAAATATTTACTTAAGAAGGACAGGCAAGGTAGCTAATTGCTCCGGTTTTCCTTTACGTATGCTGTGGAAAGCAGCCCCGCAGCCCCATCTGCTCCTGTCCCCCCCCTGTCCCCTCCCCACCCCGACAAACACCTCTGCAATGTCAAAAACTGCGGCTGACGCTATGTTAATCACGGCGCAGGTCAGACGCCGCCTAATAAATAACCACAAATAAATCTCTGGCTGAGGAGTTGCCTCCACACCCTGGTCTCCTCCCAGTGTGAAATTTTATTTTAATTTCCATGTAACTCCAGTGGAAAATTATTTCTCCCCCCCCTTTCTCCTCCCCACCCCGCCACGCCAGCCACCACAGTGCGTGTCTCTTATCACGCATAACCAAATATGGCAGCTTTAAATGAAGCTGTCATTTTTCTCAATTCCACTTGTTGTGATATAATCAAGTATGGATTTCTGACACGGCGACTCTAATAGGCTTTCTGACTTGCAGGCTGCTAAGAGAAAAGGCTTGTTTTGTTTTATTATGTTCCCATCCTGACCAGCTGGTGGGACCTGTGGAAGGCAGGAGATGGATGACGAGTCCTGAGCAGTCGTTCTGCTTGGCAGAGGGCTGGAATCAGGTGCCCAGTGCCATTTCTGCACGGAGGGGATGCTGAAAGTCAGGCTTGTTTGTAGCAGGCACGTGCTTTTGCTCACATACCTGCCTCTATGGGCAGGGAACGAGGGACTAGCTAGCACATGATTCTGGCTCATCAGCCCTGAAAGCCCTTACTGTGCTCTGCTTTAAGATGAGAAAATGTAGATTTGGCAAGTACACTGGGATGGCTGAGTTTAGACCAAGTGAACTGAGGCTTAAAGGGTTTCTACTTGATTGCTGCAGAAGAGACACGAAATGGGAAGGACCAAATGAATAGCTCCTTCGTTCCTGGCAGAGGAGCCGAGAGGAGCTGAGCACCCTCCTGACAACCCCTGCTGCTCTGCCAGCAAGGCTCCCGCTTCCCTGGAGCAGGGATGGAGCAACCACTGGCCCGGAGTGCCCGGGACCATGGTACGCATCGGTCTGTCCATTGTCACCATCTGGTGACCCCAAATGAGGCTCAGGATGCCCAACAGCCGGTGCTTGGGTTTTGCTTATTGATTCCAGAGAAAGGACCCTGGAGAGGGAGGGATCTGGATCTGCAGCTGCATCAGACGTGGTCATCTTATGATATACACACTTTGTTTTGGTGAGACCAAAAGCTATTTGGTGAGCCTGCAGTTACATACCTAGCACACATCAATGTTTCTGCCTTGCCAGGCTGAGTTTTCTTGCTTGCCTTTTTAAGGGACAAACCCCTGTTAAGAAAGAACATTGGTAGGGCTGGCTGTTTCTGCAAGAGAGAGCAGGTGAGCACTGGGGTCCCTTCAGACCCTGTTTGTGCAGGGTGTAAGGTGTCTTATGGACCTGGGCACAGATGGATCCGGGACCATGACATATAGCTCTGTTCTTCCTCCTCTTCCCGAGTGTCCTACATGTTCTGGCTCTTCCATCACGGGTACCTGCCCGGAAAACTGATTCCCTCTGGCTGAAAATGAAGACTTCCAAGAGCAACTGAGGAGGGTAAATGACTCTCTCCTGCTTCCATCTGAAGATTTGCAGGAGGCCTTCATCAATTATTGGACACTTTGAACATTTCTATTCCAGGAAAAATAGCTCTTCCAATTAACAAAGCTGTATTGGGACCGGCTAAAAATATCTGACAGGCTCCAGATACTGTCATTCCCATCTTCAAAACAGACAGATAAGAGAGAGTTTGTGCCCTCCGTGGGAACAGAATATCTTTATTCTTATCCGCAACTATGAATGAAAAGAATACGTAGCAGCAGCCTGGAAATGACTGTAGCTGAAGAGAGCCAGAACTAGTACTACTGTAAAGTCACAGGAGAGAGTCATTGCCAAGCCTGACGCAATTTCCTTAATGAGCGTAATTTATTGACAAACTGCCCCAGAAAGATAGAGAAGACATCCAGGCCTTAATTACAGAAAGGAACTTTGCTACAGGAGCATCTCAGGAGGGAGCCCGAGCCAAGGCACCGTCAGTGTCTGGGAGTTTCCTGGCAGCTCTGGGAGGCTGGGCAGGGAGAAGCTGCCTGGAATGGTCTTCTGCTTGAGAAGCTCCAGTTTGCTCGGCCGAGGGCAGATGGTGCCCTTCACACCTTGCAGGTTCCCGTTGCCTCATTCATTCTTGGGTGTGTAAACACCTGTTGGAAGAAGAGAAGCAGCTGAGCCAGTTTAGTTCTAGATGATAAAGGGGAATCAGGGGCCTGTGGAGCATTCGCGAAAGCCATGTGGTCCCTGAAGAGCTTTGAGATCACCTGCTTTTTGCCTTCCTGTTGGCATCGCCAAGTCCACGATCCTCTGGGTGGAATCAGCAAGAAGTGTGGATGGAGTGCACCTTGGATCCTGCAGACTCGTGAGACGGTCGCAGCTCTCTGAACTGGTGAGGGGAGCTCCAGCAAGGTGAGTGAAGGATGTTACTGGAGATGTGAGTCCCTCCAGGATGCTGGGGGTGTAGTCTCCAGCAGAGTCTGTGTCTCTGAACACCCTTGCTTTGGGCCCAGAGGCTGGCTGTAGCAGTCTCTCTCTCTGGGTGTCCAGGAAGAATGTAAGGAAGAGCAGAACACAGCAGCAAATGACCAAAAAAAAAAAAGGGAAAGGACAAAAGCAGAAGGTAGTTTCTCTCACTATTTGTACCTCACCTGCTGATAGTGAGCACAGTACAATAACCTGGCACGGCAGAGAGACCTTGTCTTAAAGAGAGATTCTGGAATTGCACCCAGGAGAGCCTGAACCTTTGCTTGGGAAGTGACTTTAAATTCATCTGAAAATGGGCACGTTAAATCATCTGTTTGTTAAAGGGCTTAATAAGCCAGGGTCTCTAAAAATGCAGATCCCAAGCTCAATCTCGCCTTGTCCTTAAGGATACAGGGATAGGATGTTACGGTGCGGTGGTTCTTCACTTCACGAAGGACAGACTTTGCTGTAGAAGGTTTCTGAGATTTTACGGTCCCAGCTGGTGACTGGAGCTGAGAATATCACAGTATCCTAGATATTTTTAGTAGAGGAAGATTTTTGTGCAACAACTATTGCCTTTTCTAGCAACAATTTAGTCTTCAGAAGAACTACCGAGACCTTGTGAAATTCAGGTTTTGCATACGATTAGCTATATTTCAGTAGTAAAATAGTGGTTTTTAATGGAAATGGAATTTAAAGTGCTGCTTTGAGGGAAGGAGAAAAAAAAAAAGCAGCTCTGTTTCGCGGGGACAGAAAATTATTCACCACCTTTGGATTAAGCACAGCTCTAAAATACCAGGAGTCTGGTCTTTGATGTTCCAGGTTGCCTATGGCAATCGAGGTTAGGTGTTATTTATTGCTAGCTGTTATTAGTTTATGTGGTGTCACAGACGGGCAGTGGACTAGGGGAAAATGAGGCCTCTCTGTGTCAAAGCTGGTCCCTGGCAGCAGCTTTTGTGTCAAGCCAGGGAACTACAGCGGAGTTCCCTGGAAAAGGGCTGCTGGAGTGAGCCACATAGGGCAAACAGAGATCGGCACCCAGCGGAGCAAGGTGCCAGGAAGAAACACACCGACAGCCTGCCCGAGCGTGATAAAAGGCCGTTTCCACTCTTAACTTTACAGTAAGAGCCTTCTCAGGAGCTGTGACTCGCAGGCAGCTTCCCCGCTTACAGGCGCTTGGAGAAACCGTAGAGCCTGGGGGTTTTGTGGTGGCAAGGACTGGCTTGGTGGTTTGGGGTGGGAGCGGTGTGTCGGCGGCGCACGGGGCTGAAACAAAGTGCTTTCTGCTCCACACGGCTACTAAAAATTGCCAGGGGACTTGTGGTGCCTCGTGCCTTATTTTCACCTCTTCCACCCTGCCCCCAAATATTTGCCCTGACAATAGTTGCCTCTCCAGCCTGTGTTGCAGAGGGGCTGTGAACGCAGAGCTGGTGGTTGTGGAGGGGAAAAATTACCCTCACCAGGAGGGCAGGTGTTCAGCTTTTGAGGTGCTTCTGGAAATTATTCCTCCCTTTGCACAAATTTTGCTAAGTTTGGCACAATTTAGCGCTAGCAGCGTCCTTGTGAAAATTTAAGGTAGTTTGAGAGAAGATTAGCCTGGTTGGTTTTTTGGTTCTTTTTTTCCTAGCAGTCTGGCCTTACTTTTCATGGAAAGGTGGTTTGCTGAGAAAAAAACAGGAAATTCTGACGCATCCTGGAGATAAAAATACCGTGTTCCCTGAGATAAAAGTAATAATTTTCTTGAGTTTTGTAGAGAAGAAACGTTTCAAGGCTGAAGAAAGAAAAGCAGAAATATTGCAAACTTTTTCTTTTTTTTTCTTCCCTCTTTTCTGCACAAATATATTTTTTTCCCCACTGTGCTTTGTGCTCAGGGGTGCTCATGCCCAGCAAGCGTGCTGTGCAGCCTGCTGGGGTGGCCAAGGGCTCCAGAGAAGGGGGGGCAAGTGAGAGGTGCAGCACGTCCCACCAAGGGAAGGGCAGAGGCTGTTGTCTCAGTTTTTCTATCAATTCACCTCTGTGTTTGCCTGGAGGAAGAAAAGTGATAGAGATGGGGAGAAGAATAGTTTTAGGAGGTGAATCCCAGCGGGGAGGTGCTGCTGGAGGTGGTCATTTGTGGCATTTGTTGCCGCCTGTATCCCCTGCAAGGCTCCTGCAAAGCCCTGTTTGCTCTGTTTCCCTTCTGTTGCTCCCATCCGTTGTCAGCATCAGGGCAGGTGTGTTTCTTTGTGTCGTGCTCAGGACGGACTGTTTAATGTGTAGAAATCCAAGCAGCTCAAACTCCTTTTCGTTTCCCTTCCAGGGCCGCAAACCTGGCTACTTCTCCTTCCTGGATCCCTTCTCCCCTGGCGTCTGGCTCTTCATGCTGCTCGCCTACCTGGCTGTCAGCTGTGTCCTCTTCTTGGTTGCTCGGTAATGTGGCTGCCTTTTCCTTCCTCGAGGTGCCACCTAGCGTCACGTTCCCACACCCGTGGCATGGGACTGGGCATGGGGGACATCCCCCAGGCCACCAGTTTGGAGGGTGCAGGGAAAGGGGGGACAGAAGCACCCCTGCCTCTGGGGACTGGGGCTTTGCTGCTGAGCGCCCACGCGGGCACGTCACCGATGCACACGGCAGCCCCGGGATGGTCAGGTTAATGGTTGGGCTTGATGATCTTTAAGGTCTTTTCCAACCAAAAGGATTCTGTGATTCCGATGGCTGTGATTCTAGGCGGGAGCAGGGTGCTGTGATTTGGGAGGGGGCATGGCCCACAGCGGTGGGTGCCGGCGTGGGAAGGGGTTTGGGAGCTGGGCTGGTGCTGTGGTGTTGGTGCTGCTCCCTGTAGATGCTTGGTCTGCAACAGATAAACCAACCCCTCGTCTCTCACAGGAAGGGTGGAGGTTGGCAGGTGCTGGTGAGACATTGAGGCAAATTCCAGTTCGTGGTGTTTTGGTTCCTCTGGCCCCGTAAAGCCCAGCGCCTACAGAAAAGGAAAGTTCATTAATAGCTTTCAGCAGCCTCTTGGTTGATGTGCGGAGCCTCGCTTTGACAGCTCTCTCAGTTCCGTTTCCCTCTGACTCATTGAAATCAGCCCTAAAATACACATCACTGAGTGCTTGTCTGCAGCGGGTCTCCCGTTGAGGCCAGGGGTCCGTGCCCCGTTGCTGTTTTTCCCGACCCTCTTAACAAACTGCTGGTCGTTGGTGGCATCCTCGGGTCTTTTCAGACAGAGCTCTACCGTGTCCTGGCAATGCCTACCAAAGACTTGAGGGCTGTTTCGGGACACGGTTAATACCCGGTTCTCGTTACGAAAATGGGAACTGAGCTGTCACTTGGTCCCTCAGCGTGGCTAAAGTTGTCACCCCGACAGGGCTTTAGCGGCTCCTTCGAATGCTGCTACAGCCTCAGAAAGGCAGCTCCGAGGAAACGGCTGAATAATGCAGTCTGGTGCTCTCTGCAGACTGAGATCTGCTGCCCCCCTTAGCCCCCCTCCTCATGTTTTAAACATCATCCTCCAAAAAGGTGCCCTCACACGGCTTCCCGCTGGAGATGGAGGCTCGGACGCTGCTCTCTGCCTTGCTCAGCAATAAGGAGCATTTGACCCTGTGAGTTGCAAAAGACTCTCCCAGAGCAGTTTGTTGTTTTGTTTTTGTTTTTTTTTTCATACTGCCAGCGTTTGATCCAACCGTAGAAAGCCTTCAGGAAATAACCTCCACTTTGCTGGCATCACAGTGAGGTAGGAGAGGCGGAAAGGAAAATAAACACCTCATTTTGGTTTAAATGCTGCGTAAGCTGGCAGAGCCCTGCAGCTGTATTGGCAGTATCCCCAAAATGACCCTCCCGGGCAGCAGCTTTGTTAACCATTAGCGATATAATGAACTGCAGAGTAGGAATTAGAAGACTTTCTTAGCAACTGCAGAACTGAGGGTTGGGAACAGCAGAAAATGAGAGCTGAGCCACAGTCACTTCAGTGACAGGCTGGCAGTAATTTCAGATTCCCACCTCCCTCCTGGCCCCGTAAGCACTGAGAGTGTGTGATGCTTTGAAACACCAGCTATTGGCTTTAAACTAGATCTGGGACCTAGACCATGCCGGGGCAATCAGACCTTCTCAGAGCAACCATTTACAGGTTTTTTTGTTTTTTTTTCTTCTTGATGGTGTCACGCAGTCAGGTCTCATGCGCTTCCCTTTTGAACCTTCCCATTGATGCTCATTCTCCAGCAGGGAACAGAACCCAAGATGTTTGTTTGCAGTTTCACATCAAGTCTGTGCATATCTGGAGTTACTGTTGTTGGTGCTGTCTGCGGTATGAATCTGTGCACAGGGCTCCAGTCTCCCTGCAGCCCATGCCCAGATTTTCAGCAGAGCCTCTCAAAACTTTTGCAGATCTTTACAAGAAAGCCTCTGGCTTCCGAGCCTTAGAGCAAGCATTTCACACAGCTCTGAGCCCTTGGCATCAATTGACAGCAAAGAGTTTTCTCCTCAGAAAAATCTGCCTCCAGGAGAGTTAGGGCTTTCACAGCTTTTCTCTTTTTTTGACTTCTTTTCTCCAAAGCACCCCGTTTCCCAGTGAATTGCCTGATCTACCCGTTTCTTGTCTTTTTAGCCTGACGCCGTACGAGTGGTACAGCCCCCACCCCTGCTCGCAGGGCCGATGCAATCTTCTGGTGAACCAGTACTCCCTCGGCAACAGCTTGTGGTTTCCAGTGGGGGGCTTCATGCAGCAAGGCTCCACCATTGCCCCCCAGGCGTTATCCACGCGCTGTGTCAGCGGAGTCTGGTAAGGAGGGGAGCCCCCCCCCCCTCCCCGTGAAGGGAGAGGCCTCTCTGAGGGTCTTTTCTGGGCAGGAGTGGATGGAGAGGCGGAGGGTGGGGGATGGCGATCGGATTCAGTCTGTGGGTAAATCTCAGGTCCCCCCGTTTTCACTTCCCCCTTTCCTTAGGTGGGCATTCACCCTGATCATCATCTCCTCCTACACGGCCAATCTGGCAGCCTTCCTCACCGTGCAGCGGATGGACGTCCCCATCGAATCTGTAGATGACCTGGCTGACCAGACAGCCATCGAGTACGGCACCATCCACGGCGGCTCCAGCATGACCTTCTTCCAAGTAAAACCCCATTCTTTTGCTAACTGGGGCAGGAGGTGCAGGGGGCACCCTCTATTCAGATTTGGCCCGTCATGCCTGTTTCATTCCAGTTTCTGGCATGGAGGGGACCTTTGGAGAGACTCCTGGCTGCTTGGTTGCACAGGACTGGGCAGATCCACAGCGGGTGACGATGGGATGAGGGGTGGGGGAGGACAGGGGAGGCAGGATTTTGTAACACAGCGGCTGGCGTGCTCTTGGGATGCTGGAGGACTCGGGTCAGGAGATCTGTGCGGGACCTTGGGGGAGCAGACTTTCCTGCAACTTAACGCTCAGAGTGTCACCACGTGGGTGGGAAAGTGGTGCACATCCCTGTGTCTCAGCGATGACACAATACTGCTCTTCAGGAGAGGAGCATTTGCAGTCAAAATTCCATGTGGTTTTGATGTGATTTTAGCTCTTACAGGAGAGTCCCTCGGGTTGGGTAAGGAAAGAAATGTTTGCAGACCCCATATAGGCTGGCATATGTCAAAGTGCTGGAGTCTCTGTGTGGTCAGTGGCACTGAAAACAGAAAAGTCAAGTGTATGCAAACTTATGCATGCCACTTAGCCCAATTTAATTTTTATCTTCCCTGTTCTATTCAGAAGGGAAATAAATGAGTGAATCTTTTCTGCAGTGCTCTGAATGCACAAAGAACTGCTTGAGGATTATTTATTTATTACTTGTTGAAATCCTGAGAGGAGAGAAAGCTTTTCTCACTTTTTCCCACCTCTGAGTCTGAACTGATTTGGGAAGGCTAAGAAATTTCTTGAGGGAGCCTGAGCTTTTCAGCCCGACTTTACACCCTTCAGGGTTTAGCATAAAGCTACTTCTAAGCAGAACATTTTATCTAAAATGAGCCAAAGAGTGCCCAAGTGACTAAGGGGGTTGTGTATGAGGCACTCGGTTCTTTTCAGGAAGGCTTTCAAGTTTAAAATCCCGGCTGTGGCTCTGCGCTGCCTGGTGGGTGCTGGAGTCACCGGTATCAGAGAGGAAATTAGCAGAAGATGGACCTGCTGCCTCGGTCGGGAGGGGAGATGGTGCAAGGGATTCTGTGTCCTGCAGAAATACAAGTGAGAAGGGAAAGGGGGCAAATCCAGAAACTCCAGAGTGTGTTTATCTTCATTCTTTGAGGAAGCTGGTTTCACTCTTTGCTCATAGCAGGCAAGAGGGATTAACCGTAGGCAGCTTTTCTCCTGAGTTAAACCAAGGTGGGGTTCAACCATCAACCAAGTCTGAGGATTGGGGCTGGTTGAGCCTACGTTTACTGCAGTCAGTGGAAAGTCTCCAGTTCTCTTAAGCAGTTTTTTGACTTTTTTTGAACCAAAATCTGGATTCAGGGAGCAACAAACTTCAAAGTGCTTTGGTGCTGCCCCCAGCCCTCAGTGCCCTTCTCGGTGTGCTGGTGTTTGGCTCTAATTCTGGTGAACTGGTAAGCGCGAGGTTACAGTGACAGACAATAGGGTGTGAGCTCTCCAGGGAGCATTCGGTGGCTTAAATCAGCCATGCATGAGCTATTTGTTCTGGCTTTTTTTTGTCTATTTCTTTTTTTACATACTGTTACGGAAAATCTGTATTTCTCTAAAATGGAATTTATGCAAAGAGCTTTGCTGGAACCTATTGGAATTAGGTACGCATTTCATGCCCAGCTTTGCCAACAAAGTCTCAAATCCGCCCAGATATTTGGGCCTCTAAATCCCATTGGAATAAATGGAGGCTGGGCACCTAAATCCTTCTTGAATCTGGCACCAAATCTGCTTTGACTCCTTTCCCCGTTGTGGCCTTTTTTGTAGCAGTGTCTCTAATTTTGGGGTTTAGGTTTGGGTGGCTCCCACCTTAGCCGTGCTCTGCCCTCCTTTCCCCTGCAGAACTCCCGCTACCAGACGTACCAGCGGATGTGGAACTACATGTACTCCAAGCAGCCAAGTGTCTTCGTGAAGAGCACGGAGGAAGGGATCGCCCGGGTGCTGAACTCCAATTACGCCTTCCTGCTGGAATCCACCATGAACGAGTATTATCGTCAGCGCAATTGCAACCTCACGCAGGTCGGGGGCCTTCTGGACACCAAGGGCTACGGGATTGGCATGCCCGTCGGTAGGCAGTGAAGAAAAATTCTAGTCCTTCTCAGCTGTCGGCAGAGGACCGGAGCATTTCAAAGGCTGAACCGGCTCTAAAGCCCATGTCGCGTTTCACAGCTCTGCCCGGGGTCATGTTATTATTTTTTTTTTATCTCGGGAGGAAAACCAAACGCATTTGAATTGCCCGAGGGGCACACGCAGAGCCAGATGTGCGAGACCCTGCTCTGGTCCAGAGCCGTGTGACACGCGACTGCGGCACTTTAAATAATTCATGTGAAAGATGTTTCAAAATTGCTGCTTATTTTCTGCATATATGCCCTTTGCTGACTGTTTCCCTTTTGAACCAGTGTTCTTGAATCGCTTTGTGCTCCTTGTTTTATCTCCAAAGTGCTGCAAAAGTAATGCTGTTTCAACTCCTGTAGTTTTTAGCACGAGTTTCTTAACAGCTGGCGGTTCTTAAAACTCCAGGACAGAGAATGGGGCAATTCAGTGACTATCTCAGCTAATAATCAGGTTTAACAAATGGAGGGGTTTTGTCTTTTATATATGAGAGGTAGCAACAGAACATCATCTCCCAGGGCGGCACAGAGAAAGGATGTAGTATTTGTTATTCCAAGCAATCGGCTGATCTTTCGAGAAGCCTTGTTCCTGACCTTTAAGCACCTGCACTTAGCGACACAAAGTTAAGCTGAATTGCATAAGACCCGTCACACAGACAGTGACTATAGTTTAGCGAACATGCGTCAGCTTGTAAAGCCACAGGAACCTGATCGGGAGTACAAATCCTTACTTTCAGGACGAAATTTGTTCTGGCATTGTCTTGTTAAACAGTGAAACTGTAGCAGATAAGAAGAGCAGAAAGCTGCTCGCTGGGACAGTGGTGCAGGGTTACCGGGAGAGCTGAGGTCTTTCCCACGGCCCTGCTTCAGGATCCCTGACAGCAGACGCTGTGAAAACTGCAGTAGAGCTCAGGACGGAGCCTCCACCATAGAATCATAGAATCATATGGTGGAAGGGACCTCTGGAGATCATCTAGTCCAACCCTCCAGCTGGAGTGGGTCCACCCACAGCAGGTTGCACA
>JAOQGH010000010.1:4445953-4521728 GCA_025769975.1 Gallinago jamesoni | reverse complement strand
ACTGAAAAAAGACTGGCCCCATCCTCCTGACACCCTCCCTTTAAGTATTTGTAAGCATTGGTCAGATCCCCCCTCAGTCTTCTCTTCTCCAGACTAAAAAGACCCAAGTCCCTCAGCCTTTCCTCATAGGAGATATGCTCCAGGCCCCTCATCATCTTTGTGGCCCTCTGCTGTCCCCTCTCCAGCAGTTCCCTGTCCTTCTGGAGCTGGGGAGCCCAGAACTGGTCCCAGTTCTCCAGATGGGGCCTCACCAGGGTAGAGCAGAGGGGCAGAAATTTTGGGCTTGTGTGTAGGTTGAACTTGCTGCTGTTGCAGTGCACCAGTTTGAGGGAAGGAGCATTTAGAGCAAGGCTGAAGTTGGAGGCGGAATGACAGGAGAAGGGACCTCAGTGGCCTGGAGGAGCGGCGGGGCAATACTGAACTGCCTGTTCAGACCCTGCCCTTGAAGCCAAAGCTCCCCCTTGTCATGGACCTCTTTAAACGCCCTATGTGGGACTTGTTGGACGGGCAAAATGACCACCTGCAAGTGACGTTAAGTAGTTGGAAGTCCCGCTTGACAGTCCCAGCTGGGAGGCTGCAGGTTTCAAGGGCATAACATGGACTGAAGTCCCTTCCAAACCACGTACAGACAAGCTCTTGTGGTTGGGCACACTGGCAGGGCACCGTGGCGGGGAGGAAGGCTGGCCCGAGGCCGTGCCTTACCACCTACCTCTTGGTGTTGCAGGCTCTGTGTTTCGTGATGAGTTTGACCTGGCCATTCTCCAGTTGCAAGAGAACAACCGCTTGGAGATCCTGAAGAGGAAGTGGTGGGAAGGAGGAAAATGCCCCAAAGAGGAGGACCACAGAGCCAAAGGTAAGCCACGCCGCTCTCCGGTAGCACGTTGAGGGACGAGGCAGTAGAAGCATCCTTGCCGGCAGTGCAAGGATGAACATCCATCTGCACATGAGTCCTGCCAGGTTTTCTGCCTGAGAATTACTTTTTCCCCTTCTTCTGACCTGAGATTCCTTCCGTCACAATTCAAGGAGAAAGCCAAACAGCTCTGCTGTGCCTCACGCTGTGTGTTTTTGCCTGGGGCAAAGATGGCGGGAACAACCAAATGACAAATATTGGAGGCATATGGAGGGTAAATTAGCTTCTAATGAATGTCTGCAGCATTACACGGGAAAATGGATGGCTGAAGGGATCAAACCAAAATCCTGGGTTCCTTCAAGGGAGATGGATCTCCACCACAGGCCCGCTGGTTAATGGCTCCAAGTGAAAGCGCTTTTTAAACAGCCAAGGGAAGGGACGCGAGGACTTTATTAGTACATCTGTAAACTGAGGAGCAAATTCTTTTGGGTAATGCTATGCAAATTGCCATAAAAGCTACCACATTAGGCTGATGTCCCAGCGTGAGAGCGGTTGCCAGCTTAACGCAGTTTGCTGCATTTTTTTAGCTTTGGCAGTCGCCCTTTCCCCAGCAAGAGCTTTCGGGGGGGGGGGGCAGCGTGT
The DNA here is from genome assembly GCA_025769975.1 of Gallinago jamesoni. Taxonomy (NCBI): domain Eukaryota; kingdom Metazoa; phylum Chordata; class Aves; order Charadriiformes; family Scolopacidae; genus Gallinago; species Gallinago jamesoni. The sequence continues at coordinate 4,520,236 of JAOQGH010000010.1, read as the reverse complement.
CCCCAGAGTTGAAAGGACAGTCTTCTGATCTTTCTGAGCGTGGAGAGGGAGAGCCAAGCCGGGCCTGTGGAAGCTCTCTTGTTTCCCTGGCATCGCAGCGGGTGTAGGTGTGTGTCTGGGCAGTTCGTGAGCCAGGCTGGATGCCACCCCGTGGGGACACGAGCCCTGCTCCCCCCTCGGGCAGCGCTGGTAGTCTGGAGGCAGGAGGTGTTGGCCCCGTGTAAGACATCAGGCCTCAGGGCAAGGTGATAAGCTGTTCAAGAAGTTACTTTTGAAGGCGAGCAGGAGTATGTGAGTCATTTTCTCCATGGACTATGCAAAAAGCAGCTCTGAAGTGGAATCTAGTCTGTGGGCTGGTTGGAGATGGTTTGGGAAGGGGGCGGCTGGGGAGCAGGCTCCTGGGCTGTTTCTGGTACTACATACCAGAAGTAGTGCTTTGTGACCCTTTTCCGCTGTTTTGTGGCCTCCCTCATGGTTCTCTTTCTCAGTCTGGGAAATGAGGCAGGTTGTAGCTTGCTGGCATGTGTGTTTGGAGGAAGGAAATGTCTCTCAGGTGAGCTTGGGAATGGTTGTCTAATGTGGCACCCAGCTAGAATGGGAGAAGGATGTAGAGAGAGGCACTGGCCCTAAATTCAAAACTGGGAGCTGCTGGGAGGAAAGGATGGCCTTTGTCTTGGGTCTAAACTGTGATCACGGGCTGTGTTTTCTGCCCTGCAATTGCTGTCTTAAGCAGAAGCATCTCTCTGCGAAGGGCTGATTTACAGAGTCACTAGATTGCTCCAGAGGCAGTGCCAAAAGAATGACGAAGGAGGAGGGAGAAATGTGACCTCCGAAGTTTTAGAACAAAACAGGTCAGCGATTTACAAGGATTTTGGTGAGATTTTATGTCTAAAAGCCACGCAGAGATTAAGTCAATAAATCATTGATTCTTACGCTTTGATTTAATGTTACAGAGGGGAGAGGGAGGATTTTTATAGATGTTCTTGTTGAGTAATGGCCTCATACAGTCACCTCAGTGCGAAGCACCGCATGCTTTTTAGTAATCAATCCACTCGGTGGCCCAGTCCACCTGAGACCCCAAACTCAACACACACAGGAGAGAAGAGCCGTTTCTCGGACAGAACGTGCTGAGGCCGGCGCTGCTCCCCAGCTCCTCCTGGGGTCCTGTTCTGCAGGGGTTGGAGGGCTGGACCTCTGTGTCGGAGGCACCAGCTGTGGTTTTGGGGGCACGGTGGGAAGTGGGGTGACAGCCCCAGCACACAGAAAGCTCAGGCCAGGTTCTCGAGGGGTGGATTTTTCTTCCAACTGGGGAGCTTTCTTGAGCGGAAACTATGTAGGACAGGGCTGGCAGCCCCTACGCGTGGGTTTTAGCTGCCTGCATGTGGGGCATTTGTGGGATGAATGAATGTGGGGTGGCTGAGTGGCTCCTACCATCAGCAGAGATGGCAGTCACCCCGTTGTAAGCAGTATGTCCAAGGGAGGCGAGATGAGTCATCCCATGGAAGGGGCTGGTTCCACCTTAAGGGCCAAAGGGTGCTGGGCAGAGAGCACCCAACCCATAACCAGGTCCCCCTGGGTGACAGGGACCCTGCTTGGTCACCGTATAGTGTCAGACAGCATTGGGTCCTGGTTTTGTTTGGAGCCTCTCCTTGCTACTGCAATACAAGCAGCTGTAATCATTTTTCACCAGCGCTTTGTAATGCAATCAAAGGAGCTTTTCTTGGTGCCAGCTTCCTTTAAAGCTCTTCCTTGTCTTCTTCATCTCTGCTTTTTTAACATCACTCATCTGCCTCTGCGAAGTTCAAAGCAACCAGAGCTGGGTGAATAATTTGCAGGGATTAATGTGCCCGATTGATCTCTCGTTTTTCCCCCCCCTGTTTTCAGTTTGTCCACAAATTGCTTTGTGCTTCCCTCCAATGTACTTGCTGTTTATCTGCAAAATCATCATTTCTGGGAACGTGTCTTCGATCGTACAGTTATTGCAAGTCATCCCGTTTGCCATCCCAGTCATGTGGTTAGCTATTAATAGGAGAGTGCTGGCTCTGTGTTTTTTGGTCCCTGGCTGGGGTATGTGCAATGCCAACTCCACCATCAAAGCTGGGTTTTCTGCACAGTGACACTTGCAATTTATGTCATGTCTGCCCCATCCACAGCGCTGTCTCTTCTGCTTTATTGTAGGCCTGGGGATGGAGAATATTGGTGGGATCTTCGTGGTGCTCATCTGTGGCTTAATCGTAGCAATTTTTATGGCAATGCTGGAATTTTTGTGGAGCCTTCGGCACTCTGAGCAGTCAGAGGTAGGACCTGAAAGTGTCCTGAGGGGATAGTGTGTGTTTATTGCTATCTGTGGGGTGCTCGGGAGCAAGTAGTGCACCCAAGGCTGAGATGAGCATTCCTAGTATTGGAATAAGGTTTATTGGACAGGGTCTGGCTGGCACAAGCTCCTCAGGCTCTCCCACTAAGATCGAGGCTGTAGGGATGCTCCAAGGGCTTTTGAAGGGATCGAGGATGTGTGCCATGTCCACGTACCTTTCCTGGAGAGGGGATCATCTGGGGATTTCTGCCTGCCGTGGGTTTGGGTCTCACGTGGATTTGGGGATGCAGAAAACAGGAGGGTCTCTGACAAGAGGCGGGACCTGTCTGTGCTAAATTAAGCACGAGTATCCCAGCGTTGTTTTTGAAATCTGGTGGCCAGATTAACGACCGAGTCCCTAACACCTGGGTATCAGAATCCAGAGCAGCCGCAGCGCTGCTGGGCTCGTGGCTTGCTTAGGTGAGCAGTGTGTCTCGGCTCTGCCTTCCAGGTGTCGGTGTGCCAAGAAATGGTGACGGAGCTGCGCAACATCATTCTCTGCAAGGACAGTTTCCACCCTCGTCGGAGGCGAGGGGGGATGATACGGACTCGCCCCGTTATCCCGGAGGAACGCCGAGCCCGCAGCACAACCACGCTCAGCAACGGGAAGCTGTGCAGCGGGGGCGAGCCAGACCCCCTGGCACAAAGACTGGCCCAAGAAGCCGCCCTGGTCGCCCGAGGATGCACGCACATCCGAGTGTGCCCCGAGTGCCGCCGGTTTCAGGGGCTGCGGGCACGGCCGGCTGCGGGCTCACCCGCGCAGAGCGAGGAGAGCTTGGAGTGGGAGAAGACCACCAACAGCAGCGAGCCCGAGTAACGCTGGGACTGGGGCAGGGGGGCGCGCCGGGGTGGGCCGAGAGGGTCCTGTTCCATTTTACAGAACACGGACTTGTACAATGTCAACTCGTTTTTAAATTTAAAAAAAAAAAAAAAGCAGTTACCCAGCTTCTCCAGAGCAAGGCAGACCTTGGGGCTGACCTGGCTGGAGGGATGGCTTTGGTTTCGGTGTCCTGGAGGAGCCGACGCAGCGGGGAGAGACCTCCTCCAGATGGTCTGGCTCCAGAGGTTGTCCCCATGCCACTGTGCGGCTCTGAGATGGGAAGGAGAGGACGTGGTGGGTGACTGGGTGGGCGACCAGATATCGCCCACCCAGGGGAACTTGGAGCTTCTCCACCCCAGGCCAGAAGAAAGGATGCTGGCTCTGTCTCCCCATCGCGTAGACTTCACTGGGGGATGTTCTCAAAGGGTGGGTGGGTGGGGGGTCGTCTTTTTATTTGACGCGGATAAGGGACGGGAAGGGAGGAGTCATTGTTTTGTTTCGGTTTATTTCGGGTACGTCAGGACCTAGTCTCCAAGGCACCGGGTTTCAGGTGCTGAACTCTTCTTCCTTTTGAGAGTGTGGCAGGTGGAATGGAGGGAGGGAGGGAAGGAGGGATGGGACACGCTCCCCACGAGAAGCAGCATTTGCTGAAAGTCCGTTTGTGGAGTTGTTAAAATACATATATATATAAATATATATATATACATAGATATATATATATTGCAATGCCAAAAACCAACCAACAAACACAGTGAACTCAAAGAGGCCTTGAAACGCCTGGAATTTCAGGGGTTCTGTGTCTTTTGTTTAGTTCTGGGGTTATCTTTTGCCTTTTTTTTTCTTTTTTTTTTTTTTCTTTTTTACTTTATGTTTTCAGGGTGCGGGTGGGGGAACCTTTTGAGGAAGGTGGGGTGGGAGCAGGCGAGAGCAGGGCGGGCTGCCCCGTCCCACCAGCCGAGGGAGGTGGTATTTGCTGCCCACTGTCGCGCCCGAACGAGTGGCTCTGAGCTCTGCCCCAGGGTCTCCCCTTGTCCCTGACCCACGGAGCACCCTCAGCTTGGGAGGGTGACTTACAGCCCGTCTGGCAGTGACGGTGCCGCACAGCGTTGGAGAAAACCCTTAGCCCGGGCTGTGGTGTGAGGAAAACATTTACTTCCCTAGCAACGGTGGCAGCTCGCCCTCTGCTTGGTACAGACATGGGGTTTACATTGATGAGTTTAATTTTTCTGATTGAAAAACAAATTCTATGCAATTTCTGATTGTAAAAGGAAAGAGACGACAATGGAGGGGGGCAGGGGAGATAAAGCCTTGACTGAAGGTACATCCTGTTCTTGAACTGTTTTCTTTTCTTTTTGTCTTGAATGTACTGAAATAAAAGATGTCCTTGTATAATCACGCTTTTTCCTTGGTTTTTTTTTCCCCTTTCCTTCCCTGTCCACACTCACAAAAGTCGTGAGACAGTTCAAGACCCATCTGCTCAGGGCAAAACCCAGCAACTGCCCTGCTGAAAAGGGAAGAGGTGCTTTGGCTGTAGCTCGGCTCTGCTGCTTGAGTGTCTCCGCACCCATTATCTGTAGCTAAATGGAAACAGGAGAAAACCAGAAAAGGCCAAAAAAAGAAAGCCCAAGATAGGTGGTGGTAAGGGGGGAAGAACCCATAACCACCAGCAGTGCAGTCCTGGGGGGGGGGGCAGGTTTCTGGGTGATGAGGACCCTGGTTGACCAGGGGCTGAGGGTTGGGTAGAGTGGGTCAGACCCACCTCCTTATCACAGGCAGGAGCCCATCTCCAGGAGATGCTTCTGAGGAGGACGTGCAGGGAAGGGGATGCCATGCCGCGGCGATGGGCACGTTAGGGTTGTTCTAGTGTTTCCAGTGTGAAAAGAAGCGTCTGCCCCATGGCGACAGTAAGGTGTGCACGCTCAGAGAGCCCTGGTGCAGCAAGGAGGAGAGGACTTGGACCTTGTTGTGCCGGATGTCGTATGAGGTGTCCATAAAAGGTCCTACCCGGCCTTCAGATCTGAAAATCTGCGGGATGTTACCTTCTCCCTGACTGAAGAGAGCAGCGAAGGTGTGAGCAGGAGGATGACGTAAAGCTTCGCCAGAGCCCAGGGATGCGGTGCCGTGGGATCGGCGGGGCAGACCCTCAGCTGAGGTAAGTCAGCAAAACCTCCACCCCTGCGCTCCATCCTGCTGGGGCTATCAAAACGCTGACAGCAACGCTGGAGATACGAGCGTGCCCGTGTTGGGTTTAAAGGCTGACATGTTTTTACGAGCAGCAGAATATATTCATCAAAAAGAAGCTGCTTTTTAAAATTTATTTACAGATTAGCAAAAGAAAAGGCTCCATGAATCATTTATCAGACCTGATGTTTTTTCACCCCTTCACTGCAGTGAATAAAGAGGGATCTTGACAGAGCCAGACATTATTCCTCTGCCTCTCTGAAGATCTTGCACTCATCTGCTCAGACAGAGGATGTCAGAAAAAAAAAACAAACGACAAGAAACCACCTGGTTTCTCACTCTCTTTGCTTTTTATCTCTCCTGTTAACATTGCTCCACCCATGTGGTATTTTGTATCTGGGTCTGTATTTTGAGGAGATTATTTTTCATGGCCCTCTTGCCCTCTTCTCTCTCTTTAATTATTTTTTTTTTTTAAAGAAAAACGTTCAGGCTGTTTGCACTCAGAGCAGAAATGGACCTCAGGAGCGGATGGATAAAAGCTGCTGTCGTTTGGATGCTTTTTGTGGTGTGTCTGTAGGTCCTGTGTGTTCTGCTGACCGGTAAATACCTGCAGGTTTTACGCTGGCGGGACCCCCCAGCAGACAGCCTGGGTGTGTGCTCCGACACATCTGTGTGCCCAGGTGGGTTTATATCTCACATGGTCACTTCCCCCCTCCTGATTTTGCTCTCATCTTTGAGACTATTGTGTGGTCTCCTTTGCTCAGCCCATCCCGATGCTAATGCAGTTTGAGATCTGGAGTGGTTTTGCCGTCCGAAAGGCGCTTTCCCAGTATCGCCGTCTCCTGATAAAACCTCAGTAATTCTAGTAAGATATCTCTGCAAATTCCACCGGGAGCCAAAGATTAGATCAATTAAAATGTAATGCTTTGCTTTATCCCCTCTAACTTTTCGGTTTGATCCTCCTGCTGTTCGGGGAGCCCGACAGTGGGACCGAGGGCTTGTGTCTCTCCCCGCGGTGACAGCCAGTTCTCCAGCCCCGGCTGTGTCGACAGCAGTCTGGCAGGTTCCTGACTAAAAGGAATCTGGGATCTCTCTGCCGTGCGCTAAAACCCATGTTTGTGTTGTTATTCCAGGCAGTTCCATTTTCACCCAATGATAAAAAGCTATTTGGTTGCGCAGGTGAAGGTTTTAACAAGGCTTGGACTGGCCAGGGGACACTGACTGAACTGAGTGGCGTAAGTAACGTAGGGAAGGGATGTTCTGTCAACTGTGAGAGCCCACAGGACTTCGGGAGGAAAGACAGCGAGCTATAAATTATAAAATAGAGACTGAACCTTTTGGACCTTAATGGTCCTGAGGCAGGAATCTTTTTAACCATTTCAGATCCACAGAAATCTTCCCGGCTTCTGCCCTGCCAAGTCCGCTTCTCTCCTTGAACCCTAAGTGCCTCGCCAGGTAAGAGACCCAAAAGGTGGAGGAAGAGGCAAAAGGGACTAAATATTGTTTTGCTTTGCTTTTTTTTGGCAGAGATCCTGAGTTACAGAAAGGGTCTGGAGGGGATGTGAGTCTCAGCAGTTATATGTAAGCTGGTGGAGATACCTACAGCACTGGTGATTGCAGCTGGGCCAGGCACAGGAACGTAGGTAACTGGTTTTGATGGTTATTGGGTGATGACTCTGAATGGTAAAGACAACCCTTGGGAAAGGGAAGGAAACAGTAGGTGAGGTTTTCTTAGTGGAGGCTGGATGTTGACTGGTTTCTAAGCTTATGAAAGGGCAAAGAAGCAAAGATGGGCTGCTTTGGTGGTTTGTTTGGGGTGGTGCTATGAAAAAGCTATGAGCCACTATTTGGCTACGAGTAACCAGAGTCCTCTCCATCAGGTTTTGCTTCATTTAGCTCTGAGATTCATTTCTTGCAAGGTAGGTATTTCTCTTCTCTGCTTCAATTGTGTATCTCGTGAAGGTGATGAAGTTTCTCGTAGTGTTATCGTGGCTTTGACTTGAGGGGGAAAAAAACTAGCCTGGCTCATCAGGTGGAGAGCCAGTCTCCAGACCATAAAGCCTTCCAGGCACTGCTCCAATGCCAGGGACAAGCCCTGATGACCTGGAGACATAAGTTGGAGGTAGAACCAGGCCAGTGATCTGCAAACTGCCATCAGAAACAGTAAAAAGTAAGTCTGGGCTCACACTTGGCACTCGGGAGTCTGCTGAGATTTGTCCCTCCTGGCGGAATATCTGGCCGTGGAGAGACAGCACGGAGTGCGGAGCTGCACCTTGGATGGAGGCAGCAGAGCTCGGTGTGTCCCAGTGCCCGCTGCGCCGGGGGATAAAGCACCCACGGTTCCAGGAACCCCATTAGAGTTTGATGGCTGCTAACTGATTGAAAATACAGAGCTGAACTCTCCTGGGTACAGAGGAGCTCTGTTGAATTCAGGATAAATTGGCTCCTCTGGAACTCGATACCGGGCTGGGAAAATCAGCCCAGTGTCAGCGGGACAGGACAATGGGCAGGTTTATGCATCCTTCGGGGAGGGTTTTAGGTTTTGTTTCTTTTTTTTTTTTTTTTCTCCGAGGGGGAATCTGCCGCGCTCCAGTTGAGTTAATGCTCTGACTTGTGGCAGGGCTGCACCATTTCATCCCAGAAAGCATTCCAGCCAGCAGATGAAGAGGGTCTGCCTGGCCACACCAGTATGCAGCTCTCTGGGGGGAGGCATCCAGCAGTCCTTCACCAGCACAAGGAGCCACACAGCAGAGCGGCTCCCCCGGGGGGGGGGGGGGGGGGGGGGGGCGGCCCCCCCCCCCCCCGCCCCCCCCCCCCCCCCCCGGCTCTGCCGAGGCCAGAGCAGTAAGAAAATGAAGGAAGCTAGCTTAATTAACAAGGGCTTTCTCCTCCACTGTGGTTGGGTCTGCAGTTATCAGTGTAGCTGGCAGTTCTCAAAGACTGAAATGGCAGAAGTCGGCTGTAAAAAGAGATAACTGCCAGATTAGCCAGGACATATCTTCTGCCTGGGTTTTCAATATCATACCTATCTTGAAGCATCTCCATGTATCAAAGGGACTAGTTGGCCATTTGCCTTTAAAAACTACCCTCTCCGATGTGATAAATGAAGGTCTATTACAATGGAGAGACCTAACAAGTCTTGTTTCTTGACTTAGGCTGCTTGGGAATGGTGGTTTTTCACGCCTTGATCCATTTGTACAGACGAATCCTTTCCGTTGTTTTTATTGCAGTGCTTGTGTTTTCGGTTTCTCGTGTGCTGAGCTTTGGGTGCGAGGGGGAGAAAATGTCTTGTTGGAGTGTAGAGGTGGTGAGAAGGGCTGTTCCTGGCAGACAGAGGCTCTTCCCATGGGGACTCCTATGTGGAGGCGCATCCTCAGCTCCTCTGAGTCAACTGGGAGCTGTGCTGGGCTGTGCCAGCTGGGAAACTGGTCCGAAGCGGCTGCTAAAAATCCAGGTTGCTGTGCAGCATGGAGAGCAGAGGGGACTTTGCTGCTTTGTTTGGGACAAAATAGTAACTGAGGTAAGAGGGAATTTCACTGACATCAGTGAAAAGAAGGCAATTCGGACCAATATAGGTGAGACCCGTGCTTTTTCAAACCTGTTATCTTCCGTCTTTTCTCTGCTTCTGCCTTCCAAGCACCTTTCTCTTTTGTATTCATCTCCCAAATACTCCTCCTCGTGTTGCTCAGTCTCAGAAAGAAAGGCTCTCACATTGGCTTTTGCCTGAACTCCCAGGAAATGTTCATGAATGTAGTCATCTGGCTTTTCAGGCTTAGCCCTTGCCAAGCTGAGATTTAAAGCAATTTATTTCAAAGCCAAAAGTGAATGTAAATGAGGGGAAAGAACTAGGGGAGGAAAAGAAGAAAAGAAAAGAAAAAAATAAAGAAAGACCTCTTATTCCCAGGTGAGCACTAAGATGTCTGATCTGCCTCCCTAAAAACTGATTGTTCTTCCCATGTCTACAGTAAATACCCTTGCGCGTTGGAGAGCACCGCTGTAGAGGATGCTCTGATTATTGCTTGCTGAACTAAACTGGGACAAGGAGGTGAACACACAGCCTCTGGTTTTATTGCTGAGCCATTGATCAGCCCCAACATCTTTAGCCCTCAGACAGCTGAAATGGAGGTCAGGACGCGGTAGGGGGGCAGACATTAGGAAGAGGCTACCAAGTTTCCTCGCTCTGAGGTCCTGGGAGCCAGATTGCTGTCTTCTGCGAGCAAGGTGTGTTTGCTGGCCGTTCCAAATGGCCTTGGCATGCTGCTGGCCATCTGACCAGGTCAAATGGTTGAGAGTGTTTCTGTTTGAAGCTAGATCTGGAATGTAAAACCGGAGTTTTGTAATGAGTGTCTTTGTGGGGGGAAGTCTGCTGGTTTAGCTATCGCTCTCCCAGCTTGCTGTGGGCTAAGCCTGCATCCCTTTCCTGCTGGGGCTTTCTTGACACTGCGATAGGGAGGAAAACCTGCCAAGCAGAGGAAGGTTGGTGCAGGGTGGGAGACCCACAACCGCTCACTAGTGCTGTTCTGTCAGCGCTCGCTGGAGCTTTGGGAACATCCCTTTGCCACCCTGGGCCCCCACTCTGCCTCCTAATTATGGGAATGACCTCAGTGTTTCCCAACCTCCCCGTGTTTCCTAAATACCCTGTCAGAGAATAGAAGTGTAAGAAATTCTTTGGATTGTAGGACTGGAGGGGGTCTGGCAAGGTTTAATCCGTTCATGTTTGCAAAGGACTCCGAGAGCGGATGAAAGCGGGTGGAGATTTGCCAAGTGTTTGCTAACATTAATGGTTAATTATTATGAATGTTGGCAGCCTATATACCCAGCCAGCATCGTTCTCCGAGTGGGATCCAGACCTGTAATGGAGTTGTTACACACACAGGACAGGAAGAGAGAGCTCCTCACTCTGCTTTGTCCTGTTCTCCCAGCCAAAGTCCCATTCCAAAACCAGTGAGCAGCGGCACTTTTCTGTCTCATCCTAACAACAAGTTAGGGATCCAGAGCATTTGGCAGAGGAAGACCTAGCCATTTTCATGTCTGGACTCATTTCTGTCTGCTGGTGCCCTTGTCGTCTGACTGAAGGGAATGGAAATCGTGGTCCAAAAGGAGATGTGTCTGGAATGGGACAGCAGATGGGTGCTGGGCTGTGCTGCGTGGCAGGGACAGACCTGGAGTCGGCTGGAGAAGGGCACAGGGCATAACCCATGCCCAGGTTTGCCCTTCTTGCTGCTGGGGCTGGGTCAGCGAGAGCCCGGCCACGCCACGGCACGTCCCGAGGGGTGAGACACCATGCTGGGGGTGAGTTTGGGGAGTCTCCCAATTGCGGCAGGTTGGGTGAAGGAGAGCGAGCCTGGTCGGCTTCGTCCTGCACCGTGTGCCCGAGTTTGGGAGAGGAGCTGTGTCGTGATGGAGAGGGTGAGATGGCAGCCAGCTGGAGTGAACCTGGCCCCGAGCGTGTGAGATTTGATTTGCCAGGCTTAATTTGATGGCCAGTGCCATTGCAGCGGCACCTGAGAAAGCTACCTTTATCTTACAGTCGTCATCCAGAAAATGAAATAAAATGAATAAAAGGCCCAAGGTCCATTTAGTCTATGAACATGCCCAGCAACGGCCAAATTATGAAAATCCAATAGATCTTCAGACTGCACCAGTACTGATTTATATTTTTTTTTCTATCTTTGAATGTGCAGTCTGAATTTCTGAAGTTGATAGCTGCACCGTTCCTATCTTTTGGCTACTGATAATATTTTAGAATTATGACCGTGGAGTAACGTTTGCTCTAAAAGGTAGCTTCAAGGTGCATTAGTCTCAGATAATTGACAGAGACGGAAGAAGTGATTTGGGAAGCACTTATGCGGAACCGAAGATCTGAGTGAATTGTTACCTTAAATTAATGGTGTAGTGAGAAGCTGCTTGGAGTTGATCAGCTGGTGGTAGCGTTAAATGAAGTCGGGCTTTAGAGTTATTAGTGAAATATCTGTGAGACAGCGCTGCTGTGGATTTGTAGGCTGGCGTTGTGTCTTAAGGGGTTCGAATCTGCAATGTGCTCTGTGTCCACTGGACTTCCCGGGCTGCGATGGGAGCAGGGAGTGCTCAGAATCTCTCAGGATTGGGCTCTTCAGTGTGCTGGAGCTGGGGTTAGGCCAGCGTGGCTAACAGGATTCACACCTTTAGCTCCCTTCTTAATCCCCAGATGAAATGAAAGGTCTTCTCTCAATACTTAGTAAATCTCCAATTTTATTTCTCATTATTAAATCATGAAATTGGCCAAAAATGTTTAAATTAAAGTGAAAGGAAGAGAGATTTGCGAGAAAATTGAAGTCTCTTTGAGGAATTGAAGAATAATCTCCAAGAATGGAGAAAGTTGTGGTTGCCAAACCTGTAAGCAAAAGGATCAAAAAAGCTACAGAAAAGAAGTAGAAAATTGCATACTTTTCAAATCCTGTCCCTTGCCCTCCCCCTAAAAGCTCTGGTGATTTAAATATAGAGAAAATTATTCTGATAAGCAGCCGAGTCTACTAGATGCTCCTTCCTCCGCCGCTGCCATGATCTCCATGTGCGACCCAGAGAAGCTGGGTGATCTCAGTTGGTCTGTGTCCCCGTGTGTGACAGTGGTGCTGCTTCCCAGGGCACAGCAAGATCTCTTGAATATTATTAGTATGGCTTGGGAATTAATTTGGATTAGGTACCTCACTCTGACTAAAATGAGACCCCCTCCTTTTATTTTTTTGTGTTTAATGTAGTGAGTAATTAACTGTTTTGGTTGTTCACAGACTGTGTTTGATTCTTCATCTCAGCTAATTTTTCAGAAGTACATACTTTTTAAAAATTATTGTTTTGCCTGAAAGACCTGCTCCAGATCAGATGGGAGTGAAATTTAAGGGACTGTGACTTGTATTCTGGACATTGAGTGGTTCCCTTTTGGCCTCAGTATGTGCAAACTCACGAACTTGCTTGGACCCTGGTAAATGCCCCCCTTGACAGTGGGTGATACTTATTTGTGGTGTGTTAGAAGCGTGAGCAATGCGAATTTTTTCAGATATTGAGGATGTTTTTCCTGCTGAGGTTGATCAGGTCTGACTTGAAAAGTATGAAACTAATGAACTTGGATTTGTGTTTCTCTGTCACCTAACATGGACATGTCAATGGGAGGAATGTCTCTTAGGTGGCACTTGTTCTGTGGGCAGAAACCAGTTCCAGCATTGCTGAGTGCCACTGCGGGTGTCCTCTGTGAGGCTAGACAGGGAGGACACAAGTAAAGAGGTGACCCTGGTTCCCATGGCCTTTTTAATCCCGGGGGAGGTGTTGGTGGGAAAGAGGGGAGCCTGCCAGCGAGGGGTCGCCCAGGATGGCCAACCCCAGTATAAGCTTTGGCAAGCAGATACTTATCTGCCTGGGAGGAGTAGATTGAGACCCATCAAACTTATTCCACTTGAACAATGAGACAGCCAGCAGACGATAAGCGCATTCAATCAGCGCTAGCTTGGGCTGAATTCAACCCGGCCCCTTGGAGTGAAAGACTATATTGTGCTAACAATTCCCCAACTTGTCCCGTCTCCCTTGAAATGGGCTTTAATTCAGGCCAGGGGATACACCGGTCACTTTCTCACACTTGCGGCACTGACCCGGCGGAGGTTAACACGGACATCAGTTATATCCAGTTGATCTGTAACTATAGAAAGCAGAGACTGAAATGTATTTAAAATCAAAACGTAGCCTGCTGGTGCCAGTTTCCAGCTACAGTGTGCTCTGTCTGCCTTCCAACAACTAAATAGCACAGGTAAGCTGTGCAAAAAAAAACCAAAAAACCACAAGGATTGTTAGTAAAAAAGCGTAGCCTCTGAATGCAATGGAGTTCTTTATCTCACTGAAACAGATACGAGAAGTAGGGAGGGGGAAGGAAAACCAAGTGGAGACAAAGCTCTCTCCGGAATGTATTAAAAGAACCAAATAAGCCATTCAGAGCATGTGGGTAGATGTTTTTTTACGGAGTGTTAGCAAGGCAATGTTCATCTGTGCTGGCCCGCATAGGAACAAAATAAAACCAATGTTGTGTCAACAGGGTAATAAGAAAGAACACCAAAGTGTTTTTCTCTCAGTTAAAAGGGAAATCAGGCCTGTGGAAGCATATATTTCAGTGCTGACAGGTTGGGCTGCCAGTGCTTGACTGTAAGGAGCCTGGGGGATGACAGGGGGGACCCACAGCAGAATTAGAAGGAGACGGTGCCTATAACTTAGACTGTGCCACCTTAAAACCTGAATCCTGGAAGAATTTGCCCCAGGATGTACAGCAGTACTGGGAATCCTTCATAATCCTGAGTCAGGCACGGCTGGGAAATCAGTCAGTCTTTCTCCACCAGTCTCTTGAACATACGTACCCAGTTGGTGTTTTTTTGTTTAAAAAGCTGCTGTGTGTGAACCAAATCCCAGCCCCAAGGAGAAGCAGGGAACGGGAGACAGAGCAGCTGAATTTTAGGAGCAGTAGTAGGTTGGGGCAGTTCTGATTAAGTCTAATATAGCTTTTTATCTTGGCAGTTGAGGCTTAGGTAACGTGCTGGGGGCTCTAACTCTGCCAATGGTCTGCCTCGGGCTTGCTTTGCTTCGTGTCCTCAGTTAGAATGGTTGAGTGCCCAGGCTCCCAGAATGATTTTCTCCTTGGCCTAGAACGAGTTACCTGCCTCCTGACCTGTGGGTGCCACCAGTCCAAAGTGAGGGAGGAAATACATGGCAGAGCAGGAGTTAAACCAGTCTCTTCTCCCCTCCCCGAACACATTTTCTTGCCCTTCACCTGAGGAGCACCCACAATGCCACCATTGTGTTCCTCTCTGGGTGCGTGCATAAATCAGGCTGAGCAACAGGATAAAGTTGTCCCGATGGTGTTACCGGCTGCGGGGGGAGCGTGTAGATGCGCTGTGGCTATTCGGCCATGACTCCTACAGCTCTCCCCCAGAAACCTCCCTACTGAGAGGCCAATTTCAGGCATTTTCTGATCCTTATCATGTAATCCCAGCGAGGCCAGCGGTGGGGAACTGGGCAGGCTTGTTGCTAGGCAGATTTGTCTTTCGCTTTACTCTCCCTGCATGATTTAATCATCCTTCCTTCTGAGGCTGTGACCGGCCGCTGCAGGGATGGTGGTGCCACCCCTGAGCCAGTGAAGGGGACAGAAACAGGCACAGTGGTAAAGAACGGCCAGCGAAGGGGGGCTGCTCGGTTTAGGTCCACGCAGGGTGCGTGGCACTGGCGCTCCAGGCCACGAACACCCAATATTTACCGATTTGCAGCTTTTATGTAGCGCTGTGGGGCCGGGGTGGGATTCTGGGGGCACCAGGACGCCCTGGGAGTGACCCCCTCTCCCCACGGAAGGCCCCAGCGCTCGGTCCCGGGGCTGGGGGGGGGGGGGAGACGGACGGATTTTGGCTCCCTTGTCTCTCTCCCTGCCTGACGTCACTGATGAGGTTAGGTGACATCACAGGACGCTGTGCCGGGCGGCGGGAAGGCCATGCTGCCGAGGGGAAGGGGGGGGGGGGGGAGGGGAAGGGAGGGCGTCGGCGTCTCCATGGCAACCGTGGGTGGCCTCCGCTCTCACGTGATCGCGGCCCCGGTCACGCGATGTTTGGCTGCCGCGCAGCTGCTTCCGGGTCAATGCGGGACGCGGCCGGCGGGCCTGGGTGAGCGGGGCCGGGGGCGGCGCGGGGGGGAGAAACGCGATTGTCACCGGCTGTCACCGACCGCCACCGGTTGCCACCGGTCTCCTGCGTGGCGGGGGAGGCGCGGCGGGGTCGGCCGTGGCGGCGCGGGGGCAGGCCGCTGTGTCCCGCGGGCGAGCCAGGCCGGGCGGGCCGTGTGAGGGCAAGCCAGCGGCAGTTTAAGGGTTGTGGCGGTCGGGAGTTGGGGGCTGGAGTCCCCGACTTGTCACACCCCGCCGTGGGGCCCGGCGGCAGAGGCAGGGACCGGCAGACGGGCTCATCTGCGGCCGAGATGTTTTCCCCAGCAGCCCCCCGAGTGAGGGATGCTGGCTCAGTAGCGCAGTGTCGGGGTCCCGGCCACAGAAGCACGCCAAGTGACATGGCTGGCGGCTCTCCTCCTGTGTCCGATCCCTTCGCCACAGTCCCTGTGACGTTGGGGATGGCCGCTTCCAGAAGCGTGGTACCTTGCGAGTGAGCAAATAGCTGTGCTTGCTTCGGCAGAGAAGTCCCCAACAGCCTTTTGCGTACTCGGGTGGCTTGCCTTGGTGGCTCCGGGGGTCACTCTGACTACCCTGGTAGCAGTCATTCATCTGTCTCTCCAGATCACTTCAAAAATAATTTCCCTGCATCATGTCTTAGGAGAAGGACACGCTGGCATCTTTTTGACAGATGTTTGTTCTGTTGTGTCCTTTCCTTGTGTTTTGGTTTTCATGTCTACAGACACGTCAAAGCGCATTAGGTGTGTGACGGGTTAGGACCTGCTCTGAAGGCATCGGGATTCATTAGAATGTCATCAGTGATGTAATTCTCCTGAAGGGTCTCTTGTTCTCCTTGTAGGCTTGTAGCACGGCACTAGAAATATTTTTCGTGTCATTCCTAGTGTCCTCCTTTCACTTCACTCCTCAGCTGCAGCAGCCCGCTGGGTTTCCCTTGGATCTCAAGTCAGGGTCGTGCTCTTCTTTGCAGGCACTTGCCGTGTTGTCTGTTGCTGGGGCCACAGCCTTCCAGCTGAGCATTCAAATGTAGTCAAGGAAGACTATTTGTTGACATCTTTCAAAGACCGAGCACGTCTTTTGCAACCTATTGCTGTCATTTAGAAACCCCGCAGTTATTTCAGGATGGGAATTGTTGCTTGTGCCGTCGGTAGGAAAACACGCGGAAAGGCACACCTTGGCAAAATCATCCCGTCCTGCCCTTGTACAGACAACATTCACGTGAAGTGTGTCAGGCTTCCTTTGCGTGCTCTGCCAGTCCTTGCTCTCGAGCAATTGTAGTGATTCAGAGAAGCCACGTGCGTGACAGATGATTACAGTGAATGCGAAATCTGATGAGAAGGCAAGTGGAAAAGGGGACTGCCTACCCCCTGGTGGTTTTTTTTTTGTGTGTGTGTGTGTCATCTGGCAATGGCATTGGCTTGCAAAAGTAAAGCTCGAGAAAGAAACTGCTTGTGATTCAAAGTTGATGAATGTGGATGTCATGGGGGTTTTGTCTCAGTTCTGGATTGCTCTCATACTGAAGCTGAAAACTCAAATTTTTTGTCTCTACTGTGATGTTGAGTTGACTTTCTATTGTGGAATTTCCAGTTGATGTTTGCTCAGTGGATAAAGAGGAATGGAGTTGATAGAAAAGCAATGAGAAGGGCAAAAAGTTTTATTCGTGGGGGAGTTCCAGAATTTCCAGACCAGGAGGTCTGAATGTGCATTTAGAAAGCGGTGTCTGTTTGTCCTAGAGTACTGAGCTCCCAGATCACTCTGGAGTGGGGTCTTTCAGCCTAAAGCCTCGTCTGTCAGTGCAAATTGTTCCTGTAGCCTGTGGAATGTTTTAGCATAAAATTAAGTGGCGTCTTCCTAACATAGGCTTCAATTTGAGGGTTTTTTTTTTTGATTCTAGATGGATTAGTGACATGAGGTTAAGTTGGAGATATTAATCAGCTAGGTTGTTGAAGGCTGAAAAAGGTATCATTGGTTTGGTTAAGACAGACCAATCCTTTAAGTCCATATTTGTGATGTGTAAACTTTATAAATTATAACATGGTATAAAACATATATATTAACATTATATTATAAAAATTATAACAGCCTTCAGTCAATTTGCTTCTTATTATAGTGGAGTTCTTTGTGATAGGAGTGTTTTAGATAATCTGTTCATGAAGAAGTGGAGCTTGTTACAGGCGATTCCCAGCCAAGGGAACCTGAACCTTAGTTAATTTGCTTTTGGTCAGGATTTTCTATCTGTCCTTGCCTGTAATAAATCTAAAGGAAAATTTATGGCAGCAGGCAGAAACTATAGTTTGATATTGGTTGACAACATCACTTCCAGTATATGTGTGGTCCCACCATGAGGTCAAAAGCCTGGGTTGCCACCAGGAGTGCTGGAGGTGCAGGTTTATGTGCAGAATATACATATTTGGGTGAGCTGGGTTTTTTTAGTGTACTAAAAATATGATTTTGTGGTACTTAGTGAAAATGCTGCTCCATGACTGATTGTACCCTGTAAGAAACCTACAATTGATTCCTGCTAGTTTGTGCCTTGTGTTAGAAAGGGCAGCTGTGGATCTCTCCTCTGTGTCCGTGATGAGTAGCAGGCCCTGCTTTAAAGGACAAGACCTCTGTGAAACCTGGGAAAAAAGTGGTTCCCTTTGTGCATTTATCGAGCTCGACTCCTTTATTATCCAGGAAACCATAAAATACCAAGGTCAGAGGACGTGCGGGAAAGTAGGACAGATGAGCTTAGTTCCAGATGAGCTTAGTTCCACCTAGGGTACAGCAGAACACCCGTCATCAGGGTGTCTTTGTGCCAAATATACTTCCAGCTGACACTCGGTATCTTTCTAGGCAGGTCAGCAGCCCGCGATGCGGCGAGTCCTTTTTCCTGTGCTGCCCTGTTCTGTGGTGTGTGTAGATAGGAAGGGCATGTTTATCTTCCAGATGCATTAAAGCAGCTGCAAAATTGAATTGGCAGAACTTGCTTTTTGGACTGGCCAAACGATGTGCTCATGCGTGCTCATGAGGGTTTCGTGACACAGCAGTTGTCTTCTAATTAGAAGCCCAGGTTTGCAAGCGGGAGGGAAGAACTGCAGTTCTTTGCAAATGTCAGAGGGAGAAAATGATGATACTCCTTTTTGAGGCCAAAGTTTGCTTTGAGTGAGCCACTGCTGTCAGTGAAGATGAGAGCCCTGTGATAGCCTGATGAGCTATCAAACTCAAGTATTTCCATGGTACCCTGTGGGCCAACTGATGGAAGTCTTGTTTCAGAGGCTGTTGATCTCTGGGCTGTTAACAGCATTGGCCTGATTTTAATAAAAAACCACACCATAACCTGCTTTGCATGGTGTTCCTTTATGAATAGTCAGGGAGCTGTGGATTCTTTTTCCCATTCTTTTTCCCAAGCAAAAAGCTGATCTGGACTGAAAGTCCTTAGAGAAAAAGGAAGTTGTAGTGTGAAAACACCTGTTCGAGCGATCTCTTATTCATAACCAGCTCTTTGGCCTGCTTGCTTCCCTGGAAATGTGTTTGAGAATATCTACGAATATCTCTCAATCCTCTGGTGAGGGAGAGAGGTAACCTTTGCAGGATGTTGGGAACTGTTCTCTAAGAGCATGTGGGGCGAGGAGGTGCTGTACTTGGCCTGTAATGGTGTAACTGGAAGCACGTTTGTGTCGCTCGGGCCCTCTGTTTGCTTTTGGTTTCTTTCCAGGTAATGTTTTACTGTAATCTTGAGTTTGAAATATGACCCGTTGGACTAATCTGCAGTTCAGAAGAAGTAAAACCCATGACGCAGCTGGTCACTTTCTGTCCTGTGTTCCCAAGGACCGCTGGCTGGAGATGATTATTCATTGCTGGCTGTTTATTTGCTCTTTTTTTCTGCCTTAACTAGAAGTCCAAGAAGGGAGCATGGACCAGCCCAGCGGAAGGAGTTTCATGCAAGTTCTTTGTGAGAAATACAGCCCCGAGAACTTCCCGTATCGGCGTGGACCTGGCATGGGGGTGCATGTCCCAGCAACTCCACAGGGTTCACCTATGAAAGGTAGGGATCTGGTCTTCCTGAGCATCTGCAGGGGTTCTGGGTGGGATCTGTTTCTTGGTTGTTGTTGCTTATGTTGAAAGAAGAATTCGCCAGAATTGTCCAGAAAAAGAAATGTCACAATGTATTATAATGTGTTTCTTACTGAAGAGCTGAGAGACTGGCATCTCACGAAGGCAGAAAGTTGATCTAGTGACTGAACTAGTCACTGTCAAAACAAGTGTGTTTTCCTACCTCTGTCATTGCCGGCATAACAGAATCAAAATCCTGGCAATGAAAGATGGAAATAGGGCCATGTGCAGCACTGAGTTTTGAGGGTTCAGCAGTCCCTGGAGCTTATTTTCTTCAACCTGGTGGTACTATTTTATTACTGGCTGCAATATCGTGGTTTTTTGACAGGGGTGGCTTAACAAATACACAACGCCTTGATCAAAATTTGAGGTTGGTCCACATGCTAGTGGTGTCATGCAGTGCCATCAACCTGCAGCGATGGCTGCAGGTGCAGGAGGGGTCCAGTGTTCCACAGGAGCAGACCATATTTCAGACCAAGCGATAGGTCCTTGAATCTCCAGCTGGGTTTCTTTTGTGACAAGTGACTCATGTGAATTTGTAGTTTACTTTGGCTCTGTTCTAAAGGCATCAAATGCTCTCTGACCGTGCTTATGGTCACCTAGTGGAGAAATCCCCTCTCTCCTTTGCCTCTGACCTTGCTGCCTTGAGGGAGTCGCAGACAAATGTGTGTCTGAAACGCTGCACTCCTCGTGTATGTCCTTGATCCTCCTTGGCTGCATGATCTGTGTCGATCTTCCCTGCTCTTTAACTGGATCCGTTTGACACCCCGTAGTCTACCCTCACACTCTGATGTTAGCATTTGGTTCGTGGTTTTCACAGATGAGTCTGAGATTTGCATTTATCCCACCAGAACTGTCCTTTCTTTCTGTAACCTTTTGCCCATCTTGATCTGTAAGAGTAGTTTAAATTCCCATCAGGTCAATTTGTATCATCACCAGCCCCAAAGGGGAAAATAGCCACGGAAATCAGCTGGATGAAGTTTACAGTAACTGAGTTTGACAGAGGAGAAAAAAAATGCCTGAGTTCAGTTGAGGATAAAACTACTGCGTGTCGCTCAAAATTAACGTGAACAGAAAATTGGCCTGATGGATTTTTCAGTTAATGCCCTTTCTCCCGTGCGTGAGAACCCTCTTACCTGAGCTGTTTGGATGCTGAAAAGAGGGCACAGTTTTCTAAGTCTTCCAACGTGATCGAGATGTGACTTAAAAGCACATCATGACTAGTTCCCAAAGTACAACACTATCCTGTAAAGAAGCTGCTAATGAGCCAGGAAACTTGAAAACTCAGATTGCTCCAGATATTTGAGTGCTGCTAGAATCTCTTTCTAGTTGTGGAGCTGTCAAATATGAAGGAGAGAGAAAAAGGGGCACCTTTTCAGGAAAAAGCTTGTTAAAATTTAACAGATTTTGATACTCTGCTGAGGTGTGAGAGCTGTATTGGATGTGAAAGAGTGTAAGACTGATGGCTTGCCTTCCCTAAACGTGGATTTCTTGTGTTGAAATGGTTTCCTGTTACAAATCCACAGCTTTAACTTGGTGATGTTTTGGCCACAGCAAATCAGGGTGTGATTGAGAGCCAAGTCCTAGCCTGTGAAATAGCTGCGAGAGTATTTACCTGCATGAGAAGGAACTAGAACAAAACTGAAGTAGAAATCTAAAAGGCAGAGTAGAGACTTAAGTTTTTCCAAGATGTAAGAATGCTAAATGTTCTATAGTGTTGAAAAGTGAAAGTTTAGAAAATAAGTGTTTAAATACATCCTTGCTTTCCTAACCCCAAATGGGCTTAGTACAAGAGGATAAAGGAGTTTAACTCTCTACAACTAATGCTCCACCTAGTCCTATATCCTATCGTCACTAGCAGCTGCCTGGGGAAGACCATAAGTTCTGGCAAGAACTGATATGAGACATACTATAAACTAGAAAGGACTGGCCCATCTTCCCTACGGGGTGGCCAGAAATACATGTAGTAACTGAAGAGCACTGATACTGAGTGGTACTTCAAGAAGACTTCTTGATTGATGTCAGCCCCTTGTCATAAAATCCAGGTTTATCCTAAGATCCTTAACTACGTGTAAATTGTGGAATAACTGGTAGATCTTTTCTTTTGTTGAATGTCATGCCTGTTTGTGCTGCTTGTTGCTTTCTGTAACTAAGCAATGCAGTGCTGACCTGAGGGCATCTTTTCTTTTTCCCTGTTTCAGATCGCCTCAACCTTCCGAGCGTGCTCGTACTGAACAGCTGTGGCATAACCTGTGCGGGGGATGAGAACGAAATCGCCGCCTTCTGTGCTCATGTGTCTGAGCTAGATCTTTCTGACAATAAACTGGAAGACTGGCACGAGGTAAAATGGTTACATGTGCATTTTTCTGAGTATCTTTTATGGCTATTACTATCACTGCAAATGCATTGCAGGTTATAAGAGTACTTTGTTTGTTTAAAGGAGAGAGGTTTCAATTTTTTGTGGCTTCTTTCTCATCTTTGAAGCTGATGCTTATTTACTTTGACAACAACTGAGCAGTAAATACGATTAATTTAATCCATTTGGGCACTTCACTCCATTTACCTCATGACTTATGATCTTGGCCTGTGGGTGACAAATACTTTTTTTTTTTTTTTTATTGTGCAAACCACCAGAACTGGCATTTCTAATGTGAAGAGGTTAACGGTCAGTGTAGTTCTTGACAGAGTAAGAACCGAGGAGGTCCGGGTAATGGGAGTTGACTCCCAGGTTTGCCACTGATTGTGTGAATGCTGGGCAAGGTATTCATTCTCTCTCTGCTTTTGTTGCCCTATCTGCAAAACAGGTTTAATAACATTTACCTCAAAGGATATTTCTGGGACCTCGTTAATTAATGCTAAATGCTATTGTAAAATCCACTGAAGTGCTTAGATGATAAACGCTAGAAAAGTGCCATGTAATACGAGTGAAACAATCACAATCTGTTCAAGTATTGTTAGCAGTTCCTCACTGGCTTATGCTCTCCTTTTATGTTAGTGCTTATTGTTGGAAATATATGGGGAAAAAAATGGGATGAGCAACATAAAAATGATCATGTGTTTGTGTTGCATCAAGCTCCTATGTCTTTAAACAGGTAGTTAGCCTGGTGTTAGCAGAAAGGCTCCAGCACTGGGGGGGGTGCAAAGTCGGAAAGGGGAAACATTTGCCTGTTGCTATTTCCTTCTTAGCCTACCAGATATTAGCTCTGCGGGTGGGCAAGAGATTTTATGCTTCTCTGTTGAGATGAGAGCTAGGGAAGGTGGTTCTGTACTGAGGGCACATCTGCTAAGGTCTGGGATCTCTCCACTCCCTGTTCGGCTTCTCGATCTCGGTTGGGCTGCCCTCACATCTGGTACACAGCTGGGGGAGCTGCACAAACACTTGTCACTTGCAAGCTGCGTGTCTCTCACCCTGCTCTTTGTTCAGTCTCTCTATCCTGGACGGAACTATTTGCCGGCTTCTGCATGAGCCACAGTAAAGCAGGAAATGAAAGGCTTTCCATCTACCTTGGCCCCTTCCTGTGAGACGGGATTAAGTTTTCCTAGCCCATCCACAACAGATAAATATCTACCCGCCTCTTAAAAACTGCCAGTGATGGGGATTCCAGATCCCTGGGTAGCCTGTTCCCATGCTTAGCTAATAACCTCACAGTCTAAACTATGTAACTTAAGTCTCCCATGCTGCAATTTAAGCCAATTGCTCCCTGCCCTCTTTGCAGCTGGGATGGAAGAGTGTTCATCGCTGTTCTTTATGAGACAGATCTTTACATCCACGAAGAACTTTCATGTCTCCTTTTGCTATTTTAGCATAATACTGAAAAAGTGCAGTTCTTCTAATAGTTCGTCATAGGTCATTTTTTTTAAATCCTGTGTTCTTTTTGTTGCCGAGATGTCATTCCAGTTTGCCTACTTCATTCCTAAGGCGCAGTGTCCAAGACATGACATCACCTAAGTTGAGGCTTCCTCAGTGCAAAGCGAGGCAGACTAATTACCTCCAGCATCGTGTATGCAACACTTGAATTCAGCTTCTGTGTGAGATAATTGCTCTTTGCTGGCAAATGGGCCCTGTTACCTATATATGTCATGGTCTGTCCCATCTCCTCCCATCCCAGTCGCTCCCTAGCCAGGTGTTTTCTGACCCTGGATTATTCTGTAATTATTTTCTGGATGAGTATCCTTTTCCCCAAGTGTTAGTGCTTTGACTGTCCTCGAACTGAACTTCCATCTTACAGGTTTTCAGATGTCTTGGCTTTGGTCTCTAGGCTTGTAGCGCACTACAAGGGCAGCCTTTCCCCACCTGAGTGTCACCCACAGGTTAAGAAAACACACAGTGTTCGATTGTTTTGGTCATTGAAAACATAACGAGTAGTTTTCTGCTAGAACATTCTCTTGTATGTCTGCTGGCTTTGTATTGAAATCTTCGCTTACCGTGATATCCCAGGCACTGTAAGTCCTCAGTTTGCCAACACAACTGGTGTGAGATGGTGTCGAAAGCTGTCATTCCCTTCTACTACTTCCCTCTGAATCAATTACCCAGTCAAAGAGGGAAATTGGGTTGGCGTGATGTGTTCTTTACGAATTGATGCTGCCTGGCTGCTCTGTTCACGCAATCGTTAGTAGGTGACTACAAATTGATCATCTAAATAACCTGTGTCTTTCCGTGTGTTGGCAGTGTTGAGGTCAGCACCTCTCCCCATCACACAGCCCGCTCCAGAGCTGGACAGTCATCATCTTCTCAGGCTTTTCTTTCTCTTTCTCCATCTTTTTTCCTTCCCTCTCTGCTGCTTTGCCCTCAAGGTGCACATCTGTACACACAAAAAGAGAAAGTAGTTTCAAGCAGAATTACCTGAATTGTAAGAAAGCTGCTGTTTTCAGGCTAACGGAATGGAATCAGAAATTCATTGCACGTGTACAGCGAGCTTCTGCCTGGCTTTTGTGCTGGGGAGCAGTGGAAAGCTGAGCAAGTGGTCACAGTGTTGGCCATGAACTCAAGAGATGTGCCCGTCGCCTCCCTGCTAAACGAGGGGTAGGACGTGCTGGGTCCTGTGACGTGCTGCTGCTGAAGCTTGGTCTTGAGGTGGATTTTATGACCCTCTCCCAAGAGACGGGCTTTTTCTTATCAAGCTGCTTGGAGGGTTTAATTAAATGAACTGTTGAGGTGAATGAGCAATTAACCAATCAATCTAGATCAGTGAATAGCTGGTGTATGAATTACAGGTAGTTATTCAGAAGCCTTATTTCTTTTTCCCCTATATCATTTCTTTGGCTTGTGGTGATTCCGAAGGGCCCCCTTTTAGGAGATGAGATATTATTGCATGAGGTCTGATTACTGCCTGATACGCATTTCTTTCTTTCTCTTTTTTTTTTGTTTTCCCTCCCCACTTAGGTCAGTAAAATTGTGTCCAACGTTCCCCACTTGGAGTTTCTAAACTTGAGTTCCAACCCTCTCAGTTTATCCGTTTTAGAGAGAAGGTGCGCTGGGTCTTTCGCTGGTGTTCGCAAACTTGTGCTCAACAACAGCAAAGCTTCCTGGGAAACAGTCCACACAATCCTGCAGGAATTACCAGAGTAAGCAACAGGGAGTTTGGTGTAGAAAGGGGGTGCTCGCTGAAGGCAGGTCCAGCCTCACATGGTGAGGGATGAGAGGGGTGTGAGATTGCAAACACAATTGGTAGAGAAAAAGAAAAAGGGAATTTTTTAATTTGGGAGCTTGGGAGCTGGCCAGGGGAATTCTTTACATGGTCTTGAAAGCTGAATTTTTGGGCTATAAAGCCCCGGGCTTCTGGTCCAAATTGAAATACCAGAGATGGTTAATCACCCTGACAATGCAGGAGGTGACAGGCTTTCCTCTGAGTCACTGCAGAAGGAATGGTGCAGTGCATACCTGTACTAATCGCTTTTGAATGGGATGCAAGTCTGAGGGCCTGGCCGCTCGTCAAGTAATATTTCATCATGCTTTTCTGTGCAAAAGTGTTGATTTCTGTGGCTTGGCCATGGTCCACCTCGGCAATGGCATTCTGCTTCCCCGAATGTCCGTGGTGGCTTCATTTTGATAACAGATTCCTCTTCATAGGGGTTTGTGAGTGGAGGTGATGACAGCAGTATTTCCTGCATGGCTCTCTGGGAGCAGGGGAGCTGGTGTATCATGTGAAAACTTAGTGGGACCTGTTCTTTCTTTAATGTGAATCTTTGGCAGAACCAGCCATATGGGGGGAAAAAAAGGGTCGTTTGCATTGTATAAAACCACCTTTTTAAGTGGTGAGCACTGAGAGCAGGTACCAGTCACCATTGGAGTTGGGTTGGTGGCTTGTTGGGCACAAATGTGGAACACCACCCCGAGTAATCTGTTAATACTGGGAGCCCAGGGCAACACTTAGTGTTTTCACCTGTGGAGGAAGTTTAGGGGTGGGAGCAGAGACACAGTTGAAACACTCCATTTGGAGTGTTCAAAGGTCTTCTCTACACCAAGGTTTTAGATCACATAAGAGCTGTTACAGAAAGTTGTGTTAAAATCACATCTGCATGTCCCTGTGCCCGAGATGGTACATTGAGATAATGATATGGTCTTTCTTCCCCCTGTGCAGCCTGGAGGAGCTCTTCCTGTGCCTTAACGACTACGAAACAGTGTCTTGCTCTCCCGTTTGCTGTCAGTCTCTCAAATTACTCCACATAACTGACAATAACCTTCAAGACTGGACTGAAATTCGAAAGTTGGGAATTATGTTTCCGTCACTGGACACACTTATTCTGGCTAACAACAACCTCACGACCATCGAAGAGTCGGAAGATTCCCTAGCAAGGCTGTTCCCCAACCTGCGGTCCATCAATTTGCACAAGTCAGGTGAGAGCCTGGCAGCAGCACACTTTTTGGTCTCGGCATAAAGTGACGGCAGTTGATCTGTCTGTCCTCCTGAGTAGGTGAAAAAAACAACACTTGCTTTGTGCTCTTTGAAACTTTGGCCTTGGGGTGGTTGGTTCTTAGGCTTGTGTTAGCAGTCAGTAGCCTGCGGTCAGCGTTGCTTCCTGGAAAATATGAGAGGGCAGATGAAGGTGAGAGCCTAAGCCTTTGGGATGGTTCTGTTGCTGTAGCAGAGGTGAAAACGCCCCATGACCTCAAAAAGGTAGTTCTAGAAGACCCGTCATCTTGAAGTCCAGTTTCCATTTGCTGGTAATGCAGGGCCATGCAAGCAGATGTACTGAAGCTCACTGACCTGAAGAATGTAGCATTAGGAGAGGAAAACAGGAAAGTCACCCGTCTCTGCGGGCTCTACCTGCTGCTTTTGGTAGTTAGTCGTTATCTAAAAGATGAGTCAGACTGGCACTTATTCAGAATGAGCTGGCAAAGGGTTTTTACATTAGTAGTTTCCCTCTCTTTCCTCTCCCTGCCTCAGGTGCTCCTGGCTGGAGAAGGATAAATAAATGTCTGGCAGTGAAGGGGATGAAAGAATCCCATTTGCTTTTTATTCTGTGTTTTATCCTGGGTAAAATGCGTGGGTTTGTAGGTATGTGGCGTGTGAGGGCTGAGGAAAAACTGTCTCTCATCTCTGCTTGGTTACTAGAAGCTCACCACGAGTTTTCTCGAGGCTGCTGTTACATTTCAGCCCCAGAGAATTTTCAGCCAAGGCTCCAGCCAAGGCATATCAGGAAGGGCACCCCCTGCTCAGCGAGAGGGACGTGCAGGGCAGCTGTAAGGGCTGTGACGTGTTTGCGAGGTGACACGTACACCAGAAGTTCTGCAGGAGTACTTAATGCATTATCATACTTTGTTCTTTACAGCTTTATATGCTGTGCAAGTGATAGTTAAGTGGTAGCCAAGGTAGAAGGTACCTTATTAACATGCTCTGCAATGTAGGCATCAAGAAATCCCTATAATAAAAGCTTAAAACTAACTAGAGGGAGAAAAGCCTGTTAAGCTGGATTTGAAAGCACTGTCTCACTGAGGAGCAAGTGCTCCTGTGGTAAGTAGTTTTGCAATTTTGATGCCAGGTATTTAAGAACTCTGGATTTTGTATTGCGTTTTGATGTTTTGGGAGCTGAAAGTCAAACAGAAATCCCAAGGAACACGTTATTTTTTTTATTTTTTTTTTCTTAGAGAAAGCTGCTGCACTCCAGTTTCTGTCACGTGAAGACTCCAAACTGGCAGCACTTTTTGCAGGCTCTTTTAGCTTCGTGGAGATCAGGGATCAGTTAAAGATAATGAGTTTTAGTGAAATTGTAGCACAACGGGGTCATGAGGGATTGAATGGATTTTGCTGCCGAGGTGGATGACAGCAGTTTCTCCTCCAGAGATGGCTGTGTGTCTCCCTCCCAGCCTCCAGAGCTTTTGGCCCTTTCAGAGCAGTGTGACTGGGAGAGGTACTGTCACTCTCTGGTGACACTGCTCCCCGGAGAGCAGGTGAGAGAGTTCTCCTCCTGTCACAAGCGTCCACTCAGTGTATCTGTGAATGTGGCTGATGCTGATAGCTGGAAGGATGGCTTTAGGCGTAAGTGACCCTGGCAGAGGTGTTTGGAGCACCGTGGGGAAAGGAAACTCTCTGCCTGCCCCGCACTCAGTGCCGTGATACTTAGGGGAGTTTTGTTTTGTTTCTGCTCTGAAAAGAGCCCCTTCCTGTGAGTTGTGGTGGTGACACACGCTTTGGGCTTGAACTTGGCATCTCCTGACAGGCTTAGCTCAAACGAGATCCCTGATTTTGTTTGAGCCGATAATTTTTCTGGTGGTTTTTTTGGGTTTTTTTCTCCACATTTTCTGTACTGTGTGGGTGAAGCTGTTGAATGTTGTTCGGAGAAACCAGTTTTCTAACTCGTGTTGCCAGTATAAGCTTCTGGAACAGTCATCGGAAAAGGATTGGGGTAAACGTTTCCGCAGTCACAGCGAAGGGAAGTGAAGATGAGTGGTGTTGATCTCGCCACATAATCAGGGCTGTGCTGTTGCTGGATCCTCAGCTTTTTTTATTTTACCCTCTCTGCTTGCCTTGTTATCCCAAACCTCAGGTCTTGAGGGGGCTGAAATGGAGTTAAAGCCTTTTTCACTAAGTGGCTGGACGGCTTCTGGGACTGTTTTACCATTGGGTCGTGAGCGGAAATAGGACCCAAGGTGGTCATGTGTGCAAGGTAAAGCCATTTGATGGCTATTTAGTGCCACCTAGAATGACAGAAGTCCTGATGACTTTAACGCTACTTAAGACGGCATCCCTTTATAGATGCAGCCATCATAACTGATGCCAGTCAGTCCTCGGCAGTCAGGCCAAAGACTGAATGGTCCATAAAAAACCTAAACTCCCTAATCAGCCATGGAGATCATCCTTCTAGACTTACAAAACAGCAGGAGAGAATTTAAACTACTCTGTCTTGTAAGCAAATGAAGGAGAATTTTTGCAGCACATCGTGAGCAAAAAGCCGACTTCTCAAAGAAAACAGCAGCTGACGCTCGCCTGTCACGTATGTCTGATTATCTTGGATACATGATGTATTATCTGTGTTTGTTTAAGCAAGTCTTTTCTTCTGAGCAGGTCTGCATTGCTGGGAAGACATTGACAAGTTAAATTCTTTTCCCAAGCTCGAGGAAGTGAAATTGCTAGGAATCCCTTTGCTGCAGTCCTACACCACCGAGGAACGCAGGAAGCTGCTAATAGCCAGGTCTGTTGCTTGTTTCTTCTGCTCACCAGGGACATGACACGGCCATGATGGCTGGGAGCGGGCAGTTGGAGGAAGAGGCCGTTAGGAGATGGGGTTTTGTACAAATTCACCGCTCTGAAAAAATTGAGCTTTATTTGTTGTCGCGTGGGAAGGTGGGAGTAGTGGAAATGTTAAGTCCAACTTCTCTGAGAATTTTTTAGTCTCATACGTGCATATATGTGGCAAAATGAAAATGAGTAGTTTTGAATGTGCTTGGAGAAACTCTGTGGAACTTGCCCTCGCGCTCTTTCTTAGGGACTGAGGCGTGAGCTACCTGGCAGGATTCTCCTGGTGTTAATGTCGTGGCATGTAGCTTCTCTTCTGATGGTGGCTGTCTTGTTGGTCACCCTGTCTGGGTTTCTCTTCTTGCTGACTGCATTTCTTGGTGGTGTCACACTTTCATGGTGTTTCCATGCAGGTTGCCATCTATCGTCAAGCTCAACGGAAGCATCGTTGCCGATGGGGAGCGAGAGGACTCCGAGCGATTCTTCATCCGATATTACATGGAGTTCCCAGAGGAGGAAGTTCCATTCAGGTATGAGTTCTTTGTTGTAGAATGGAGAGCAGGGGCAGCAGGGCAGTGAGGCAAAAGGAGATATGACTGAACAGATGATGTTACGTGGGAAATCCGGGCTAGCTGTTCCATGAAAAAACCATCCCTCGCCTTCCTCCTGTCTTGCCGTCCTCAATCTGTTTTAGTTAATGTCGTTATATTAGAATGTTGTCTGATGACTTGTAGAATCACTTCTGAGTCAAATTTGCTCTTAAAGTGTCCGCGTCAAGTGCCATTAAACAACATGACTGTTCAGTTCATGATCTTCATTGCTTCCCGGCCTCCCCCACAGCTAGCTTCATAATCCACCTGTGTTTGGGATTGCCCAAAAACTGGTAGAGATAGTGCTCTCTGGTGCCAGGCCGGGGCGTCTAATTCTCTTGACCATCTGGTGTGTGGAATGTGGCTGGCGATGGGAAGCTGTCCCCTCACTTTCCATCCTGCAAATCGCAAGTCTGATGGTTTTTCTTTGCCAAAAAAGTATGCCCAATGATCCGTTAATCTTGGTAAACTAATGAACTTTGACAGATGCTGTTCAGTCAGTGTCTCCTCTGTGCCAGCATCTACTTACTGCTCCTTAATGGGCTGAGGAAGGATCGTGGATAATTGAGCCACTGCATTTACGTGCCTTTTGCCCCAGAACCCTCATGCAGACCACAAAGCTTCACAAAAAGGGGTAGGACAAAAGTGTGTGTGCATCCAGGGGGACAGACAGAGGTGGGGACCAGGGAGATGGAGAAGGTCAAAGGTACGGATGACAGAGGTGCAGATGGAATCTGGTCGGTGTGTACGTTGCCTGCTCAGTGTTTCCCCCAGCTTAACTCTTAGGTGAAATGTCTCTTTTTTTTTGAAAGTGCCATGTATGTGACCTGCCAGTACAGCAAGGGCATGTGAAGACTGGAATGGGAAATGAGACCACGGTGTTTTGTAGGAATACTAATAGGTCCAGTGATTATAGTATTTGTTAAAGTCATACTAGGGTCAGTTCAGAGGCGACGGGTACTAATGTAGTCAGGGAGACAAGACAGCTGGTGATCCCTCTTGTGCCTTTTTCTGAGGACAAAGTCCTGGCTTTGTAATTTTAGAAGCCCTTGAAGCGGAAAAATTGTAACAAATTTTGGAAGGAATAGCAGCAGAGGCAGAAAATGCAGGGGAGAGGAAGGGGAAGGAGAGACAGGCACTGCGAGCCCGTGTTGCCACTAAAATGGATTATTTTCCGTAACATTTTATTTCTAAGAAAACTGTTTCATGTCTCTGAGTTTGTGGCTCCAGAAGGGGAGAATGAATGGCAGGGTGTCTGAGCCCAAAAGCTGCAGCAGTGTCCTGCCCTTTGGCGAACAGGGCTTGGGCTGACCTGGAAAACCAGCCAGGAGAAGGCAAGGCAGGGGAAAACCAGTGTATTGGGTTGCAGGCTGGGAGAGGACCTAAGGTGCCCGTAGCCTTTTGATGCTGGTGGAAGAGGTGTGCCACCCTGAGCTCGGGAGGAAGGGTTTGTGCACGAGAGGGAAGGTGAATAAATACCTGGCAGGCTCTGAATCTTTTCCTGCTGCACTGACCCCTCTGGGTGCTGTGGTGACAGTTGTTTTGTGGGTTTATTGCTGAGTGGGGTATAGCTTTAGACACGCGGGATGCTGCCGTTAGGAGATGGACTTTGGGAGCAGGCTGTGTGCATCCATACTACACACACCTGGGGTGGCTTTCCAGCTGAGAGCTCATGCAAGAAGTTGCTAATATCTCAACTATCCAAAAAAAAAAGCTGGGCTGATCTTGACCAACATGCTAGCTTTATGCTACTGTGATAAGATATGGGAGAATTACCTCCCCCTCTGATCTCTTAACCTTTAAACACTGTTACGGCCCTTTTTGTGGTCAATGGGCTCTTTGTCTGAATCCCTTCATCTGTGCAGCGTTTCCAAGAGACTTGTGCAGCTACTGAAGAGGGTTGTTCCGTTCTGGAGGAGGTGTGTGCTGCTACAGACAAGGTTCTAACGAGGCTGCAGATGGCTGAGAGTGTCCCTGGTGCCGAGGGCTGGGTTTCAGTTCCTGCATCCGTACGCAGCATCCCTTTGTAGGAAGGGAAACCTGGCAGTTCTTTGCAGAGGGATTTTGCATGTGGTTTGTTGCTAAAGCTTCTTTTTCTCTGCCCCCAAAATCCGGTGCGGTCTGTCCGAAGGTGGTTTGTAATTAGAATCTAATCAGGACACGGGGGTGTTGTTGCTGGGGGTACGGCATCTGCATTGCAGTGCTGCCTCAAGCCCAGGGAGAAGACACGCTCGGGCACGGAAAACTTATATGAGTGTGAGCAACCCCCCTCGAGCCTGTTGCGGTGTAGTGTGCGGTAAGCGAGCAGCACGCTCTCCCGTGGCACCCCCCCCTCTCCTCCTGCTTGCTTTTTGTGTCTCTGTGGGCTGCAGCTCGAAGGGATCAGAAAGGGAGGGAAATGGGCAGCATAATTCCTCTCTCTGGATGTCATGGGTTAGGAAGAGCGCCGAGCGTACAATCCAATATTGGCTGTCTTCTTGAGTGACGCCTCTGTGTCCGTGGGTTTTTAATGAGTCCTCTGCTTGTCTGTTCCGCTGTTTATCTGCAGGGTATCAGAGACACTTTTAGCCAGGCTCAGTTCTTCAGCATCCTCTGCTCTGGCAGGCAGCCTCTGCCAGGCTGCGAGGGGTGATTATAAAAGTCTCCAGGGTGCCTGTTATCAGGGTACAAAAGAACCATGTGAGCAGTGTGCCCTCATCCTTATTGATTTGAGGGAAGCCAGATATTCAGACTCCTAACTTTCTTTGGAGGCTGCAGCTGGCATACAAGGAGCAGGCTGCGAAGCTTGTTCTGCCTTTCTTCCACATGAGAAAAATTAAGACAACGTTGCCCGAACCTCCGCATCTTTACAGCATGCATTTGGGTAGTCTCAGCTCCCTCATGGTACTTCTCTCTCTCAGCCTGCTTGAAATTTGTCCCCCTCTTTATACTCTTACCACTGTCAGCTGCAGTTTCCCTTTGTACATGAGTTGGGACAGTACTTTTGGTTGGCGGGTAGAAATTAAGGCTGGTCTGCAGCGGAAACTGCTGCAGAGAAATCCTCCCCGTCAGTCCCACGTTGGCCCGCGCTCACTCATACTGCAGACAGTAGCCCAGTGGGTAAAATATGGGGAGCGTGGTGTCTCCTCTCAGCACTAATGGCTTTTCCAAATAAATAGACCTGATCGTATCGCCCAGGTGACTGTGAGAGCAGAGCACAGGCCTGCCTTTGGATGCTCTGCCCCAGCGAAGACTCGTTTTGTCCGTGAGACTGGGGAAATCCTAGTGCGTTGAGGCCCTTACCTCATTTCCCGGCAGACAGAGGGTCTGCTGTTCTCCAGGAACATTCCTGCCTTGGGCAGGACTCCCTGGGGTCACCCAGCCTGCCAGGTCCCATCGTCTCTCGGCGGGGGCTGCGGCACAGCACCGATCGCATTCAGCTCAGGCTCAGACTGGGAACAAAAAGAGCTTTCTGTACGGCCTCTGAAACGGTACCTTTTCCCGGCAGCTCTCCGTCTTTGTCCCTGCAATCACATTGTGTTCTGTGTTGCCGTTTCGCCGCTTTCCCAGCCAGGCCAGGGGAGATGCAGCCGTGCCCGACCGGAGCCATACCCGCTGGAGGCGGCAGGAGGCTGAGACAGGCCTTCCATTGGACCTTGTGAAGGACAGTCAGAGAACTCGTCCCCAGGGAGAAGGTGATGGCTGAGCGTGCGACTCTGCTAGTAAAATTCCCGTGTTGTTTTCGAGCAGGTGTGACAACTAGTTGGCAAGAAGTCCCCTGTTTGTTGTCAGGTTCCAAGCCGTGGGGCGGCTCACCTTGAGTCGGTGATCTTGGTGATCCCTTGCTCGGTGGAGTGTAACATCTGGTTGGCCTCTTGGAAAACAGCAGGAATGGGCTGAAAATCAGTCAGGCTGTGAAGCCAAGGGAGCTGGGAATAGAAGCTGAGGGCTGTGTCATTTGTGTGGGTGCTCGCTTGGTTCTGGCACTCTTTAATGAAGTGTTTTCATTGGAGCAGGAGGTGCAAAGTCTTGTGGTGTGTGTAACGTCCTCTCTTTCTTCTGAATCCCACTGCAGCCATGGCTGAGGTTTCTGAAATTGCAGGAGCCCAATCTCTACTGGGTTACACTGCTTTAGTTTTGTTCAGGAATCTGTTTTGACACCACTCAGCTTGAACGCCTCAGGTCAGTGATAACTTGGACCTCAGCATCCTCTTTCCTAGTCGGATGCTCACTTGGGTTCATGTCGGTGCCACAGTGCAGCCTGGGGACTGTGAGACAAGGTGACTGGACTAGATGGACTTTCTGGGCTTTATGTTCTCTTTTTAAGCATCTTACGTCACAAATTTGTGCTCTGTGAAGTGTCACGCTGTCAGGGGAGAAAACAGGACTCCTGCCATCCAGATTTATTCCTAATGGATGTTTGTTCAGGTCACCAGACTTTAATCAGGGTGAGTGTTGTCTCAAGTGAGGAACATTCACCTTCCCAAACTGTGAGAGATTTGGTGGCAAATGGAGAAGAAAGCTGGGGTTTGCTTTAGTCACTGCTGGGCAGGAGACTTGTATGGAGAGAAGCATTTACTTACGGGCTTTGAGTGCTCGCTTGGCAACATTCCTTACTGGTGAGGGCCTCATCCATCCTTCCCACCTTGAATGAAATGCTGGTCAAACTGTGAGATGTTTCAGAAGAGCCACATACCAGCTAGTCACTGACATGGAGGATGAGGACAGCTCGTTGCTGTCCGTGTTCTGGTTTTAGCTCTCAGCAAAGAGTTGAATCGTGCCTTGGAACCTGCGTTCACCCTCTTGTCATCCGCTCCCTGTTCTCTCCGTGCAGATGTTCCTTTGTAGCCCAGTGGCATCCTTGGATAAAGTAGGGTAGGATCATAATGTGAAACAAACTGACGTGTCAAACGTGCATTGGTTGTGAGAGCAACTGTATCCATAACTCTGGACTTGTTTAATTTTCCAGGTATCATGAGCTGGTCACGAAGTACGGAAAGCTGGAGCCCTTGGCAGTCGTGGACCTTCGGCCACAGAGCAGCGTGAAGGTGGAGGTTCACTTCCAGGATAAGGTGGAAGAGATGTCGATCCGTCTTGATCAGACTGTGGCGGAGTTGAAGAAGCACTTAAAAACTGTGGTGCAGCTGTCGACAAGCAACATGCTGCTCTTCTACTTGGACCAGGAGGCTCCCTTTGGCCCCGAGGAGATGAAATACAGCTCGCGAGCGCTTCATTCTTACGGCATTCGGGATGGAGATAAAATTTATGTGGAGCCCAGAATGAAATAGCCTCTTTAGACCTTGTGAGTGCACGGCCGTGCACGCACACGTCCCCACACACCCACACACATGCATTAAGGAGTTTTTGCAAGGTTTTTCTTTCGGTCGGTTGGTTGAGGTTTGGTTGCGTTTCCGTAGCAGGTAATTTCATAGCCCGGAAGGAGTGCCCTGATGTGAGAACCATGCCCGCCACCCACTGCAGGTGACCTTGAGGTGACAATTGACTTCAGTGCGTGTGTTTCAGTGTGTGCGATACCTTGATGTTTTCTCTGATGCTCCGGTATACTCGTGATTTGGCATGAATGGTCAGTTGTTCAAGCTAAAGAATGCTAGGGCCTGTAAGGGAGAAGATAGCTCGGTGCGGAATCTGACTTGGGTTTTGTTTTCTTTTTCTAAATTTTGGGGGTTTTGGTCCCACCAGAGCACCCTTTGGCCTAGCTACCCGACCGCGGCTCGAGCTTGCTGAAGTGTTTTTTTGCAGCTAGGTGCTGTCTCAACCTTTTGTTGTGCTCGAGTTTACGGAAAAGATCAGTATTCCGCTTGATTCTGAGCTCAGGTATTTAGTGCATCCACTTCACTCCACTGGTCTGGTTTGTACGAGTGCACAAAATGGGGGAGAGAAAGAGAACCCTATTAGAAAGAAACTAATTTCAAAATGCACGCTCGATGTCCACAGCTATCCTGTGCTGTTTTTTTTGGGGAAAATGGGCAGTCTGGAGGCAAAGGGACCGTCATCGTGCGTGTTGCAAAGTGAATTTTGGAAGGCGGTGGACGGGCGTTGCATTGGAAGGGCTTCTAGAGGAACAGGTCAAAAAGGGGTCGAAGAGAGGGTTCCCCCGTTGGCCATGGTTGATCCCCAGGATGCTGAAGAGATCCTTCAGTATGCACTTAACCTGGTACCAGTTTGTACTGAAAGTGGAATGGCTAAAATTGCTCTCCTGGGAGAGAGCAAGAGTAAAGTTGAAGTTTGTGTTTGTTGTTGTTGCACCAGAAATGAAACCTAGCACTTTCCCCTGGGGCCCCTCGTGTGGGGTCCCTGCTTAGGTCTGAACTAGGAGAATGCGTTGGCTCGGACCAGTTTCTAGAAGGTGAGTGACAAAGCAACAAGACTCACGTTTAGAGTAAGGCAGGTTTTCACTATCTGCATTGGCTTCCCCCCACACGCACCTCGTAGGCATCGCGTGCTGCTGCTTAAATTAGCCCCCATTTTCTCCTGCAGAGCAGATTTTCTTTCCTGTGCAATGAAACCCTCCGTCCTTTCTATCTCTTGTTTCGCGTTCCTGTGTCCCTCCCTTGTTCCTCTGCCCCTCTGACAAGTTGAAGACTTTTCAAATTACCTAGTTATAAGCAGCTGCATAAAAGTTTTTTGAAGCTGTGCAGTGAGGGCTCCAGTTACACGTGAACTTCTGACCGTAATTTTGCATTGCTCCCTTATCCCCACGTGCACTTTCTTTCCCGTGATGCTTTTCTCCACATCACCCAGCTCCTTTTATAATCTTGGAGTTGTGTATTTCTCATCATATTTTACCTAGATCCTGGGATGGGGTAGTATGGGGAGGGGACGAAGTATTATCTCATAGTCTTCAGGTTGAGGGTGTGGGGACCGTTGGGGGGGGGAGTAGTTCCGCATCCAGGGTAGCAATTCAAAATGGGAGGATTTAAGACAAGTTTATGATTTGTGCCTCATCCCCCTGCCAAAAATATCAATCCACTGGCCCCGTTGAGTTGAGCAATAGGAAACAGAGCAAGACTCACCGTAGGGAGCGTTAGAGGCCACAGCACAGAGCTGCAAGGCTGCGGCGGTACCCGTGAAACAAAAGAGCAGGGAGATGGTGGCAGTGTAACATAAGATGATGCTTTTATAAGCTAGAGCTTTACTGAAGATGTATTTTCCATTTGGGCAGAGAAAGGCATTTCCTGCCTTATTGCAGAACTCTGAAGCCAACACTTCTGTATGATATATACATACATACGCATAGGAAAAGTTGTGTTTAATAAGATATTTTGTTATATAAAGAAAAAAAAGTTTTATGAAAATATGGTTGTTTAATATTAGAAGCCTATTTCTCCCCTTGACCTCCAGTTGAAGTGGGTGATCCCTCAGTCGCTGCGGTGTCAGAGGTAGGTGACCGATGGGGATACAAAAGTATCTCTGACCTAATTCTGTAGAGCAGCAATTGCCTCCGTGGGTATATTTATGGCATTGTAACTGGTATTAATGAGATGCTGTAACTATTGACCAACTTCCTCAGCACAATTTAATGTCTCGGTTTCAGAGAAGGAAATAAACCAAGCCCATTAAAGAACTGAGTGGGATGTTAAAGAGGACCCAAGTATGTGCCTGTAAGTTTGTTCGCCCACAAAAGGTTCCACGTAGGGAGTGGTACCGTCACCGCGCCGGCTCAGAGCTGGCAGCAAATCGTGCTTTTATCTACAGCAGACCTGGTGGGAACTGGAAGACGGGGAAAAAGCTGCCAGGGATTTGGTGCTAACACCCAAACCGGCCCCCCTGGTCCGCTGGGGTCAGCAAAAGTCACAATAGGAATATCACCCCTTGCCAGTTCTCTGGGGGAAGATGGTTTCTGGATGACCTTCTCAAGGCATCCACCTCCTGCACAGTGAGCAGAGCGCTGCGGGGGGTGGAAACCCAAAATCTTAGTTGGCTTCCCAAGGAGAAAAGAGCCACCTCTAAATCCTGGGGACAGTTTGTGCGTCCAGATGATTGACTTTGAAAAGCGGGGCCAAACGGTGTGCAACCGATGGGGCAAAATATCCCAAATTGGCTCATTTTCCTTTAGTAATACCTTTTGGGAAGGGTCTTGTGTGTCTCCCACGTTACTGCTGAATGGGAGACCTTGTCCTGGGGAGAGAGGGGAGGGCTCTGAGTGAGGAAGGAGGTTTGGGACCAACGGTGGGTGCTGAGAATCTTGGGGGGGGGTCCTGGGAGAGCAGGAGGTTTGATTGAAACCGGTGCAATGTCACCAGGAGCTGTGTCCCGGTGTTTGTTAGTGTGTACCCACTTTAACAAAATGTCCCTGGGTCTGTCGAGGTCCTTTGAGAAAAGAGAATAGGTTTGGAAGCTTCTCTAGTTTTTGTGTCCTTCTCATCCCAGGGATACTGTTGTCAGGAGCCGTTTTGTTGTTCGTGCGTAAAGGGCTGCCCGGGGGCAGTCTATGCAGTGGGAAAAGCACCTGGTTCGGGAGGAATTAGGTGACAGCTACATACCAAAGTGTCGCATGGCTCCGTCTATGGGGATAAGATGCCGTGCCATTGTGTTTTTGGGTACGTTCCTATTGAATATCCATGTTTTGACCAGATGTTTCAGGCAGATCATCCAACTGGGGCGGGGTTAGGAGTACGTGTGGCGTCTGCTCCCTCGCTGGGCTTTGTAGCCCCCTTTTTTTGGGAGCTGCATACGTCCCGGTGGCAGATGATGGTGGGACCCGTGGTGGCTCAGAGCAGCTCGGAGGAACTGCGCCTCGTTTCTTTGGGGAGAGGCTTTGCTCCCCCCCATCTCGGGTCCATAACGAAGCAGGTGACGTGGTGGCTCTGCCTCCCTCGTCGTCGGTTTTGCTTGTAAATGAGATTCCGTGGGTTCTGTTCAGTGTGGGGATTTGGAAATGTAAACGAGGTGCTGAAAGCAGCCCCGGAGGCTAAAATATGTATTCCTGGCAGATGGGGCTCCCTCCTTGGAATGTGGCACTTTTGGGGGCGGCAGAGGGACGCCTTCCCCAGAGCAACGTTAGAGGGGCTCTAGCCATCTCGGGCCTTCGCCTCTGTGGTTGCTTTTCTGCAGTTACTGGAAACTTCAAATATAATTTAAACATGAAGGTCTATTCTTGCTCCCTATTAATGATGCATCTATATGTAATTTTAAAGAAAAAGGAAGAACTGTGAGTCCATCTCGTTTTATATTCTGGGTTCTCTCACGGGGAATTTACTTTCCCGCTCCCACAATTTGCCTTTGGTTTGCTTGCAGACTTGGTGATGAAATTCAGGCCAAATAGGTTGTCGGTTTGGATCAGTTCAATAAACTTATGTAAGTTTTTACACAAAAAAAAAAAAAAAAAGTGTCCTGAGTTTTGCACTCTTGTGTTCCCTGAAATACAACATGTCTCACCCCCACGTTTAACACTCACCTTTGGGAGAGTGAAAGCTGCTGAGAGTTTTTGTGGTGCTGAGCGTGCTGAAAGGAGAAATGGCAGTGCCTGAAGACCCTGCTCCTCTTCTGGCCTGTGTTTCTCTGTGGCGGTGACTTATCTCCACTTCCAGGTAAGGAACAAGGCTCGAGCTCGCCGTTACCTGCTCCGTGTCCTCGGTGGGACCAGCTTCAGGGTTGAAATGAGTTTCACCCTTGAGAAAAAGGCTTTTAGTTGCTAATGTAGAGGGCAACGCAGCCACTAAAGCAGTAGAAATGGGCTTAGCCCATGCTGGTCTGCACCGACTGACCCTGGGGAGATCCAGGAGGAGAGGGATGCCCCTCGGATGGGACACAGCTCCTGGGCAAACCCCTGTCCAGGGCATCTGCCCCAGACTGGACCTGCTGCCGTGAAATGGGAACGCAACAAGGGTCATTGCTGCCTGGGGTGGCTCTGCTGAGGTCGAGCAGACACAGACCCCCTGCTCTCATCTTTTAATGCCTGTTTTTTCGGTTGTTCAGCTCCGACATGCTCAGCACTGCACGAGGGAAGCATCCCCTGCCACAAGAAAATAGCCAAAGTCTTCCCCAAAGAGATGGTGAAACCTAATCAAACTTCATCAGCGTAGCCTTGCCCAGGACAGACGGGACCAGAATATTAAACTGACAAAGAAGCAGAGGGAAACCTATTTTCACCAGTTTTTCTCTGTCTTACAAACAGGATGAGAGGAGTCAATTGATTTTCCTGTGGCTGGTAAGGCTGAAAATTCGTATGGGAGGGAAAGGAAGAGCCGGGGTTATGGAGTGGCAGGCGGAAAGTAATGTGCCCTGGGAATATCAGTCACTGCTTTAGAAGGCCCCTGTCCTCCTAAAATAGCTGTTGGTTGAGAAAAGGGGAAAAAAAATTATTAAAAAGAAAAAAGCAAGTTTTCTGCTCGCAAGGCCATGCTTGGAGGATAAAGAGAGAGCAGAGTCTGGGATGTGCTGCGGAGGCGGTGTGCTGCCTGCCGCCCTGCTGTACGCAAAGAAACTGCTGAGGTAAGATACGGCTCTTCGGGGGTGAACTTACTAAACACGCTTCGAGGAGCACCCGGGGGCCTGGAAAAAAAAAAATATAAAAAAATCCTGGGCTTTTAGGTGTTTCTTATTTGGCTGCTGGGATTCCTGTCCCCTCTCTGTTGCGGCTGGATGGGGAGCGCAGGAGGGATACCTACCTCCTCGCAGGGAAATAGGTCGTAAAAGGTGTCAGGAGGGAAAAATCCTTCTGCCAAGGTTGGGCCCTGGTGGTTGTGGCCCTGAGAAGATAAGATGGCTGTTTTCCCACAAGGGACTGCTGGGGTTGGAGCACCGCCTGCCTTAACTGAGCCTTAATGCAGGCTGCAAAACGCAGCTCTCTAACGGGGTTCTGCTAATTGCATCCTTCACCCCTCGGCTGCTGTTCTGCCTCTCCTGTCTGGCTCTGACGGGGGTGAAATCAAAGCAGAGATCTTTCCTTGGGCTACAGAAGGGGCTCAGATGAAGAGCTTTGCTCTCTCTAAATCATTTTGAGGCTTACAAAGCCTCAAGCTTTGGTGGTTTGCAACAAATTTGGCAGGTCCCGCTCTTCGGGGCTCCGTCGGTGGTCCTGTGAGGTGTGTGAGAGCCTGCTGGCCAGCACGGGTTGGAAATGCTCATCGAGTGGCCACCGGGTGCCCGGGAGCAAGAAGCATCCCTGGAAGGTGCTCACCTCAGGGGGCTGCAGTTTTGTCCCCCCAGTATTTAGCAAAACCCCCGGGGTTGCACGGAGGAGAGGGGAGATGGAGTGGGAGACAAGGCTGGGCTGTCGGGGGGCTATCGCTGAGTGGATTTCAGCACTGAACTTGCCCGGCTGCTGCAGGCACTCACGGCTGTGCCACGCAGCCCGGAGGCAGGGAATATCCCTCGTGGAAGCTGTGGGTTGTCCGGGTGACAACAGTGACATCGGTCGCAGGGGTCCCCCAGTGAAAGTCCCGACTGGGTTGAGTCAAAAAAGCCACTCAGCCCTTCCAGAGGGTGGAAGCAGCACTGGAATCTCCAGGGGATTTGGAGAGAGCACGCTGCCCTGGGTAAGTTCTTCCTTTTCCACCTGTAAAGGCAGGAGAAAGTTGCAGTAGGCAAAGTAAAGGAAGGCTTGGATGGAAAAGTAACTCCATTGAAACTTTGAGGCACTGCCTTTGAGCGGTGCTTTAAGCCTAGCACTGTTTAATGCTAATGCTGTAACATTATATAGACGGGGCTTTTTTTTTTTTTTCCCCACTGACACAAAGGAGGAAGGGGCTCAATTCTTCTGAGTTAAGGTTGGTTGGTTTTTTTTTTCCCCTTTTCAGCGAAAAGTGATGCTGAGCAGCTCAGAAGCGAGCCCAGCCCCGGCTCGCTGACATTTCCATCTGAATCCACCCGAAGGGGGTGAGCTTTTGAGGAAGAAAGAGGCTTCTCTCCCTCTCCGGGCCAGAATCTGATCTCCAGATTAGCTTAGCCGGTTATCAATAGAGGCAACAGTTGTGATTGCAACTCAACACTCCTCCGGCCCCGGGGACAGCACTGGAGAAAACGGACTTTTTCAATTGCGAGAGCAAAGGGACTGAGACATCGTGGTTTCAGTCGTCAGCAAGAGTTGGCAAAGGAGGACGGGGATGCATTCTCCATTGACATAGGATTTCTTCTTGCTCTACCAAGATCGGTCTAAAGTTTCAGACCCGATTCCTCCTCCAGTCTACGGAACAGGTTGGTGATTTTCTTCGCATACCTAAAAAATTGTATTTTTGAACGCAGGATGTTCAATATTCCTTATTGTCGTGGTTCCCAAGCGGCGCTGGTCTTGCTCTTGTTCATGGGCTGCCACAGTCTCCACTAGGGCATTGCCTGCCTGCTCTCTGCTGACGAACCCGCAGCGACTTGGATTTACCATCTCTATAAAATTCTGTCATTCCTCCTTTCGCCTTTCCAAGATGGGGAATGTGGCAAAGCTTTTCCCGGGTGGAATGAATTTTGTCTCAACGCAGAGCGCGGTTGCTGGGAACAGACCGTGGCCAGCCTTGATGCGAGTGGTGCATGCTGAGGAGCAGGGAGGAACGTTCCTTCCACCCTATTCCATGCTTTCCGAGCTCCCAGTAACGGATGTGGGACAAAGGAGGGCTTGTTCCCTGTGTATGTGGATATGTTTAGGGAGGAGGTGGATCTGTTGGTCCCCCTACATTATAGAAAGAGAGCTATAGGGAGAGCATAAAGAGGCGCTGAGTTCTGTAGGTGCAGAGTGGCTGGCAGTGAAGCTAATTTGATAAGTAATGTATATATTTTGTGGCTGAAGCTGATGGTGTGCTTTTCCAGCGGGCACAGGCTCGCTGAGAGCAGAGGACACCTTCCTGGGAGCTCGGCGTGAGCCGTGCCGGTGCGTAGTGAATGGAAGCGACGGGCGAAGAAATCAAAGCAGGTGTTTTAGCGATATTTTGAATTGGATTAATACCCAGTAACAAATTGCATTAGGCACAGAAGGAATTAGAGCTGGCACGGGGCTTCGCTTTCGTTTTCCCAGCCCCGCATCGGCTTCTCTCTCTGTCATTGATTCCGAGGGGTTGCCCAGCTGTGTAAATGTTTGTGCTTCTTCCACGCTCCTCGGGAACGGTGAGCGATTGTGGTGGGAGCAGCCAGTGCAGAGGATTCATTGAAGAGCTGTCTGAAGGCCCTTAAACCAGGAGAGCCCACTGCAGCTCGGTGTCGGTTCTCGTGCTTGAAGCAGGGAGAACTGCTCCCCTGAAGTCAGGCAGAAGCATCCGTCCCCGCAGGAAGCGGATCAGGGAGGAATTGCTCTTGAACTACGGGGAGAATAGACGGCCCACGGAGAGCCGGGGCGATTTACAACTTCCAAACGCTGCGTGAAATTAGCTGAAGCTCTTCCAGGTGGTTTATGGGCTTGCTTTGGCATCACCTGCAGGGCGATCTGCTGTTATCACCAGGGAAGTGTCGTTATGCCACTGCACGGAGTAGGAATTTCAGGTCCACCTGGTGGGTGAGGGTCCTCCATCCCTGAAGTGTCTGCGTGTCGGGTGAGGGACCATCCCTGAAGCATCTCCATGGTGGCAGTGGCTTTGGGAAGTGACAGTGAGGTTTGCTCAAGGATGCGGTTTCCTACTGACATGATGCACGTCCAGCTTTCTTTTTTTTTTTCCCTGCAGGATGAACAAGCGATCGTTTCTCGGAACCTGGGTGGCCCTTTTGGTGATCACTGGGCGGCAGCGAGGTGAGTATCTCCTGCTTGGGCACTGGGAGAGGCCGATGCTCATCAGCTGTGCTGGGAAAAAGCCGTCACCTCGGAGGGGAGCTGTGCCCAGAGAGCCCCACCTGGGGCTTTCCAGAGGTGGGCGATGGTCTGGCCAGTCCCTAGGAAACAGGAATTTGGAACATTTCTGGTGTTAGGATTGCTGAGTGAGCTGACAGCCTACATCCAGTAAAGGGCAAATTGGGCGAGTGGTAGCAAAAAGTCACAGTTTGTGGGGAGTGGGGTGCTCACAGAGTCTCTTCTCCCAAGTCACAGGCGACGGGACAAGAGGAAGTGGCTTCAAGTTGCGCCAGGAGAGGTTCCGATTGGAGATGAGGAAAACTCTTTACATTGAAAGGGTTATTAAGCCTTGGAATGGGCTGCCCAGGGACGTGGTGGAGGCACCATCCCTGGAAGTATTTAAAAGACAGGTTGACATAGTGCTTAGTGACATGGGTTAGTGATGTTTCTTTTTATCAGTTGGATTGATGGTTGGACTGGATGATCTTAAAGGTCCCTTCCAACCCAGGCAGTTCTATGGTTCTACGATATCGGACAGCAGACATGGAAGTGGCACTGGCAGGGTCCCAGGGCTGCAGCATGGAAGCCTCTGCTTTCACTCGCACCCCATTTCTCGTGGTACATTCTGTTTTGTGTAGAGGTGGTGGTCACATCTGGGCTGGATGAACCTGCTCTGATCGTGGGGTCAGCCCTGCTGATGGCCAGGAGGTGAGACCAGCCGGAGACTCCTTCCAAGTTGTGATTTTCTGTGAAAACCATGGGGTTTTGTGGAGAAATTAGTCTTGGCCATGTTTCAATTTGAAGAAGGGCAAGCGGAGCTGGCAGGGGCAGGAAAAGCAGAAGTGTGCTGCCTGGCTGGTGTGGGATGTGTGGCTGGCTCGAGGGCTCCTAGCAAGGGAACCTTCAGCTGGGATGTCTGGAAATCTGGAAGCTGTTTCCCTGTTCAGCTGCCGAGTTGCCATCAGGCTGAGGACGGCTCAGGTGAAACCTGTGGCTCTCTTGGCTCATGGGGGAAATGAGGCCACCACTTCACCCCTGGAAAATGCCACGGGGGCAAAAATACCATCAGTGGGACCCGCTGGGCTGTTTGACTGGGCAAGGTGATGCATGCGGAGGGATGCTAGCGTCGCAGTAGCAGTGCTAAAGAAGCTGGCATTTAGAAGTTTTTGCTGAGTTTCCTATTTATGAAAGAAATAAAATCCATGTCTTGTAGCTATGCCTTAGCTTTAATAACTCCTCAGGTGCATAACAGCTGTGAAACGACTTGTTTTACTCCCTGGCAGCCAGGAGGTTTGCTGTGGCCCTTTGGATGTAGCTGTGAAACCAGGCTTGTGGCTCGGACACAAGCCTTCTTCTCCTGTCTCCTTTTCTCCAAGGAGAGTCAGACCATTGAGCCTGTGAGGAATGGTCAGATGGTGACTCTCCCAGGCGGTTTCGAGGAGGGAGCATCCTCAGGATGGCAAGGAAAGA
The DNA here is from genome assembly GCA_025769975.1 of Gallinago jamesoni. NCBI lineage: Eukaryota > Metazoa > Chordata > Aves > Charadriiformes > Scolopacidae > Gallinago > Gallinago jamesoni. The sequence continues at coordinate 4,475,681 of JAOQGH010000010.1, read as the reverse complement.
GCATCCCCCCAGCTCAGGCAGCACCAAAAGCCCCTCCTGTGCCCGTAATGGCGGGGCACAGAGCAAGCTGTCCTTGGCTGGAGACTGAGCAGCACTGGGGTAGGGCTTAGGAAATAAAAGCGTGTCCCAAATCCAGGTGAAGAGAGCCGGGATTGTTCAGAGCCCGGCGGCTCATGGCGGCTGAGATTGAATGTCGCAGGGCACTGCTTTTGTGCATCAGAGAGGGGAGGAGGGGGGACAAACATCCAGCGAAATCCCTGTTTGCTCTGTGAGGAGCCACAGCAGTAGCTAGCTGCGAGAAGCGGGGGGATGAGAGGACAGCAGACGTCTGGCAGGGGCTGGAGTGGGGAAGGACGTGTGCCCTGGGGCCAGAGGTGCCCGCGCGTGACTCAAGCCGGTGGAGTTTTTGCCTGGTAGGAAGCAGCAGGCTCGTCTTGAAACACGTCAAAACCAGCTTCTGAAATATTTTTAGGGAGAGACAATTGCGTTCACTGGCAGGGCCTTTTAGCAGGAAACCTAATTTTGCCAGGAAATGTCAGAGCAGCTGATACCCAGCACCAGAAGCCCTCGGGGGGCTGTGGGGCAGGCTGGGGGGGCTCTGCCATGCCAGGAGGAGGAGGAGGAGGAGGAGGATGGCCACTGCCAGGAGCATGGTTTTGGGGTTCAGTCTTGGTGCTGTTTGGTCCCCAGGCACCTCAACACCTCACAATCTGAAACCCACCCCCATCCTGGAGTCAGTGGAGATGGAGGCGTTGTCCTTGTTGCTGAGATATAGGTGTTACGACTCGATCACAGTCACATGGAAAGTAAAATGGGTTTAACACGTGCTTTTTGGTCATTTTGCTGTTGGCCTAAATAACCTTTGAATTGATGACCCTGTCCCAGTGCCCGTCTCAGACCCAGCACCTCTGCTCTGGCTTGGGACAACGTTTGGCTGCTGCTGATGATGGGTTTTTGGTGCCATTTCCCTCAGCAGCAGCGAGGCAGAGCACGGGATCATGGCCAAGTCACAGTTTGGCTGGTCACCCTTGGTGGTCTGCTGCCCCCATTGCACAGTGTAGAGTTTCATCCCACCCCAGAGCCCTGCCTGGCTTAGGTGCAGGCTGGTGGCCAGCAGACCTTCAGCATCCCCAGTGTGCCCACACCGGGGGAAGGAGGTGAGGAAGGCAGGGATTTTTCCTCTTCACAGGTCAATGTTTGTGGACAGACAAACCCAGGAGACCCTGCTGTGGCCTCTCTGAAGCCAGGACTGCTCCTGACATTGCCGTAAGGACTCTCTTCTCCCTCTCCTTCCAGCTCACGCCATGGCGAGTCTCTATCCCTTCTGGCAGAACGACACGAAAACGCCCAAAGTTGATGATGGAAGCTCTCCCGAGATCAAGATCTCTGTCCCATTCATCTTTTTTGGAGCCCCGTACAGAAGCATTTATGTAAGTGGAGAAGGAGATTTTCCCTTTATTCTTTTCCTTGCCATTAGCAGCTGCATTTTAAATGCGCTCTCCCCATCGTCAGGAATGGGAAGATTTATTAGCACCTACCTGACAAGTTCTTAGATTTCATGAACTGATAGGTTTTATGATTAAGAAAGTCAAAGGTGTATTTAATGGGCTAATGTTCATGGGGAAGGAATATAAAAGGCAATAAATTTTCTTTGTAGGTGATTAAATGGTACAGTGAAGCTAAGGCCTTGACACAAGAAACATTATTCCTGTTATACATGACAAGAAACAAGAACATGCAGCGACCTGCAGGGGGAGGGAATGAAAAAAGGGTGATGGTTTGGACCTGTAGATGGGTGCCCGAGATGAAAATGGGCTGCTGAGCTCCCAGTGAAAGCCAGGACAAGGAGACCCCAGCTCTGGGCCGGCCTAAGAGAGGGATGGTTGTTTTTTTAAAGCCTCTTCGGTGGACTCTGGGGAGGCTGCCCCTGGTACCACGTGTCACCCTGCTCTTGGGGAGCCCCAGGATCTGTCACAGATAACAAATGCAGAAAGCCCGATGCTTTATTTCTTTTGCCTGGGAGTCCTTGTGCCATGTGGCCACCCGTCCCATGCAACCAGGTCTCTCAGTGCTGCAGAGCTGCTCTTCAAAGGCTGGAGAAACCCAGGACCCCAAGGCTGGGTCAGCCAAGCCAGGTGCCACCCTCTGTGATGGGTGCCTCTCTTGTGTTGGCCCATAGGAGCCCTGTTTTGCAGACTTCTCAGTGTTTTGTCATGCCTGGGGCAGCTTTCACTCAGCCTGTGGCCACCACTGGTAGGATGAGGTTGAATCTCTGCCTGGATGGTCAGGCTGTCTCACTAGCTCTCAGTCATCACGTTCCACCTTCTGCCAAAAGTTGCTCACCCCACATTTTCTGGTAAGCCAGCAGCTTTCTGCTACCTGCAAAGGCTTTCTCAGGCTAAAGTTGGGTCTCTCTGTGCAGGTCAACAACAACGGCGTGATCTCCTTCAACGCGCTCGTCAGCCAGTTCACACCAGAAGCCTTCCCCTTGACGGACGGACGGGCCTTCGTCGCCCCGTTCTGGGCAGACGTGCACAACGGCATCCGGGGAGAAATCTACTACAGAGAGAGCACGGACCCCGAGCTGCTGAGGAGAGCCTCCAAAGACATCCGCAAGCACTTCAAAGACATGGCCTCTTTCTCCGCCATCTGGATCTTCATCGTCACCTGGGAGGAAGTCACTTTCTACGGGGGAAGCAGCACGACTCCGGTAAGAGCGATCTGCTGTGCTTTGAGATGGGTGGTGTGTGATGGTTGAGTATATGTCTGTATATATATATGTCTCTCTATATATGGCCTTTCTGGGTAAAATTGAGTGAGCCGCTTTGTGTTCTGGCTCCTCCATTCCCTTTTGAGCAGATTGCATTTTTCTTCCACGCTGTGATACATGACCTTCGCTGCCCCGTGCTTCTGTAGTGATAAACCAGAGCTACTTGTGCAGGGGCTACAGGCACCTTGGAAGAGAGGTCTTTATAAAGGAGCCCGAGTTTTGGCAGTGGATAGTAGCTCTGTCGTGATATAAACCATTCCAGGCTCTCACCCGCTCCTGTGCAACTGGTTTATACGGAGTGATTCAGTTTGAAGGCATGTTATCACAGCAGCAGTGGGGCAAGGGTGTTGGGCGAGATGCAGAAGCTCAAGAGTAGCCCATCCTGGTGCCAAAAGTAGCCTCGCTGTGTGTGTGGGGGGGATCTGAGCACACCTGAGGTGCGGGTTTGCGCGTAGAGCAAGCTTCTCCTGAAACTGTGACATGGCAAGCGGTGCCCAGGGAAGGAGCAGAGAATGAGGGCATATGTTCTTGCATCCCGTCCTGGAGTGGAACTGGAGGGTGTCCCCCCTCCAAGACCATACTGGTCTGTCCACCCCAGGGGTGCAGGATAAACCGGTCCCACGCTCAGCAGGGTGATGGAAAGAACTGTGGAGATGGAGGGGAAGCCCTTTGCTGGCTGGCTGGCCATAATCTACTCCATGCTCCCTTCTTCTCCACGGTCACCCTCTTCAGCCTGCAGCTTGCAGGTTGCCCTTCCCTCCCCACCACTTGCCTCTACTCTGGATTCAGTGCAACTCTGCTCGCTTTTCCATCCTCAGATGGCATTGCAAGGCCCAGGCAGCTTTGAAACAAAGCTAAGGGCATTATTTGCTCCTTGCCTCTGCAAGGCAGGAGGGATGCTCCGGCAGAAAAAGGCCTAGCTCAGGAATCTGCAGGAAATTAAGTTTTGGAAGTAATCCACTCTCTGAGGAGTTGGAGACAGGAAAGAGAAAATGCGAGCTTTAATTTGTATTTATTTGGCAAAAAAACAAACCAACCCTCTCTTGCTTTCAAATTTTGATGGCTTTTTCTACGGCAGAGGCTGAAATGCCCTCTCTGCAGCGCTAATCTGAGAGGGTGGCCAGGGTGTCTCACAGAAAAGGGTTGAACAGGGGGTCTGAAGCCCTGTGTGGACAGGGAGGTGGGAAGGGGAGAACCACAAGGCACGCTGGCAGGACTTTTGCGATGACAACCCCCGTGTCTGCACGGGGACACTGCTCCAGATGGAGCAGAGACTCAGCCCTGGTAGCTCTGTTGTAGTTCCACAAATGTGCGAGTTGTATCTCCGAGGATGGCGATGGTGGTGATGTTTTTAGGGTGCAAACCACTTATAAATACCCAGTGAGCTGTGATGGCAGCCGACAGTGGGAGGTCCGTGCCATACCGCTGAGAGGCCGTGGGGGGGCAGATAGCGAGGGATGGACCCCTGCTATTATTTGGGGAAAGGGTTGTTTAGGATTAGCTTGTGAACTGTGAGTGCCAAAAGCTGGCTTCTTCTGTCTCGAGGAGTTGGCTCTGATAAACAGTTCAGCTCTTTTCCATTTGTTAGAGAGGCTTGAGATTTAATGCTTTTTTTTTTTTTTTTGCCAGCCCTGGCAGTGCTTGCAGAAAGAAAAATACATGTATATATATATTTGCAGACAGCAAGCAATATAGAGATTCGTGTATTGCCTGAAGAATTACATTTGCAACACAATGCAATTTATTTTTGTTATAGAGCAGCCTCCCCGTTCAATAGCGGCCAGGGCTCCGGGTTGGCACACGGAATGGCACGCTGTAACTTAAGCAGGAAACTCATTGTGGTGCAGAAAAGCTGCAGAAAACAATGTTTGGGAACGTGGCCTCGGGGATGCTGCGGGGACTGTCTCGGGATGACACCCAAGCCAACGGGTTCAGTCTCCCAGAGCCCTGTTAGATGTTGAGGGTGCTGGGTGCCTGTTGGGCTGTGAGCCTCAAGCAGGGAAATGTGTGTGGTTCGTGTAAGTGTTCCTAATGGATGGACACACGTTTGGAGTGTCCACCACCCCAAATCTCCTGGTACCCTCAGCTCCCACCACCCTCCAAGAGGCACCCGACGGGAGCAGGGTTTGTTGCTCCATCAAAGAGGCATTTTTGCACTATAAAAAAGCGACGCTGCCTTTATGTGTTAGTGCTTTCTGACGGTACAGTGGTGGGGGAAGAGGAGAAGGTGAGCTGAGGAGGTGAAGGAGGAAGGTGGAAACTGGAGAAGGAGCTGGTGGAGGAGGTGGAATCCCGAGGAGAGGATGCAGGAGTGGAAATGGTGGTTCCCCATGAGCTTGCTCTGCCGCTTGGCCCGGCGTGAACTGTGCCGTTCGCAGCTCTGCCCACACCTCCCGCTCTCCCTGACAGCTCCTGCAGGCTGCTTCGCCTCCGTTTACAGCATTTCTCATGGCAGGAGCCTAACGTGCCTTGGAAGTGACTTCCCCTTGTGGCTTGCAAGTGCAGCCCCAGTGTCCCCTTCTCAATCCTCAGGCATTTGTGCTCCCCTCGGCGCCAAGAGTCAACCGCCGAGCGGCTTTGCTGTAGGGGAGTGTGAAGTGTCACCAAGTGATGCTCAGCCCCTGGGGGCTCTGGAGCCTTCCCTTCACCCAGCAGCTGGTGTGAGCTGCTGTCATTGCTGAGCAGCTCAGGCTGGCAGGGTAAGATCTAGCCCTTCCCAGCGTGAGGTGATGCGATTGATGTGCTTTCCTGAAGCACCTGATAAATGTTTCTGGGGCTGGGCTCCTGGTAGTGGTCTTGGATAATTGAAAGAGGGGCAGTGCAAGCTTTGTCCTCCACTGAGATCCTGCTCACTCAGAGGAAGGAGGAGCAGTCCTTTATCATGGCACAGTCCTGGCACACAGCGGGCAAGGATGGGGAGGACAGGAAAGTGCAGAAAGCTGAGAGAATTGAATTCCTGTTAGTTCCCAGCAATGATCTTCTGCCGCTGGATCTGCATGGATGCCTGGAGCATCTCTCTTATGAGGAAAGGCTGAGGGACTTGGGGCTTTTTAGTCTGGAGAAGAGAAGGGGGGATCTGATCAACACCTATAAATACTTAAAGGGAGGGTGTCAGGACAATGGGGCTGGTCTTTTCTCAGTGGTGCCTGGGGACAGGACAAGAGGAAATGGGCACAAACTTGAACATAAGAAGTTCCATCTCAACATGAGGAGGGACTTCTTCACTTTGAGGGTGGCAGAGCCCTGGAAGAGGCTGCCCAGGGAGGTGGTGGAGTCTCCTTCTCTGGAGACATTCAAACCTCACCTGGACGCATTCCTGTGCAACCTGCTCTGGGTGGACCTGCTTGGGCAGGGCATTGGACTAGGTGATCTCCAGAGGTCCCTTCCAACCCCATAGCATTCTTTGATTCTGTGAAGGCCTTTTCTTCCTTTCTGTGGAACCATAAAAGTGAAGGGCTTGGGGCTACACCACCTTTGCTGGCTGGCAAAGCTCACCCTTCTTGCGTGGGGCCCAGGCCGGCCGTGGCGTGAATGTGCTTGGAGTTTGGGGGCCTGGAAAGGCAGCGTCATTTCCAGTGAAAGGAAGAAGACGAGCAGCAGATTGAGCAGGCAGCGAGGGAGATTTGGCAGCTGAGCACAGTACATGACACACATGGTTGGCTTTGGATGTAATCCACTGTTAATGGTATTGTAGGGTATGAACGCGGAAGGGAAGCGGGTAAGATAATGCGGCGAGGAGTAAAGCTAAGATAGGGTAATGGAAGATAACAGGTCCTAACAACCCAAATCCTGCTTTTTCCCCACGAGCTTATTCTCATGCTGCCATCTATTGGTGTTAGATTGGATTGGAGACAGTCGTGTCCTCCCAGGTGGAGGCAGCGCCAGGGATGGGAGCTTGGGGAGTCGCAGCAGCAAGGATAAGCGTATTTTGGGTCTCATTAGGCTTCACCAGGCTTCACCAGGAGGCTCCTGGGTCCCACCTGGGCCAGAGATGAATGTGGCAGAAGGGCAGGCCAGCAGTGTGAGAAAAGCAGGCTGACCTTGTGACTGCTCATGGTTTTCAACAGGTAAACACCTTCCAAGCTGTCCTGATCACAGATGGAGTGTCGTCCTTTGCCCTATTTAACTACCATGAAATCAGCTGGACCACAGGGACAGCCAGCGGAGGGGACCCCCTGACCGGTCTCGGCGGGGTGATGGCCCAGGTGAGGCTCTTGAACCTGTACCTCCATCTCCGTCGAGCTCTTGTGCCCGTAGCTTGCTCACACCACCCAGTCCCTCAACATCCCCAGCACTGATCTTGCAAGCCCAATGCACAGTGGGACAAACACCCCAAAACTTGGTGTCAGCTGTGTCTGCCCGGGGGGGGTGAAGTTCCCTGCCTATGGGGAGCCTGGCCACTCAATACATAGACCTGTAGATCTACATGTACATATATACATACATAAATGTGTAAATATAGATCCATACTGCTTGTAGTACCTGTTGAGCTTTTCACTCAAACCCAAACTAACTGAAATATCTCAAAAGAGACTTTAAAACTGAAAAAGCTACACTCAGGAGTTATTTCAGGGGGCAGAGGAGTGTGGAAATGCAGCATCGCTTTCCCACAGCATGATGAAATTTGCTCTCTCTCTCTGTTTTAGGCTGGCTTCAATGGAGGAAACATCACCAACTTCTTCAGCATCCCAGGCTCCAGAACCCCAGACATAGTCAATATTGAAGAAACGACCAACGTTAACATCCCCGGGCGCTGGGCTTTCAAAATAGATGGCAGAGAAATAGACCCGGCCAATGGCTGCAGCCTGAGAGGTAAGGGGGGAATGGCATTGGGGTTTTTTTTTCAGGTCCTGGGGAGCAGTGGCAGGAAAGGGTAATGCTGTTGGGAAGCTGGTAGGAGAAGTCCCTCAGTGCTCTGGGCTGCTGGACCTCCTGCAGCTGCGGGGACAGAAAGACACGAGCAGGGTTTGGGTCCTTTGGGCAAAGTCATCACCCAACTTCCAGCGATAATTGTCCGTCTGGCCAAAGCGAAGCGCTAACACCTTGAAGAGCAGACAGAGGCCTTTGTCATTGTTTGGCACGTCTTGTCCAGCCAAAGAACGGGCTCAACAGAGTGTGAGAAGAAGCCATCATCAGCCGTTGGTTGCTCCTTGTCCCAGCTGGCGCTGTCTCTCCCAGAAGGAGGTCAGCACGCCCACGGATGGCCCGACCCTGCTCACAAGGAGTAATTGCAGCAAATTCTCAGTGTGGATGAGGGTGGACTTGGCAGCTCAGAGAAAACAGAGAGAGGCCCCTAAACACTCAGGAGTCTTCTCGGCTCTCGGCGTTGCTTTCATCCACCGGCAAGTTAAACTGTCATCTGTCCTAGGTCTTTTTCCTTCTTGGGATTTTAGTAGCATGGTATTGCTGTAAGCCTCCATTCCTGCAGCCCAGAAGGAGAACCCTTATCTGAAGTCAAGTGTTTCGCAGAAACTGAATGCCACTGAGTCATTTTGATGGTTTTCTGCAATGCTGATGGTCACAAGAAGAAAGCTCTGTGGACAGCAGTTTCCTCTTGCAGCAGAGCAGGAACGCTGATGGCATGGCTCCATTTCCCTTACTTCTGCAGGGAGAATAGCAGACTTTTCCAGGCAGGATAAATACCGTGTCCCTGCACCAGTTACAGTGTCTGTGCATGTGTCACTGACAGCATGAGGATATAAAGGGAATAATAAAAGCGCAGAGACTCTGCTGCAGAGAGATTATTGTATTACCATTTGACAAATAAAACTGTCAGGAGCATCCACTGTGCTCTGGGAGTCTTTCTAGCAAGAGAGAATCGTCACTTGCCGACGGACACTGGAGATGTCACCGCTCTGAGACGTGTGAGGCTTCTTTTTGTCCTGGTTTAGGACTGTACCGAAGAAGGTCCATGAGATCCCAAGGCTCTTGCAGCCCTAGGAGATGTTTTCGTGTCCAGCTGCTGACCCCAGGAAGAAAGGCTGGGCTTTGCAAAGAGGCTGAAAGCTGGTGTCAGCTTTGCAGGTGACAAGGGCAGCCTGGGTAGATCCCACCACTGGATTCATGTTTCACAGTGGACAGTTGGTCACGCCCCATGAGAGAAGATGCATCAGCTGGGACGGTTGGCACAGGAGCCCTTGCGAGTGGGTCTCTCTAAAAGGAGATGATGTTTGTTGCAAGGAAGTGGAAAATAGCTTCTTTTGTAGGAGGCAGGGAAGAGAACAAAAAGTTTAGGAGAGGTAAACTCAGGCGGCGCGCACGGCAGAAGCCAGGAGTGTGAGAAGTGTGAAAGACGGCCATATGGAGGAGAGGGAAACTCTCACGGGTGTTTGCCACCCTTGTTCTCTCGTCTTCTCTCATGTCTCTCGCCAGACAAACCTGCCTCCCTTTACAGTGTCGCCGTGTAACAAGTCTGCTCTGTCTCTTGCGGCGCGATCACTCAGCGTTTCCCCTTGTCGCTGGGATGCAGCGCGGAAGTCACTTGTCAGCAGCTCTTTGGTTTCATAACTACTACGAGCACTTTCTGAATGGGAGGGAATGCGACCGGCAAAGTTGTGTCAACAGAGGAATTATGGAGATGGTGACAAAGTCGAGGGACGGCGCAAGTACAGCGACAGCACTAGAAACGGCCTCCAAAAGGCGTGGGCTTTACCAGTGGACGTTCCCTTAGAGAAAAATCACACAAATGGCTCTTGTGTCCTGTGATACTGAAGAAGAACGAGGGCGGTGGGTGTCCAAAATGGAAGGAATAGCCTTCAAGTTAGCCAGCCTGTGCAGCGCGGCACCGGCCCCAGTGCTCACACCATCCGATGGACTTGTGGTGTGGGTGGGAATTAAAAGGGATGCACCGTACATGGGAAATGAAGCTTGGGACTGCAGCACTTTGCTGAGCGGCTCCTGCCAGGAGCCTGCACAAAGGAAGCAGCCGAGAAGCCCGGCAGCAGGACACTTTGGCGACAGTCTCGATCGTAGGGCCAGCAGACCCTTCCGAGAACTGTCGCGGTGCAGTGAGAGCATGTTCCTCCCTTTAGAGAAGTGATGTAGCGTGGATTTTTCCCTTTTTTTGTCTTTTTAGGGCAGTTTCTCCGTCAAGGGGAGATCTTCTGGGACAACGCCAACTGCACCACCAAGTGCCGCTGCCTGGACTTCAACAACGAGATCTTCTGCCAGGAGATGGCTTGCGGCCCCTTTGAAGCGTGCGAGCTGAAGACCAAGTTCTTCCAGTGCGTGCCGGTGGAGAGCAGCACCTGCGTGGTGTTCGGAGATCCACATTACCACACCTTCGACGGCTTCCTCTTTCACTTCCAGGGTTCCTGCTCCTACCTCCTCGCCAGGCAGTGCTGGCCAGGCTCCCAGCTGCCCTACTTCAACGTGGAGGCCAAGAACGAGAACCGAGGCGGCTCCTCCGTCTCCTGGCTGAGGGATATTTTTGTGGAGGTCTACTCGCACAAGATCGTCCTCCCCAAGGGCAGCTTTGGGAAAGCAAAGGTAAGAGCCCCGCTGAAAGGGGAGAACTTGCCAGGCGGGCTCCGAGGAGGAGGCGGTGAGCCCTGGGAGTGCGGGATGACGTTTCTGGGCTCCCACGTGTCCCTCAGGGAAAGGGCAGGAGTGACAGGCGTGATGGCAAATGCCTGTGGCTTACTGATGGCTGTCCTTCTCCGCACATCCCTAACCTTAAGACCCCATAACGGGGCCATACGGGTCCTGTCTGTGTCCCGGTGTGAGGGCTCTGCTATTTCATGTGCCAGCTCAGTCGCCTGGTGTTGTTCCCACAGGTGGATGACTTGATGGTGTCCCTACCCATCTCCCTGGAGCTGGGTGCAATAAAAGTCTACCAAAGCGGCTTGTCCACGGCCCTGGAGACCGACTTTGGCCTGCTGGTGACCTACGACGGACAACACTACGCCTCCGTCTCCGTTCCGGGCACGTACATCAACACCACGTGCGGTCTGTGCGGGAATTACAATAAAGACCCCGAGGACGACACCCTCCGCTCGGACGGGAGGTTGGCCACGTCGGTGCCGGAGCTGGGGGAGAGCTGGCGAGTCCCCCACCCCGAGAGGAGATGCTCGCCCGGCTGCTTGGAGAACTGCAGCCTCTGCGACGCCGCCACCGAGTCTCTCTATTTCACCTCCGAGTACTGCGGCTTCATCAACAAGAGCGGGGGGCCGCTGTGGGAGTGCAGCGCCGTCGTGGACCCCACCGCCTTCGTCCACAGCTGTGTCTACGACCTCTGCAGCGCGCGGGAGAACGGCACCGGCCTGTGCCAAGCCATCCAGGCGTACGCCGCGGTGTGCCAAGCCCTGGGCATCTCGGTGGGAGAGTGGCGGGCCCAGACGGGATGCGGTGAGTTGTTACCCTGTTCGTGCCCGGGGAGCTTCCCTCTCTGGTGGGAGGGGGAGTGATTTCAGGAGTCTGCCGCGTGCCCAGAAGAGTGTAGAGATGAGAAGTTCAGGGGAGGGAGTTGCCCAAGGTGGAGGGAGTCGGGAGAGAGATGATGGGTCCGTCCTCTCCATGGCATCGCATCCTTGCAGCGGTGAAAGGGGTGGTAGGAGTTGGGAGCTCAGCGTTGGTCTGCAGAGGGTCTGCTGCCACGATGAGGGCTGTAGGCTGGATGAGAATGGGGACTAGCCATTGGCATGCTTTTTTAGCCCACCCTCCTTGCTTGCAGCTGCGGGTGGCTTGAGGGCTCCGGGGCCGTTTTAGAGAAGCTACTGCTTGCATGAGAGGAATGGCTGGGATGTGTGGGAGAGAAACGGAGGGGTCCATTGAGGTGCTGGAGCGGGTCCAGAGAGGGGCAACAAAGCTGGTGAGGGGTCTGGAGAGTAAGTCTTATGAAAAGAAGCTGAGGGAGCTGGGGTTGTTTAATCTGAGGAAGAGGAGGCTGCGGGGAGACCTTCTCGCACTCTATAACTACCTGAAGGGGGGGTGTAGAGAGGCGGGGGTCAGTCTCATCTCCCAAGTCACAGGAGATAGGACAAGGGGAAACAGCCTCAAGTTGTGCCAAGGGAGGTTTAGATTGGATATTAGGAAACATTTATTCACCGAAAGGGTTATCAAGCATTGGAATGGGCTGCCCAGGGAAGGAACCGTCCCTGGAGGTGTTCAAAAGATGGGTTGACATAGTCCTTAGGGATATGGTTTAGTGATTTTTGTCAGGGTTAGGTTGATGGTTGGACTAGATGGTCTTTAAGGTCCCTTCCAACCTAGACAATGCTATGATTCCATTCTACCATCAAGCGGGGATCCCAGGTCACTCTGCGTCGTCTCTGTTGTGGGTCAACAGGGAGGAGGTCATTAGCCCCGAACCGTGCTGTAACCATGGTCCCCCTGTCGTTTGTCTCCCCTCGGTGCCCACAGGGATGGCCGTGCAGTGCCCGGAGCTCAGCCACTACTCGGTGTGCACCAGCCGCTGCCCCGCCACGTGCTCGGACCTCACGGCCCCGCTGGCCTGCGCCTCCCCCTGCGCCGAGGGCTGCGAGTGCGACGAGGGCCATGTTCTCAGCACAGACCGCTGCGTCCCCGTCCAGAAGTGTGGCTGCGACGTGGACGGCCGGTATTACGCCATCGGGGAGTCTTTCTGGGCGGCGGCGGACTGCACGGTGGAGTGCCGGTGCGAGGACGGCGGGGAGGCCAGGTGCTTTAACACCACCTGCCCTGAAGGAGAGGTCTGCACCATTGAGAACGGCTACCGGGGCTGCTACCCGAAGCGGGAGAGCCTGTGTTTGGTGGGGCAGAACCAGGTGCTGCAGACGTTTGATGGCGTTGCCTTCCCTTACCCGCTGGAGCACTCCTACACGCTGCTCAAAACCTGCCCGGAGAGACCGGACTTCATCGAGGTGGACATCAGCCAGAAGAAGCCCGGATCCGCTCCCAACGGGCCGCGTGTCGTGCGGATCCAGGCAGTCGGCCAAGAGGTGAAGATCGGAGGCACCAGCCTGTCAGAGATCAAGGTAAAGGTACTGCTGTCAGGGCAGCCTGCTCCAGTGCCAGGGTGGGAAGCGCTGATTCACGCTGTGACTCGATGACCCTTTGAAGAAGGGCTTGTGGGTCTGTGGCCCTAGACCATTCCCCAGATTCAGGGCCTCAAGCACTATGGTGGTACTTGGATGAAGCCCATGTGGTCCACCACTGTGGACTGGAGGCCTTTTAGGTGCCTGTGAAGTTGTTCTCACGGGACCATTATTGCTGAGTCAGCTCTGGAGACTTTCCTGCTGTTGCACTTGTCTCCTGCAACTTGGTTTTTCCCTCGAAAAAGGTTTTCTGTTTGTGGGGATGCAAGGAAATAGCTGTATCCTCCCACTCAGAGGAGACTCTGACCCTTGGTGTCCCTGTCAGGAAGGGTTTCATGTACCCAGCATGGGAACAGCCTTGCAAAGTACAATCATAGTATCATATGGGGTTGGAAGGGACCTCTGGAGATCATCTAGTCCAACCCCCCCGCCGGAGCAGGTCTACCTAGAGCAGGTTGCACAGGAACTTGTCCAGGTGGGGTTTGAACATCTCCAGAGAAGGAGCAGCCTCTTCCAGGGCTCTGCCACTCTCACAGTAAAGAACTTGTTCCTCATGTGTAGGTGGAACTTCTTATGTTCAAGTTTGTGCCCATTTCCTCTTGTCCTGACCCTGGGCACCACTGAAAAAAGACCGGCCCCATCCTCCTGACACCCTCCCTTTAAGTATTTATAGGTGTTGATCAGATCCCCCCTCAGCCTTCTCAGCCAGACTAAAAAGACCAAAGTCCCTCAGCCTTTCCTCATAGGAGAGATGCTCCAGGCCCCCCATCATCTTTGTGGCCCTACAATCACCCTCCCTGACGCGTCTCAATCCGCTTGTTACTCGTAGGTGAACGGTTATGACGTGGAGCTGCCTTATTTCCACCCTTCTGGCCGCCTGGAGATCTACCGTAGCGACAATGGCACCATGATGGAGTCGGAGGGACTCCTGGCTATCGGCTACTACGATTCGGGCCTCCTGGAGATCCGCCTCTCCACCGCCTACTTCAACTGCACCGGGGGCCTGTGCGGCTCCTTCAACGGCAACGCCAGCGATGAGTTCTGCCCGCCCAAGGGCAAGTGCACGGACAACCTGGAGCTCTTCCTGGAGAGCTGGACCACGTTCGACGAGATCTGCAACGGGGAGTGCGGGGACCTGCTCAAGGCTTGCAACAACGACTCGGAGCTGCTCAAGTCCTACAGGAGCCGCTCCAACTGCGGCCTCATCAACGACCCCACCAACAGCTCCTTCCTGGAGTGCCACAGCGTGGTCAACGTCTCGGCCTACTACAGGACCTGCCTCTTCCGCCTGTGCCAGAGCGGGGGCAACCGGTCGGAGCTGTGCGACTCGGTGGCACGCTACGCCAGCGCCTGCAAGAACGCTGAGGTGGACGTCGGCCAGTGGAGGAGCCACAGTTTTTGCCGTGAGTCCACCAAAGCTTTTAAGTACCTGGGGTGGGCAGAAGGGGACGTAGACCATGCCAACCTCGGGCAGAGTCTTTTTTTCAGGAGATGATTGTGAGTGTGCAGAGGTAGAGCAGCTTCTCTCACAGGATGCTGAGAATCATAGAATGTTTAGAGTTGGAAGGGACCTTAAAGATCATCGAGTTCCAACCCCCCTGCCCTGGGCAGGGACACCTCCTGCTAGAGCAGGTTTCTCAAAGCCCCATCCAACCTGGCCTTGAACCCCTCCAGGGATGGGGCAGCCACAGCTTCTCTGGGCAACTTGTTCCAGTGCCTCAGCACCCTCACAGGAAAGAATTCCTTTCTGCTCTCATCTCTGGTGGGTCCCCCTTTCCCACAGGGTGCTCCTCGGTGGCCGAACTGGAAGATACTCAATAGCAGAAAGGCTGTTTGGGTGGGAGATCCTGACCCTACAGCTCTTAGGGCAGCATTAGGTGTCCAAAGGGGCAGAGGCATCTAAACACTAACAATCTGGGACAATTTCCCTGCTCTTTCTCCTGGTCAGCCAAAGACGGGCTTTGCCATCGAAAGAGCTATGTCTGCTGGAGCTTTCTGCCGTGGTGGGGGTCAGCACGTACAAAACAGTCTCCTGCATAGGATAGGGAAGGGAAAGGGAAGTTGCAGAAGGAATGCAATGTCTCACAAGTCCGAAGGCCAGGCAGCACCACCCTGTGTGCCAGACAGCAGTTCCTAAGCAGCCCTCATGCCAGCAGAGACAGAATTCCCAGTGAAGCAGCTTCAGGGTGGCATTTCAGGAGGCACCAGAAGTTTTATGATGCGGTGTAGGAGCATTCTGGAGCCGCAGATGGTGTCTGACAGCGCTGTAGGCCACCACCAGAGGGTAATTTGAACGTTTGTTTTTAGCTGTCGCTATAGACTTGCTGTTGATGGGAAAACTTCCATAATTCAGAAGCGAATGTGGAGGCTAGGCTGGATGGGGCCTTGAGCAACCTGCTCTAGTGGGAGATGTCCCTGCCCATGGCAGGGGATTGGAACTTGATGATCTGTAAGGTCCCTTCCAACTCAAACGATTCTATGAATAATCCCCAGTGTGGAAGTACACAGTGGGGAGACAGCCCCCATCTCCTCCGTGGAGGTTCAAGGGAGGCCGTCTGGCCTTGTACCCTCTGAAATAGTGGGAGGAGGTGTCTCTCAGCACATGGTGGGGCACATCTGTGATGTGAGGAGGGGGATGTCCAAGAGAAGGGGTTGTAACAGAGATGGGGAGAGCCGGTGGCCAGCAGGGTGCTGGGACTTTTTCCCCTTTTGCTTCCCCCCCCCCCCCACCAAATAGGTGGCCGCTCACCCCGTTCCCCGCTTTTGCCTGTTCCCCCACCCAGCGCTGCCCCGGGGCTGCCGGAGCCTGGCGCTCACGCCCCGTGTTTGTTGGCCCCGCAGCTCTCACCTGCCCGGAGAACAGCCATTTTGAGGAGTGCATGAGCTGCGTGGAGACCTGCGAGACCCTGGCCACGGGGCCCGTCTGCGCGGACACCTGCACCGAGGGCTGCCAGTGCGACGAGGGCTTCGCCCTGCGCGGCACGCGTTGCATCCCCCGCGGCGAGTGCGGCTGCAACTTCGAGGGGCGCCAGCTGGCCACCAACCAGACCTTCTGGATGGATATCTCCTGCCACTTCCTCTGCTACTGCAACGGCTCCGACAACAGCGTGTACTGCGAGAACGTCTCCTGCAAGGATGACGAGTACTGCCTGGAGGAGAACGGCCTCTACTACTGCCACGTCCGCACCGACGCCTCCTGCATCGTCTCCGGCTACGGACACTACCTGACTTTTGACGGCTACACCTTTGACTTCCAGAGCAGCTGCGCGTTGGTCCTGTGCACCACAATCACCCGGCCGAGGGCCGAGCGCTCGGACACTTTCCCGACGTTCACCGTCACGGCCAAGAATGAGGATCGGGACACTTCTCTGGCCCTGTGGGTGAAACAAGTTGAAGTGGAGGTCTTCAATTACAACATCGTCATCCACCGTGCCTACAAATACACTGTGCTGGTGAGTGCGGGGCCACGAAGGCCAGGGTTATTTCTTCCTGCTGTGGCTCCCAAATCAGGGAGCAACTCGCTAGGCAGGAGACCTTAAGGCTTACAATGTTTTCTGTGGGTCGGGAAGGGTGTGAGCTCAGGCTTATCCCTAGGGTGCCACCAGGCATGGGTTTTGGAGGGGGCTTGCATTTTGGCTGCCTTGTTTTGGATGTAGATGTGAGGCCGGCGGAGACCTTGTTATGGGAATGCTGAGCAGCCCTTGTTTGTGTCCTCCTGCGGCTGATCACTGTTTCCACTCATGGTGCATCTCGTTTTCTTCCCTACAGGTCAATGATGAGCGTCTCTACCTGCCCCTGAAGCTGGGCCAAGGCAAAGTGAACATCTTTGCCTTTGGCTTTCACATTGTGGTTGAGACTGACTTTGGGCTGAAGGTGGTGTATGACTGGAAGACCTTTCTCTCCGTCACTGTCCCTCGCAGCTTCCAGAACCTGACCTACGGCCTCTGTGGCCGCTACAACGGCAATCCCGAGGACGACCTGGTGGCCTCGGGTGGCATGCCAGCCACCAGTGTCATCGACTTTGTCCACAGTTGGGCAAAGCGGGATGCGTTCTGCCGGGTGGGCTGTGGCGACCGCTGCCCAGCCTGCGGGAAGGTGGAAGGCTTCTGGAAACCCCAGCAGCTCTGCAGCCTCATCCCAAGCCAAAGCGGTGTCTTCGCCAAGTGCCACAGCAAGATCAGCCCTGGCTTCTTCTACAAGAACTGCCTCTTTGACACCTGCGTCGACGGGGGAGCCATGCAAACAGCCTGCAGCTGGCTGCAGAATTATGCCAGCACGTGCCAAACCCAGGGCATCGCCATTACAGGCTGGAGGAACTTCACCTCATGCTGTAAGTGCCACCCTGCCTCCGGGCCCTTCTTTTCCTAGAGGTATTTCCCGGGGTAGCTGTAGCTCAGCCCATGGAAAGGAAGCAGAGCACCATGTGGAGCTCCAGAGCTCTTGCTCCAGCTTATGCTCCTCCAGAGCTCCGACTCTGGAGCTCCTGCCACCTCCAGGCTTGGACATGACCCAGGTCCCTACAGTCAGTGGCCAGGGGTGTCCCTGGGGTCCCCCTTTTCCCCTGCAGCTGATGGAGTGGTGGGCTAAAGTGGTGGAGTGGGTGTGCACACGGTCGCCACCAAGTGTTTCAGACTGACCTGTCTGCAGACCAGCGAGGACCAGTCTGTGGATTGGTGGCCCGGCAGCCTGTCCCTCCTGTGCTGGCTGGGTGTGGGGCACTATGTTCTCCTGGATTTGTTCTGAACTGTATGGGAAGAGAGGATGGAGAGGGGAAAGGCTCAGTTTCAGAAGGTATCAGCCATCCCTCCGCTGTTAAGCAGGAATTGTATTAGTCAGCTCCAAAGGCAGGAGTGTGTGTTTGCTCTAATGAAGCTGCATGTTCTTGTCAATAAGAGTACCATGCAATGTTCAATTAGGCTCCCGAGGAGGGGGCCGGGAGCCTGTCTGGCAGCCAATCTATCTGGCAAATCAGATGGGAAGTAATTGTCTTTTCTAACAAGACTGAAAATTTAATTTAGGTTGTTCTTCCTTCTAACAAGCAAACCCTTGGCACAGTAGGCACGGATCTCAGGGGGCAGAGGCAGCGAGGCCACCAACCCACACGCCGTGTCTTAAGTGGTCCCTGGTGAGCCAGCGGGGCACAGGGAGAGGCAGCTTGCCCAGGCAGGGGCAGCAGCCCCCACAGGCTTCATGCTCTGACAGACAAAACCACACCTCCTGAAGCGTGTCCCCACGCAGAGAGCACAGAGGCTCTGTTTGCTGGTCCCTGGGCTAGCAAGGGCATCCTTCCTGGAGGCAGACATTAGCCTGATGTCAGTGAGGAGGCTGGTTTGCTGGAGAGCAGGGAGCACAAGGAAAGGGGCTCTGGGGAAATTGGGGTGCAGGAGCTCTCAGACAGCACTGAGTAATGGAGAAGTGTTGTACAGCTTGGACTAGGCAGCTGGCAAGCAGCATAGGATGGAGGGATGAAGGCTGCCTTTTCCCTTCAGTTGGATACCCAGGAGCTCCGGGTCCCTCTCTGGGCAAAGTGGTCCGTGATAACCACCTTGGCAGGGGAGTTAGGTGCCCAGGGACACCAGCAGTGGGGATGACAGCCCTACCTGTTGGCTGGTTGATTTTGTCCAGGGAGCTGATCTGTCTGTGTACTGTCCTCTGGTCACGTTGCAGCCGTCAGCTGTCCCCCCAACAGCCACTACGAGAGCTGCGTGTCCCTGTGCCAGCCCCGATGTGCCGCCATCCGGCTGAAGAGTGACTGCAGCCACTACTGCGTGGAGGGATGCCAGTGCGACCCCGGGTACGTCCTCAACGGCAAGAGCTGCATCCTTCCCCACAACTGCGGCTGCTACTCCGACGGCAAATACTACGAGGTACGACGCTCACGTCATTCCCTCGGGGCCTTCTCCCACCCTCTTTCTGATATTTGTGGGCAGAGACTCCGTGCTTTGAGTGGGGACAGCAGCCAGGCTGGTCCCTTAATGAGCGTTGAGCTGTGTCTGTTTGCCAGGGTCATAGCCTCAGCCAGAACAAGCGCTCTGCAGGGCCTGGAGGGAAGGGTCATCAGCGTCATAGGTGTCTGCTGGTCCATGGCCACATTTGGGGATTGCTCTGAAGTCTGGTGCTGTTGCATCAGGCCAGACAGGGTGGGAAATAAGGGGCAGAGCATGCAGATGTCCATCGAACAGAGGAGGAGAGAGGGGATGTGAGTTGGGTAGCGAAGCCCCTGCCATGGCCAGTGGGATGTTTGTTGGGGTTTGCTGAGGCCAAGCTGTCTCACGGCGTCCCAACTCATCCTCTGAGCTGCAGAGCACATTACCATCGCTCTTGCAAGAGGAGTCCCTGTGTTGGGGCCAGCTCTGATCTGACCACCAGCTTACATCTACTAGATGAGTGGAAAAGTGGAGTCAGTAAGACTTCACAAGGCGAGAGCCAGGTACTGTGCTGGTGGTGGAAACCGGTTGTCGGTGAGGGTAGGGATGATGCAGCAGCGACACAGGGCTCTGGAGGCTCCAGGGGGTACCAGAGGTAGGGAGAGAGGAGGGATGTTCTCCCACAGTGTGCTGTGTGGTGAGTCTTTTTGCCTGGCAAAATTGTGACACGAGTGTCGGGTGAAAGTAACTCGAGTGTCAGGCAGGGACAGGAGGGAACTGGAGGAGGGGGGAAGAAAGTGTGGTATCTGGAAAGGTGGGCTTTGATGAGTGCTGAAGTAAGGTCCAGTGCTGTGTGACCAGATTGCTCTAGGTATTACTCATGAGAGGAGTTTACTGTTTCACATGGAATTTACTCATTTATGTTACTTGGGACTGTGATTCAGTGGGTTGTGCCGTGGTAGTGGGTTATAATTTGTGTCGGTGAAACTGTTCTGCATAAGGTGTCTTTGCCCAGCCTTGCGACCACAGGGAGCCAGTATTGGGGTACTGCTACATGGGGACCCCAGGGGACAGCTGGCAGGGTGCAGGAAAGAGGTGAAGGAGGTATTTAGCATGCTGTGGGTTTTGTGTGTGTATGAGAGGAGAGGGATGTTGGAGTGGGAGCAGAAAAATGCAGTAGCCTCGTGCCTTTGGGTAGCAGAGATGTTGCAAGGGAGGTGCCAGCGTGTTCTTTGTGCCTTTTCCTCTGTCCTCTCGCTTTCTGTGCAGCAGAGGGGGGTAAACCACATGTCTGCAGGGTTACCCGGCCGTCCCCGCTCATGACAGGTCCTTCTTTCAGCCCAAGCAGCTCTTCTGGAACGGGGACTGCACCCGCCGGTGCCGCTGCTTCCGACGCAACCTCATCCAGTGCGACCCGCGGCACTGCAAGTCGGACGAGGAGTGCGCCCTGCGCAACGGCGTCCGCGGCTGCTTCAGCACCAGGACCTCCTTCTGCCTGGCGGCGGGCGGCGGCGTCTTCCGCACCTTCGACGGGGCCTTCCTCCGCTTCCCCGCCAACTGCGCCTTCGTCCTCTCCACCATCTGCCAGAAGCTGCCCGACTTCTCCTTCCAGCTCATCATCAACTTTGACAAGTGGTCCTCGCCCAACCTCACCATCATCTCCCCCGTGTACTTCTACATCAACGAGGAGCAGATCCTCATCAGTGATAGGAATACCGTCAAGGTAAGGTCTCATCGGGGTGGCAGGGGACCAACTTTGGAGTGGAGGAGGAAGGGCACCTGGGGCCACCCAACAGTCTCCATCATGAGGGTCTCAGAAGGCTCTGTCAGTGGCTCTGCATCCCAGAGGAAGAATCTTCTAAGGGGAGGGATGCAGCTGCCCTCTGGCTGTGGGGAGGGTTGCCAGCTGAGGTGAAAAGGCCAGCAGGAGGCAACACCATCCACAGCCCTGGGAATTTGTAGTCGTGTGCCCATCCTCATCGTGGAGGTGTGGATGAAGCTGTCCTTTTGAGCAGAGGGGTACGAAGGGCTGGCTGTTGCTGCAGTGTCACTCAGTCTCTGAAGGACACTGCCTGTGGCCCTTCATGAGCCTCTGCATGTGAGTTAGGGTTCCATTTGGGGCACAGACTCATGTGGACATTTAAGGGAGGGGATGCGTTCAGAGCAAGCTGGAGCTGGGAGGAGGAGGAGGAGGTGCCAGCCCCTGCCGAAGACAAGGTGGCATGTTTTCACGGCTGGGATATTGTGTCTAACACTTGCATCCACAGGCAGAGGGGATGGGAGGGATGAGACGAGATGTCAGCCTCGTGTCCTTTCCCACTCCAGGTGAACGGCAGCCTCGTGAGCATCCCCTTCGTCACGGGGCTTTCCACGAAGATCTTCAGCCAGGAGGGCTTCCTGGTCATCGACTCCAGCCCCGACATCCAGATCCGCTACAACGGCTTCAACGTCATCAAAATCACCATCGGGGAGCGGCTGCAGAACAAGGTGTGCGGCCTCTGCGGCAACTTCAACGGCGACCGCACGGACGACTACGCCACGCTGCGGGGGAAGCCGGCGGTCAGCAGCGTGGTGCTGGCGCAGAGCTGGAAGACCAACGGCATGCAGAAGAGGTGAGCGGTCGGAGTGGGGGGCCCTTCCCCGCCGGGCGGGGAGCGGGAGCGGGGGCCAGCAGCCTCGGGACCCCCCGCGACGTGTCCGGTGCCCACAGCTGCAACGAGCTGCAGTACTCGCAGTACGCCGCCTCCTGCGACAACGTCCAGATCCAGGACCTGCAGAGCGACAGCTACTGCCTGAAGCTGACGGACATGAAAGGCTTCTTCCAGCCCTGCTACGGCCTCCTGGACCCCCTGCCCTTTTACGAGTCCTGCTTTCTGGATGGCTGCTACAACCACAAGAAGGTCCAGCTGTGCGGCTCGCTGGCCGCCTACGGCGAGGCCTGCCGCACCTTCGGCATCCTGGGCACCGAGTGGATCGAGAAGGAGAATTGCTGTAAGAGAGCCGGGGGTCTTCAGGGCGGTGGGGAGCTGCGTCCCGCCGGGACCGCAACCCCCCGAGAAGCGGGGAGAGTAGAGGGTGGGGGCAGTCGGAGACGCTCCCACCCTGGGGTCTGAGGATAAAGGTTGTGTTTGTGCTCTGTCTTGTGCTGTTTAGCAGGAGTGGTGGAAGATCCCTGCGTGGGCGCCGACTGCCCCAACCGCAGCTGCGAGCTGGACAACGGCGGGGAGCTGTGTGGGTGCATCGAGCCCCCACCCTACGGGAACAGTGAGTCCTCTGGTCCCTGGCCACAGAGCGAGTGGCCTGGGGCGTGCATGAGGTCATCATAGTACTGAGGCTTTGGGAAAGGAGGTGCCAAGGGCCAGTACCTCTGTCAAGACATAGGAAGTTCCATAGCAACATAGGAAGTTCCACTCAAATATGAGGAAGAACTTCTTTAGGGTAGGTGAGGGTGAAAGTGCTGCCCAGGGAGGGTGTGGAGTCCCCTTCTCTGGAGATCAAGACCCACCCGGATGCCATCCTAAGTGATGTGCTCTGGGCAACCCTGCTTTGGCAGGGCAGTTGGACTGGATGATCTCTAGAGGTCCCTTCCAACTCCAACAATTTCATGATTCCATGACAGAGTTTTGCCACCATGTACAGTTTGGGACGGGAGGAGGTTTTCTGGGACGGGAGGAGGTTTTCTGGAATGGGAGTTATGAGCAGCTCTGTCTGGGGAGTGCTTTGAGCCACAGGGACATTGCACGGGCAAGGTGCAACTGTGGGACCCTGCAACTGTGGGGGCCCATTTCTGATGGGTGGAGGAGGGACCAGCGGGTCGGCGGCCTGGGTCCACGGTGCCATTTGTGATGACCTGTCTTCTCCTCTAGCCACCCATGACATCATTGATGCAGAGGTGACCTGCAAAGCCGCCCAAATGGAGGTGTCCATCTCGAAGTGCAAGCTGTTCCAGCTGGGCTTCGAGCGCGAGGGGGTGAGGGTCAACGACCGCCAGTGCCCCGGCATCGAAGGGGAGGACTTCATCTCTTTCCAGATCAACAACACCAAGGGCAACTGCGGCAATCTGGTGCAGGTGAGCCATGGCACACCTGCCTGGGAGCAAAGTCGGGTCTGTTCATCTCAGGTGTCTTCTCTTTCATGCAAACCTGACGGTGGAGGAGGTGAGGGGAGGGTGCTTTTGGGATGTGGCTTGGAGAGACCGGGAGCTGAGAATCAACTGAGGTCTGGGATGCACATGTAGCTCTGAACATCTCACGTTTGGGCTGCAGGTCATGGGTGGGCTTTATAGCACACAGGGTCTTTTAGCATGGGGTTACCATTGCTCATTCTGGTCCAGAAGAGGCAGAGAAGTATTTGGGAAGCTGAGCAGAGCGGTCTGTGTATGTTGGGCTCTTGTTGGCATGGAGGGCATCAAAGCAGCACAGCTTCATGCCAACCAGGCAGTCCTCCTCCTCAGCAGCGCTCGATGCCAGGGTCGGGGTGGGGATCATGTGCTGGTGTAAGGGATGCTTGGAAGGTGTTTTAATGGGATGGGGTCAGGCAAAACCAGAGGCACGTGTTTTAGATTAAAGATGCTGCCCGATGGTTCCTAGCCCCGCTGGCCAGAGGCAGCAGAAGGGTATTTAGGGGCATTTAGGGGCGTTCTTAGAAGCAGAGCAGGAGAGACAGCCAGTCCCGAGTGACACCCTGTGTTCCTTCTGCAGTCCAACAGCACGCACATAGTGTACAAGAACACAGTGTGGATTGAGAGCGCGAATAACACGGGCAACATCATAACCCGGGACCGGACCATCAATGTGGAGTTTTCCTGCGCCTACGAGCTGGACATCAAGATCTCCCTGGATTCGGTGGTGCGGCCAATGCTCAGGTAGGCCCCGGGGAAGGTCACAAGGTGCAGGAGAACGTGGGCAAGGGTCCAAAGCGAGGCACTGAGATGGGGGTTTGTCACCTTTCCTCTGCCTGAGCCAGTATTTCTTTGTCATTGTTAGCGTGATTAACCTGACGGTGCCAACGCAGGAAGGCAGCTTCACGACCAAGATGGCCCTGTACAAGAACTCCTCCTACAAGCACCCCTACCGGCAGGGCGAGGTGGTGCTCACCACCCGGGATGTGCTCTACGTGGGGGTCTTCGTCGTGGGGGCTGACTCCAACCACCTCATCCTGATGCTGAACAAGTGCTACGCCACCCCTTCGCGGGACAGCAACGACAAGCTGCGCTACTTCATCATCGAGGGAGGGTAAGCAATTGAGGGCCAAGTGGCTCAGCACACCTTGGGTTTTGTTGTGTTCTTTGGGGAAGATGCTCGAAGGGGTGGTATCATCAGTTGGAGCAGGGGACCTTGCGATCAGGGAGACACTTGACCAAGATCTGTGAAGGGTGGGACATAGGGGAGCCCGTGTCTTTAGTGCTGGAGTTAGTTCACAGAATCATAGAATGATATGGGGTTGGGAGGGACCTCTGGAGATCACCTACTGCAACCCCCTTGCCAAAGTATGTCCTCCCAGAGCAGGTTGCACAGGAACGTGTCCAGGTGGGGTTTGAATGTCTCCAGGGAAGGAGACTCCACCACCTCTCTGGGCAGCCTGTTCCAGGGCTCTGCCACCCTCACAGGAAAGAAGTTCCTCCTCATGTTGGGATGGAGCTTCTTATATTCAAGTTTGTGCCCATTTCCTCTTGTCCTGTCCCTGGGCACCACTGAAAAAAGACTGGCCCTGTCCTCTTGAAACCCACCCTTTAAGTATTTATAGGCATTGATCAGATCCCCCTTCAGCCTTCTCTTCTCCAGACTAAAAAGATCCAAGTCCCTCAGCCTCTCCTCCTAAGGATGATGCTCCAAGTCCCTCATCATCTTTGTAGCCCTCTGCTGTATCCTTTCCAGTAGTTCCCTGTCCTTCTGGAACTGGGGAGTCCAGAACTGGACAAAGTGACTAGTTGACATAGAGACCCCGTGTGTGAAGGAGTCCCAGCTGTGGCTGATGCTGCAGGTGTCAGGGCACCTGTAGGAGATGGGGGGATGTGGATCATGGAGGAATTGTCTTGGGAATCCCTGGAGGTATTCAAGAGACGGGTTGACATGGTGCTTGGGGATATGGATTAGTGTTGGGTGGTGTTTTGTGTGGTGTGGATGTGGTGGTGGGGTTTTTTTGGTGTTTTGTTTGTTTTTTTTTGGTTGGACTAGATGATCTTAAAAGGTCCCTTCCAACCTAGGTGATTCTGTGATTCTGGGACAAAACACAAACGGCAAATTTGGATATGCCTGAGAGAGGTGATGCTATGGAGGCAGGGCACAATGCCCTTGTCTGGAGGAGGTGGTTAGGGTGGGATCTAAGTGTTGTGCCATGGGACCCAGGTGGCAAGGGAGCTTACCGGGGCAGGGGCGAGCAGCATCCCTTGAGGGAGAATCTCAGTCACGGGAGGTTTAAGGTGAGCATCGATGCTTTGTGCAGGTGCCAAAACATGAAGGACAACACCATTGGCATAGAGGAGAACGGGGTGTCGTTGACGTGTCGTTTCCATGTCACCGTCTTCAAGTTCATCGGGGACTATGACGAAGTTCACCTCCACTGCGCCGTCTCCCTCTGTGATTCGGAGAAATACTCCTGCAAAATAGTAAGTGCCAAGGGGGAGGTGGCTGGCTTTGTAGGGCGGTGGTTGACCTGGCATCAGTGAGGTGGCTAGAGACGTAGCCCCAGAGTCAGGGGCCCCTTTGGGCGGCTGGGCTGGGCAGGGGCTGAGAGTGACAAAGGTGGTGTTTGTCCCCACACAGAACTGCCCTCAGCACACGAGGATGGCCAGCATGTTCGCCGAGGAGTCCAAGGAGCAGATCCTCTCTGTGGGGCCTATCAGGAGGAAGCGTAAGTGCGTGTGATGCAGAGGAAGGCTGTGGTGGGTTGTCTGCCACCCATAGGTGTGGGCCACGTCGGGGGTCTGCTTTGCTCGGGGAGGTGGTTCCTATGGACACAGGAGATGATGAGATGGGAGGTGGGTGCATGGAGTGGTCTGGTTTTGTCCCTGTGCTGTGGGTGCTCTCCTTGTCTTCCCAAAAGGTCTCCAGAGGGTTGTGAGCACAGGACTAGGTGCTGCTTTAGGTTCACGGATGACAGAAGCCTAAGTGGGTCCTAGTGTCATCCCCATGCTATGTGTGATGTAAAGGTGTGCCCAAATGGTGATGGGTAGGCTCATGTGTTGGTGTAGCAGGGAGCATGGGTCTTGGGCAGCCAAGGGTCTGGGAGCATCTCTCAGGTGTCCTCCTTTGCTCTTTGTGTCCAGGATCGGACTGGTGTGAGGACAACGGCGGCTGTGAGCAGATCTGCACCAGCCAGGCAGATGGGCCCCTGTGCAGCTGCGTGACGGGGACACTGCAAGGGGACGGCAAGAGCTGCAGGGGCAAGTACCGGGGGTGGCGCAGGAGGAATCGGGGAAAGCATGATGGGAAGGGGGGGCGGGGGGCACTTTTTCTTCCACAGCTGAGGGGCCATAGGGGTGTGCAGCATTGGGAAGGTGGCATTGTGGAGTGTCACAGATAGGGGTGAGGCCAATGACGGCTGATTTTGAAGAATGAGAGGACTATAGAATGGTTTGGGTTGGAAGGAACCTTAAAGATCACCTCCTTCCAACCCCCCCAGCCATGGACAGGGACACCTTCTACTAGACCAGGTCACTCTAAGCCCCCTCCAACCTGGCCTCGGACACCTCCAAGGTTGGGGCATCTGCAGCTTCTGTGGGCAACCTGGGCCAATGTCTCAACACCCTCATAGTGAAAAATTTCTTCCAGAGATCTAGTCTAAATCCTCCCTCTTCTGTTTTGAAGGGATTACCCCTTGTGCTATTACTACATGCCCTTGTGAGAAGGCCATCTCCAGCTTTGGAGAGCTGGCCAGCAGTCTGTTCCAAGGACGGTGATGGTGTATAGCGTGGTGTGTGGCAGTGGCCGGGTAGAGTAAAGCCCACGGGTAGAGTCCAGAGGCCAATTAAGAGGTGGGGGGGTTGTGGGAGGGAGGCCCAGCGATGAGATGGGCCACTCAGGAAATTTTGGGACCATTGCAGTTTGAGGGGCAGCCAGAGTGTCAGAGGGGAGGGAGGAGCCTGGTTTGTGTGTGCTGGGGTCCCAGCTCATGTGGGTCTTGTTGTGTTGGTTGGCAGCCTCCAGCTCGTCAGGGGAACACCGCGCCCCAGCGACCCTTCTGGTGGCAGCCCAGCTGTGGCTGTGGCTGCAGGCAGCTCCACGGGACCCGACCTCGTAGGTGCAGCTCTGCCACCCAGCCAAGGACTGTTCTCGCGCCAGCCTGAGTCTTTGTAGGGTAGGAGACAGCACCCCCGCAGCGGCCAGGCTGCCACCGACTCGTCCCGCCACGGGGAGGCAAGAGAGGGATTTGACCCGGAGGGAGAGCTCACGTGGACTTGGATGTGAACATGGCCCGTGGCAGCACCATGACAGCAATGACGAGGCAGAGATGGATGTTCGTCGGCATCAATGATGTGGGACCTGGGGTTTTTATTTGCAGGGACTTTGGGATATATTTTTTTTGCAGGTGTATGGCTTCAATGTTGGATTGTGAGGGGCTTTTTTGCAGGTTTCCATCAGCAATGTGGGACTTGAGGGGTTTTTTTTTTGCAGCTTGTCGCCGGGTTTTCCTTGTAGCATGTGCCGTAGGGGGCCCATACCCCTGTTGCTGGCACGGGACAGGCTGGAACATGGTCAGCCGTGGGCGTCCAGGGTCTTCGGGAGCCACCGTCGGCATCTCGGGAGCGTGAGGAACCAGAGGTAGGTGTTGCGGCACGGGACGCGGGCTGGAGCGACGCGTTGTCATCGTCGGATGTTGTGCCACCTCGGGAGTGCGTTGTCCCCAGGCTCTCCAGAGCAAAGGTGTTGTCGAGGTTTGGGTCTGGGGAGCCAGTTATTGCGTGGTGGTGGTGAGAAGGTGTTCTCAGTGTTTGGAAAGAGGTGCTTCTTGTTGGGCAGGAGTGAGAGTCAGAGAAACGTGGGGCAGGATTCCATCCTACATGTGCATGTCATGCTGCAGCAGTTTGTTGATGTTGAGAGCAGAGTCGGCGGTCTGTGGGTGCGGGGCAACAAAGGGGCACCTGGTGGGAGAGTCGAGAGCGGCCTGGGGGTGCTGGTGGGTGTTGGGGGTGGGGGTGGGGGGGCTGTCTGTGTTGGTGTCTTGTTTTGTGTTTGTACTCTGTGAAACGGCTGCGTGGGAATAAAAAGTGTTGTAATCCTTCGTAAGCGGTGTGGTCCTGTGTGATGGCGGCTGGGAAGGGGCAGTGGAGACACTGCAGTTTGCAGAAGCGCGTTGCAGTTAGCCGTGTCACGTGTGGCTTTAGTGGGCTCATTAGACTTAACGGGACCTTACAGTAATGGGGCCAAACTTTGCTGCGGATGGCTGTACCGGACTTTATTTAAGCGTAGCCTTGTCTCACCTCACTGGTTTTTGGTGGAATGGTGTTCTCCTTTGTTTTGTGTGGTTTGATTGTACTTCTCTGTAATGTGGAGCGCAGTGTGCTCAGTACTCTGCTTTGTACTGTTTCTCTCACTCCGTGTGGTACGGTAGTTTTCCGAGTGTGTTGCTTTGGTTTTGACTGTACTTGTTGGCTCATGTTGCTTTTTACTTGACTCTGCTTCTTGCCTTTTTTGTTACTTCTGGTAACTGTGTACATTTCTTTGCTCTTTTCTGTGCTCTTGCTGTCGCTCTGGTTTTTCCCTCACTTTGCTTTACACTCCACCCTGCTGTAGCATGCTCTGTATCTTGACTTCACGGCGCTCTTCACTTCACTGTTGGTTATACGTTGCTTGTTTCGTCACTTGGCTTTGTAGTGCACTTTGCATTTCACCTCACTTTGCTCTGTAAGCAGTGTCGCTCTTTTCCTCGTGGGGCTTTATACGGCACTTTGTTCCTCACCTTGCCGTGGATGTCACTCTGCTGTTTATTGCCTGGTTTTCCTCTCTTGGTTCTGTATGTCAGGATGCTGTGTGCTGTGCTTTGTAGCTCATGTCACTCTGGACTTCACTGTGCTGTCGACTTTGCCCATCAGTGGGCTTTTTAGGTAGCTTTTCACATCACTGTGTTTTTCCTCTGGTTACTTTGCTTTCCTTTATACCTCTCTTTGTGTGTAGCTTGTAGCTTCTCTCTGGTCAGTAGTTTGCTTTTGTTATTCCTGTTACTGTTGATGTCGTGCTTCTTTTCTTTTGTCTTTACTGTTTACCTCACAGTGTGGTGTTTTTTGCAGCCCTTTGCTTGGTAGTAACCTTTGTCTCTGATGTTGCTGTGGTGTTCCTGTGGTTGGTTGGCTTCAGTTGGCCTTTTAGTTTACTGTTCTTGTTAGGGTACGTTTTACCCTGTGCTGCTTTTGTGGTTGCATTGCTGTTGACTTCGCTTAACTTAGTAGCATGGCGTGTTTGTAACTTTGTTCTGTCTTTCCTTAGCGGTCCGGAGTGGTTTGTGTTCTGTGGTCTGCTGTGTTGTATTCCCTGCCGTATCTGTCTCGGTCCTGGTGGCTTTGGTTTGGCCCTCAGTGTGCCATTCAGTTTGTTTTGGTGTGAACGTTGAGTTGCTGTGCACTTTGCTCTGCTGGGTACTTCACTGTGTGGCAGTGCTCTGGACTGGCAAGGCTCCTTGCTTTTCCCTTTGCTTTGTTTTTGTCATTGGTTTTATAAAGTTTAATTTGGGGAGATGGTGTTAGCTGGCCTTTCCTGTAACTGTGCAGTACATATATAAGAAATATATATGTATATATGTATATGTGTATATATACATATACGTATATGTATACATATACGTATATATATATGCGCGGGTATAGACGCGCGTCTATAGACACGTCTATACGCGCACAGGTATAGGCGTCTATAGACACCTATACGCCTGCGTCTATAGACATCTATACCTGTATAGATGCGCGGGTATAGGCGTCTATAGACGCGAGTATAGACGCCTATACCCGCGCACCTATAGTTGCGCGGGTATAGACGCCTATACTCGCGCCTATAGGCCTATAGACGCGCGAGTATAGGCGTCTGTAGACATCTATACCTGTATAGACGCGCGGGTATAGACGTCTATAGACGCGCGTATAGGCG
>JAOQGH010000010.1:4413270-4439575 GCA_025769975.1 Gallinago jamesoni | reverse complement strand
GAAAGGACACTGTAGAGAGGTTGGTGCTGGTCTCTGCTCACAGGTAATTAGTGACAGAATGAGAGGGAATGGCTTCAAGGTCCAACAGGGGAGGTTTAGACTGAACATTAGGAAAGAATTTTTCACAGAAAGAGGGGTCGGGCATTGGAATAGGCTGCCCAGGGAGAGGGTTGAGTCACCATCCCTGGCTGTGTTGAAGAGTCATTTAGATGTGGTGTTGGGGGATATGGTGTAGGGGAGAACTTTGTAGAGTAGGGTAGATGGTTGGACTAGGTGATCCCAAGGGTCTTTTCCAACCGAAATGATTCTATGATTCTATGATGCCAGGGGGTGCCCCTGCCCAGGTCCCGGACCCCATGCTTCCCCCTGTGGAACTTTGTGAGGTTCCTGTGAACCCCCTTCTTGGGCTTGTCTGGGTCCCTCTGGACGGCGTCCTATCCTTTGGCAATCTCTAGCACACATCTCAGCTAGGAGTGGGCAGCGACCTTCCTATGGTTCTGCTGTTCCCCTGACCCCCTTTCTCTCCTCTGGCTGCCCCCAACAGAACCAGGTACAGCGGGAGATCACCTACGCCCTGCAGTCCCTCCCCTGGATCAGCGTGCCCACCGTCGCCCTTTTCTTCGCTGAGGTGCGGGGCTACAGCAAGCTCTACGACAACATCGAGGACTCCCCGTACGGTGAGCTGCTCTCCCCTGCCCCCCTTTCTCTCCGCCTGCCCTCTCCCCAAGGTCAGGGTCGCCCATCCAGGTCCCCCCGACGGCCCTTGATGTCCCCCTGTGTCTACTGATGACTCCACGTCTCCTGTGAGCCCCGTGACAACCGCTTGGCTACCTCGACCTCTTACCAGCTAGTACTCACAATCCTGGGTACCCTCGAGGTGCCCGCCTGCCCTGGAGCTGGGATCTCTTGTGAGACCCTGCTCTGCACACACCCACGTCTGCAAAGATTCCGCTCCCTTTCCCAACCGAAGCTACAACGACCGGACACGCAACACCCTTTCCCTGTGTCCCCTGCTGCCGTCCAACCCTCTTACCTCATCTCCCTATCCGCACCAACCCTGATGTGCCTCAGCCGTGAGGGCCAGCCCGCCTCCCCGGTCCCTGGCTCCTCGACCACCCTCGCCACTTTCCAGCACCCCTGGGCGCTGCCCCTAATCTCCTTCTTCCCACAGGCTGGACGGGGGTCTTCCTCAGCATGCTCTCCTTCCTCTTCTTCACTGACATGGGCATCTACTGGATACACCGCGGCCTCCACCACAAACTGTTCTACAAGGTAGGAGACAGGATGCCGGGCCCCCACTGACGGCCCTCGCCCCGCGCCAGGAACGGGGCCGAGTCCCTCCCCCCAGGAACATGGGCCGCGATGGGAGGGTGGCCTGGGGCCCGGATGATGAGGCGTAGCCTCTGCTCGGATCCGGGTGCAAGCCCAGCGCCCGTTACAGCCAACACAAGCCGCGTGTCCCTCTCCCTTGCCCCCGTCCCCCAGGGCACCCCCTCGAGGGAGCCAGCCTGCCTGCCCTCCCCTGTTGACACCATGGGCCCACGGGTCTTGAGGACTGATGGCACCTCCTCTCCCCGCAGCGCTTCCACAAGCCTCACCACCTCTGGAAGATCGCGACGCCCTTCGCCAGCCACGCGTTCCACCCCGTCGACGGCTTCATGCAGAGCCTGCCCTACCACGTCTACCCCTTCCTCTTCCCCCTCCACAAAGTCACCTACTTGGGCCTCTACATCTTCGTCAACGTCTGGACCATCTCCATTCACGACGGCGACTACCGCGTCCCCCGCCTCCTGCGGCACATCATCAACGGCTCGGCCCACCACACCGACCACCACTTGTACTTCGACTACAACTACGGCCAGTACTTCACCCTCTGGGACAAGATCGGCGGCTCCTACAAGAGCCCCACCGCCTTCGAGGGCAAGGGCCCTCACGACTACTTGCGCCGGCTCCGAGAGAAAGCCACGGGGGCACCCAATGGCCCCCTGACCTCCAAGACGGAATAGGGTTCCCCCAGCCCGGCCCCTCTCCAGGAGGAGATTCCCCGGCCGCATCTTGTCCCCTTCCTCACCAGCCTCCTGAGACCATTTCCCCTCAGACGCGGAGCCCCCGTCCCGCTACAGTGTGACCGGTGCGGGGCCATCCTTGGCGAGCGCTCCCACCCACCCCTGCTCCCAAAATGGCGGCGTCCAGCCTCTTCGATGGGTTACGGCCTCACTCTACCCTGCTGA
Organism: Gallinago jamesoni; assembly: GCA_025769975.1. Lineage (NCBI taxonomy): Eukaryota > Metazoa > Chordata > Aves > Charadriiformes > Scolopacidae > Gallinago > Gallinago jamesoni. The sequence continues at coordinate 4,437,344 of JAOQGH010000010.1, read as the reverse complement.
CCTGCCCTGATCCTCCCCTACGGATCCCCTTCCCAGTGGCTGCCTTTGGAACTCTACTGCCGTCCCTGCGCTTTGTTACTGGCCTGCTAATGCTTTACCAAAAATAAAAACAAAACTATGGCACACCTGCAAAAAAAACCACAACACAACATGGCACAAATACGACAATAATGTGGCACAAATCAAGCTCTGCTGTGGCGCAAATGGAGGACACGTGGTGCGTGGCGGTGTCTCTGTCCCTCCGGGCGGCACGCCGTCCTTGCCGAGTCCTCCTTGCTCTCTCAGAGTCCGTCGGGACGAGTCTCATCGAGTCGATGGTCTGATGATGCCACTTTTTAACATTTTGTTTTCTCAAGCTGTTTTTCGCGAAAAAAAAAGACGCGATTGCCTACCTTTTGACGACGGCGTGGGTCCTCCCGATGGCTCCTTGGTGTGAGGAGGGCTCGGCCTTGAGATGCTGCGGGACTCCTCGCCGCTCTCCTCCTTCCTGGGGTGTCGCGACATCCCCTGGGATGTTGGCGGGACAGGTCCCAGAAACGGCACGCCTGTAGGACACAAAGGCACATTGAGTCCTGGGGGTCCCTGGAGCTCCTGGAGGACGTTGCGGGATGGGGCGGGGGAGGAATGGGCGCTCGCGGGTTCGTGGCTGGCTTTCCCCCTTCCTCCTCCTGACACCCGGCCGCCCTTTGGGTTGGACCGGTGCTCAATAAAACTCTCTGCCTGCCGTTCGCTCCCTTCGCCCTTGCTCCCCACTCTCCGCTTTCTCCTCCCTGCCATGATTCGCTCTCCCCCTCGTGCTCAGGGACCCTGACCTCTGTTTGCTGATTAACTGGGAGCCCTGAGAACTGCCAAGGGTCCGGGTGAGGCCTGTTATCGAACGTGCTGACACCATCGATGCCCTGTGGGTGCCACCGTGCTTATCCACGGAGCTCATTTCCTACAAAGCTCCAACCCCTGGGAAGAGCCCCTGGCCTTTCTTGAGACCCTGTCACACAGGAACCTGTCCCGGTGGGTTTTGAATGTCTCCGGAGAGGGAGACTCTGCCACCTCTCTGGGCGGCCCGTTCTGGTGCTCGGCCGCCCTCACAGGAAAGAGGTTCCTCCTCCTGTTTAGGTGGAACGTCTTACGTGCACGTTTGTGCCTGTTGCCTTTTGTCCTGTCGCCAGTCACGGCTGAGAACAGACTGGCCCTGTCCTCCAGACACCCATCCTTTCAATATTTAGAGGCGTCAATTGAGATCCCCCCTCAGCCTTCTCTTCGCCAGACTAAAAAGACCCTCAGCCTTTGCTCACCACATCGATATTCTACCCCCCCTCAAGGCTTTACCCCGTCCTTCTGGAACTGGTGGGAGCACCGTGACCCTCGCCTGCATAAAAACTGTGCAGTCAAAACCAGAATGCTCTGGCAGATCTCCAGCCTCTGCCAGACAGTCCCTAACATTCATACATTCATGGATTCAGACCTTCCAGTGATGGATACAGACCATCTATGATGGATACAGACCATCTAGTCCAACCCCCCTGCCCTGGGCAGGGACACGTCCTGCTCAATTGGGTTGCCCTGTGCCTCTCCCGCACACAGACGTCCATGTGCCTACTTTTCTGAGCCGCCCTTCCTCTTTCAACACCACCCCGGAATCCTCCTTATCCTTCCTCCCACCTGCTGAGTGTGCCCGACCCCAACCAAGAGGTGGGAAAGCTCGGCTCTGGGAATGCCTGGCTGCACCCAGACAACACAATCCATTATTTTTACACGTTACGGTGTTTCCCTACAAATGCCTGTGGTAGGACGCGATGACTGATGCTGCTGTAACCACAAGATGGAGGTGTTGCTCGCAACACCGGGTGGGAGCTGCGCTGGTGCGCCTGGCCTTCCTCCTCCTCCTCCTCCTCCCCGTTGCCCAAGAACTGTGGGGCACGAGGATGAGAGCGGCTTTGCTGGAGGATACGCGAAGGGTTGCCTTTGGAGACGGCATGAGGCACGATGTCCTGGTGAGGACCGTGCACCTGGGGGGACCGCCCCTCTGCCATCCTCACCTTGCCATCTGCCCAGCTCACCCTCTACCCAACAAAAGGGTTGAAGGACACTCGTCCCTCTGTCCTCTTCACCTGGAGAACGTTGGCCACGTGGCCACGGGTACAGACAAGGTGGATGCTGACCTAGACCTATGAGCCTGAGACGTGCTGCTGGGGTATGAGGGTGGCATGAGCAACTCTCCCTCTCTGCAGAACGCCTGTCCTAAGATCTAACCTGCTACCCTCCTGCTACCCTGAGATCCACTCAAATCTCACACGGACGCGCTGCCTGGCCGATAACCTCTGCCTTGCCTCCCTTTGCCTAGGCAGAAAGGAAAAACCGACCCCTAGAATCTATGCTGTCCCCGCAAAGGGACGATGTGCTTTCCTCATGGTGACCTGGTTAGTGCCGAACTCCATGGTCCTCGGGGTGCCGGGACGCCTCCCTGTCCCCTTCCGTGCTGACCGAGCCTTGCAAAGTTCAAATGCATGAAAGAGGCGCCAAGATGCGGTGCCGTGTGTCCCCCACGACTCGAAAGCATCCCGCCCCATGACATTATGGGTTTGACAAAGGATCCGTCCCTCACCAAGTACGGTATCGGGAGATACCTACTGGGTGACACCACTCTGCAAGCGGACCCAGACCAGACTGCTGTCTGCTACTTGTGGACCCAGTGCGTAGCCCTGCACCCTGCAAAGGCTCGTTCTGCTCCCTTTGGCGGGGCTGCTGCCCTTCAACATCGCCGCGACCTCGGGGCTAGCCTTCCCGTGCGGCGTGACCTTCCTCTGCAGATAGCCACGACTGAAATTTTGAGACATGGCTTCACTTTGGGAAACACCGAGAGACCGATCTGCCTGGGAACCAGCTCGCCTGAACAAGAAAACACATTCCCGTGCCTATGCCTAAAGAGTACAGCTTCTCCCTCGGGCTGCTTGCAGAATAAGTAAAGCCCCCGCCCTCCCACAGAGCATCCCCAGCACCAGATGCCATTGCTGCAGGAGGAAACTTTGGGCCCTGGATTTGGACTAGAGCTCATTTGCTTGGTGTGTGAGCGTGGAGCTCATCAGAAGCCTGTGCGGTCACGGTGCTGGGGGTCGAGATCTCCCTGTCCTGCCATTGGGGTGATGCCACTTGGCATCTCCCTGACCCTGCCCTGGCCCGAATCCCTTGTCGGGCGGGTGCCGGACATGGACCGTGAGGGATGTGTCGCGGCTTCTCGAGCGACACAGATGGCGCGATGTGACCTTGCCGGCCTCCTGCTGCCGGCTGTGCCATATTTTGCCCTATTTTACATGGGATTCCTTCCCAGCCAGTGTGTCCCTCATCCAACTGCCGGCACCTGCGGATGGGACGCGGCAACGAGCGGCTAGGGGAGACCGTGCGGCGGTACAGAGAGGTGCGGTGACACGCTCGGGGTCCCTGCGGAGCTGAGCTGGGGGGGCTACTACGTGCATCCCTGCTTACCCTCTCTGTCTGCCACCCCATAGCACACTTACTCTTCTCCACTCAGAAACCCAGCATCACAAACTAATAGGGGTCAGAAGGGACCTCAGGTGATTATCTAGTCCAACACCCATGCCGGAGAGGGGTCACCTGGAGCAGGCTGGACAGGAATGTGTCCAAGCGAGTATCTCCTTCTGTGGAGATATTCCACACCCTCTCTGGCCAGCCTGTTCCAGAGCTCCAACACCTTCAAAGGAAAAACATTTTTCCTCATGTTCGGACAGAATGAACCCTGCTCTGGTTTGTGCCCATTGCCCCTCGTCCTGTCGCTGGGTGCCGCTGAGAAAAGCCTGACCCCGGCCTCTTGACACCTGCCCTTTAGATACTTAAAAGCATCGATAAGATCCCCTCTCAGTCTTCTCAAAGCTACACAGACCCAGGTCTCTCAGCCTTTCCTCATACCACAGATGTTTTCTTCCCATGATCATTTTCATAGGGAATGAATTGTGACTACTCCAGTTACTAAACCCGAGACATGGACCTTCCCGCTCCCGTGCCCCAATTCCAGCTAAGAAGCCTCAGCCCGAAGGTGGAGTAATCGACGCAGAACCTTTATGGCCATGTCACGGGACACGGTGTCCCCTGCCAGGCTTCGACACTTCTTATACACAGAGTGAGCGAGCAGATGGTGACAGCCTTAAAGAGTCCACCCAAACCCAAAGCATCGTCACGCAGCGTGCCACCAAGGCCTGATACTGACAGGCATGGGCTTTGTCCCATCATCTCCAGCCTGGCCAATGTTCGCCACCCATTCTACCTGTCCCCTTGCCCCCCTCGTCTGACAGCTCACCCTTTGGGTGAGAGCGAGCGCCTTTGCTGGAGCAATGCGAGTGGCGAGATCCAAGAGCAGTAGGAACTGATTACTGCTCGGGATTTCCAGCCGGGGGGGTCTTGGCTTCAGAGAGCAGGAATGGGAAAGGAAAGGATTATTGACTGCAGGGATCGGCTTATACCCCATGCAGAGATTTGGCTCCTCTGGCTCAAAGGCTGCTGATTTTCCCCAACGAAGCTGCGACACCCACACATTGATGTCTCCGGGACTGCTCAGAGCGTTACCTTGCAGAACTGCCTGAAGGACGGGCACTTTGAAGTATGGGTGGGATTCGGTCCTACCGACCAAGGTCTGCAGGGACCGGGATTGCCCCTGGGGTTCTGCACACTCAGCAGACTTCCGATCCTAAAATGTGATGCCTGGCTGCCCCGAGGGGAATGGGAGGGCTTGGAGGCCCCGTCCCCTAAGACCTTGGCTCCAAACGCGGGTCCTTCCTGGACCCACTACTTTTCTCCTGGAAAGCTCCATGTGGCCTGGAATCAAAGAATGGTAGTGGTTCTAAGGGCCCTTCAGAGATCGACTGCTCTGACCCCCGTGGCACAGCAGGTACGCCCTGAGGATCTTGGACAGGATTGTGTCCGAGCGACTTTGGGATGTCTCCAGAGAAGGAGACTTCCCACCCTCTCTGGGTGGCCTGTACTGGGGCTCCAGCACTCTTAAAGAAAGTTTTCCTCATGAAGATACGAAACTTTCTGTGTTCTGGTTTGTGCCCGTTGCCCCTCGTCCCTTTGCTGGGTGCTACTGAAAAGAGTGGGCCCCATCCTCTTGATGCCTGCCCTTTCCATGTTGACATGCACTGATGGGATCCCCTCTGGTTCTTCTCTTCACCAGGCTGCACGGACACAGATCCCTCAGCCTTGACACGTAAGACAGATGAGCCAGACCCTGATGGCCTTTGAAGCACTTTGCTGCACTCTCTCCCATAGCTCCTTGTCTACCCTGAACTGGACACGGTGCTCTGTCTGTGGCCTCGCTGGGATGGAGGACAGCAGGAGGAGGACCTCCCTCCGCCTGCCAGCCACGTTCTTTTTAAGGCACTCCAGGAGACCGTTGCCCTTCTTGGGCTCTAAGGCACATTCCTGGCTCTTGGTCAACTGGTTGTCAGAGGGGACTCCTGCTTCCCTCTCTGAGGAGCTTCTTTCCAACCCTTAACCTGTGCTGGTACGTGGGGTTCTTCCTCCTGGGGTACAAGACCCTATGCTTACCCCTTGGAACTTCGTGAGGTTCACCTCCACCTGACTCTCCAGCCTGTCTGGGTCTTGCCAAATGGCGGCGCAGCCTATGGGAGTGTCAGCCACTCCTTGGACGAGAAGATCTCTGGAGAGTCCCTCCCAACCCTGATCATCCCATGACTCTGTGATTCCCTGATTTGTGGGTGTCAAGTTTGCCTAAATGATCTCTATCGCGATCCTCCTTGATAGGGGGAGAATCTTTTTTTTCACTGAGCTCTTTCTCCTACCTACAAGATCTGGGATTCCCAAGGTAGCAATAAAGACCAAAACGTGTGAGGTGTTTGGTAACTCCCCCTTTTCTCCATCCTCCCTCAACAGAACACAGACCTCATACAGCTAATGGCTGCCCTACGATCCCACAATAAGGGCCAGCTTCACCACCAGATGATGTGCTCTCACGCTTCCCAGATAAACCAGAACAAAAGTGAATGGTCAGTCCTGCTCATGGACCTGCCCGCTCTGCACATTTGCTCGGAGCAAGCCGTGCCTGTGGCCCTTCTTCCCACAGTTGAAGTGGGCTCTCTCCCACTACATCTCTGCCCATCTGGGTGAGCTACTACCCCCCTTTAAGCACAAGGCTTCCCATAAACCCCTCTATCCGCCCTCTGGGCTCTAGGGGAAAGACGAGGGGGAGAGGGGAAGGAAAACCGGGGGGCCAGTGGGTCCTCGCCTTGCTTGCGCAGTTCCCGTCATTTGCTGCTGATGAAATCCAGATGGACCTTACAATACACCCTGCTCTGCTCCCCCTCCCCTTTACAGCAGGAGACGGGCTCTCTTTTCAAGAAACACAAAATACCTTGGCAAAGGAAACGTGCATTTCCCTCCGCACAGAAAGAGCTATTCATCTGTTAGCATCCACCAGCGCTAGGGTCACCCCAAAGGTCTTTGCTACCGCTCTCTCCCTTGTGCCGGCCCCGGTGACCGGGCGGGAGGAAATCCCCCGGGGGGCTCGGGGAGCCTTCTCGGCTCCCTGCGTGAGCGGACAGTCACGTTGTTCAGAGCCCCCTCTGAGGAGCATAGCGTGGACACCAGAGGGATTTCCTCCCTTCTGGCAGTGGCTGGAGCTTGGAAGGAAAAAGAGAGCTTTGGAAGACAGACCGGGCGACTCCAGAGGACTACGAGGATGTCATCGACTGAACGAGGAGAAAATTAGAAAGGCGAGAGCCCAACTGTAACTTACTTTATCTATTGCCACAAAACCCACTAAGAAACGTTTCCATAGAATTGCATTAGCAACAACAGGAGAGCTAAGGAGAACCACTACCCTTTATTGGATGTGGGGAGAAACATAGTGACCGAGGATGAGAAAAAGGCTAAAGTCCTTCCTGCCTTCTTTGTCTCACATACTAAGACCACTTTTTTGCCAGATAGCCCTCCCCCTAAGCCAGAAGACAGTGAAACGAAGCCTCTGAAACCCAGAGGAAAATGGTGAATGTCCCAGTATGCCTGCTTAGACTCCTGCTGGACTCTGGGACTGGATGGGATCTGCCTGAGAGTCCGAAGGAGCCTGCGGAAGCGCTCGCCCAGCCCCTTTCTGTCAATTCTTGGTAGTCCCTGCTACCTGGGTAGGTCGACTGGAGGGTGGCAAATGTGACTCCCATCTACAAGAAAGGCCAGAAGGAGGAACTGGGGACATGGGGGCCTCTCAGCCTGGCCTGGGTGCTGGGAAAGGAGCAGATCGTCTCGAGTGCCATTGTGTGGCACGTATGGGACGACTGGGCGATCGAATGTGGTTGGTGTGGGTTTATGAAAGGCGGGTCCTGCTTGAATAACCTCATCTCCTTCTCATGGTGAGATCAACCTCATCACAAGGTCATGGACAAGGAAAAAGCTGTGATCGATGCCTACCTAGATGTGAGTAAAGCTTCTACCACCATTTCCCACAGTGTGCTCCTAGAGAAACTGCCTGCTCACATCTTGGATGGGCGTACACTTTGATGGGTGAAAAAATGGGCTGGAGAACCAGGCCCAAAATGTGGTGAGTGGAGTTACATCTGGTTGACACCCTGTCATGAGCAGAGCAACTCTGTTGATGAGTGACTGAGGGGCCTGGATTCGTTCCGCCTGGAGAAAAGAAGGCTGAGGGGAGGGGCTGTCCCTCTCTACAAATACCTGAATAGAGGTTAAAGTGAGGTGAGGGCTGGTCTCCCCTCCCAAGTAATGAGAGGTTGGGTAAGAGGTATCAAGTGGCGCCAGGGCAGTATTACATTGCTTATTATTATGAAAAAAATTCTACGCCAAAAGGGGTTAGTATGGGGTGCCCCGGGGAAGCGGTGCAGATGCCACCCCTGGAGGTACTTAAAAGACGTGTAGATGTAGTGCTGAGGGACGTGGTTTAGTGGTGGACTGGGCAGCGCTAGGTTACCGATCAGACTCCACTATGTGGAGGATCTTTTCCAACCTACTTCATAGAATCATAGAATTGTCTAGGTTGGAAGGGACCTTTAAGACCATCTAGTCCAACCACCAACCTAACTCTGATGAAAAACCATCACTAAACCATGTCACTAAGTGCTATATCTACCCATCTTTTAAATATCTCCGGGGATGGTGCCTCCATCTCTTCCCTGGGTGGCCTGTTCCAATGCTTAATAAACCTTTCAATGTAAAAATTTTTCCTGATATCCTCTCTACATCCTACTTTCAGTGAGTCTCCACTCAGCCTCCTTTTCTCCAGCCTGAACACCCCCAGCTCCGTTGCCCTTCTCTGGACCTGCTCCAGCATCACAATGTCTTTTCTTGTGGTGAGGGGCCCAAACCTGGACACGGTTCTCACCAGTGCCGAGAACAGAGGGACTATTGCCTCCCGAGTCCTACTTGCCAATTTGTTCCTGATACTGGCCGGGATGCTGTTGGCCTTCTTGGCCGCCTTGCTGCGCTGCTGGCTCACGTTCAGCCGGCAGTCGACCAACACCCCTGGTTCCCTTACGACACCTTTGTAATCTTCCCCAGTGACCTTCCCCCTTTTCCCAAAGGCCACAAACTCTCCTTTCTTCCCTGAGAGGGAAACAATTCTATGAATCTATGATTCCACTAGGAAACAAAGCCACTTCCTCGTTTCTTACTATTTCTCATCCCATCCTCCCTCCCATTCCTTATTTCTGGGGGAATTTGCTTGGGCACAGTGTGTCATTTTGCAGATGATGGAACGTGGTGCTTTGGGGAAATGATGACACGGCCTTTTTGGGTCCCGTCTCTGTGCTTTGGGCTCCACTCCTGCGCAATAAAACTCTCTTATTGACTCTGCCCGTACCCATGGTGACCTCCCGTCCTCCGGAGGGATGTAGCACTGCGTCAGGACCACTACAACCTACATTAGGAGGCTTTATCATTCTATTGACTCGATGACTGAAATACACTAAACTAGGTTTCCGGGCCAAAGCACCTCGGGGAAAGCTCTGTATGGTATTTCTGCTCTGATGGCGAGTGAAATAAGGGGGAGCCTGTCCGCTTTGGGGCCGTCCCCGGGATGCATAAACACCAGTTCCTTTACTGCTGGGAGGCATCCTTTTCCTTTACAGATTTCCCAACAACATTTGAAATGCCAGAAGAGTGCACGGTGCAAGAAACGGAGGATGTACAACCCCTGAATGTACTCTCAGCACCTCTGAGGTCAAAAGGTGGGTAAGGCCTTCTCTTAACAGCGAGACGATGCCCAGGAAAACATCTCTGCCTTCCACAGATAAACTGGGGCCCAGCAACGGCCATGGCTCGATGCTCCCATCCTCTCCAGTGTTCACCCTCCTTTCCCATCCCACAGGGGAACCTGTGGCTGAGCGGGGCGTGACCCCTCGTCCTGTCACAGCAGAGTCCTGCTCCATCTGATGTGCCTGGCCAGACATGGCAGCAAAAGGAGACCGCGCCGACAGCAGGGAGGAAGGGGAGGAACGCGAGAGAGAAAGGGTCAGCCAGCATTATCGCACCAGGCTCTCACATCCTTGCACTGTCCTACACTCCTGAGGCATGATCTCAGTCCATCAAGTCACATCACACGTATCTGCCCAGGCATGGGCTGCAAAATACCCTCTGCTTGGCATGAATGGACACCAGCAAACCACCTGGGATTCACGGACCACATATCCCCGTTAAGTGCAGCTCTGAGATGAGCCTCTGACTGCCCGGCCTCAGACAGAGCCGTGCAGAGGGGACCCTCCGGCCAGCGCGAGATGGGGACTCTACCGAGAGCCCAGACACAGCTGGCCCTGGTCCTTCCCTGCCACCTTGGCATAAACCCAGTTCTCTCCTTCCATCTTGCGTCCCCTCTCCCCCTTCCAGCCCCTGCTCCATAACACCCACCACACAGCACTGCCACCACAAAGCCTGCACGTGACAATGATTTCCTTGGTGTGACCACACAAACCCTGGGCAGCGATAGGGTGAATCCCTGTTCAGAAGGGATGAGAGAGAGGTGCCTGCGGTGGCACCGGGGAAGTCCCCCAGTCTTGGAGCCCGGCGCTTTGGCCAGCCTCGATAAATCAGAGTTGTGGCCGCTGGCACTGCTCCTGCACTGTCCCTGCATCACCATACATCATCTCCACCATGCTGATGAGTTACGAGGACCCCATGGGCACACCGCCTATGCTGAGTGGTTTATGGATGAGCACCCGGCTGGCTACCTTCACCCTGGGTGGAAAGAGCCACTCTGCTGCCATGGCTCAAATGGGCCTGCTGGGCACGATGGGTGGGAGAAGGGGCGGAAAGACCTGCTCCTGCCGGCATCTCAGATGAGATGGTGCTCACCTTCCCAGCTCTGCCCAAACAAGATGAAAGAAACTCAGATGGAGAGCTCCAAGCACCACAACCGTGCCAGCGGATGTCTATCACCAACCACGTATTAAATCATTTGCACCTTTTCCTCTCTCCTATGGACATCCATCCGTGCCTTCCTCTCCCCATCCAGAGACAGACACGACTCCTCATCGCTCCCTGCCCACCCCCTCAGTGACAAGGACCCGAGATTATGTTACTGCCTGGCGGGTCACTTGCCAGCCCTGGCCAGGAGCCTGACCTTGCGGTGGGTCCCACCGAGTGCCGGGAAACTGGTCACCCCTAAAGTCCCCCACCCGGCACCGTGACAGTATTTCACAGAAACTAGACGCAAAGCATTCCTGTTGACCCACCACATAATCTCACCAATGCACAGACCTCATAAATCTTCCATTTACAGGAAACCCAAGTTTTTGCCAGCTACTCCTCTCTCCAGTGAAATTTAAGACGTAGCAAAGAGCCTCAGACCAACACTCAAAAACACATCACCGCACGAGGCCGGTAGACATTCAAAACTGACGGGGGCTTCCCGGGGATGGATGTGCATTTGGAAGTGCCCAAACTACCAGAGATGCAGAGTAAGTGCCTCGGAAGAAAAATATGGACGAGGCACACGTGGTGTGAGCGGGACCTCTGGGAATGGACACCAGTGGCACGCAGCTTCCACAGCACTGGAAGTGGCTCCAAAAATACCAAGCTGAGCAGATCTTGTGCTGCAAACCACCCCTCTCCTTGTGGGATTGGGATTAAAGTGTCCAGACCTTCAACCTCTCCCACCTGTCCCCACTCTCCTGGCTCACAACATTCAACCGCCAAGCTCGACAGACCAGGAGAGGAGTGTGAGAGCTGACGAGCCAGCAAATCCCTCCCCATGTCAGGCACGGGGAAGGATAACCCCCGTAAAAAACGTGCACACCTTTTCCCTCCTGGAAGACCCTGCAGGTCCTGCTGCAGAAAAGCCTCCTGCTCCCAGCCTGGGTGCTGCACAGAGTGGGGCTACTCTCGGTGACACTGACACGGGGCTGGAACACCCCTATTGTGACACGGGGTGCACAGTTACGCGTAACAACCCCTGGCCTAGGATTATGGGGACACCTGTGTGTCCAGCCACGGGTTTGGTATCCATTTTCAGACACCCCAGAACTGATAGACAAACAGGAAGGGCAGGGAATTGTCAGTTGGAGCTGCGGCAACAGAGGGGAGTTGAGCTTCATTTGGAAACACAATTTCCCACCCCATCCTTCCCAGCGTGCTGCCCCTGGACCATGCTCCCCTTGCACGACACTCTCCGTATGTGACCTCTCACATTTATTTTATTATTATTTTTTTTTTCACCATCCACACAGCCACAGGTGACAACCAGGTCTGCAACACTACTAAACCTCAGCCCACACGGGCAAACATGGATCCCGGGGGGCTTTACTCCCCTGTTTGGGGCACACACAGCAAGGGCTGTGGCTGGGAGAGAAGGTGCAGTTAGGCTGCTTTTTGGGGGGTGGCAGGAAAACCTCGTTGCACCCCCTAAACTATGCCAGCTGCAACTGTCTTCTTTTGTATTATTTGACTTTATTCTGTTGAATTTCATTCTGTCATGCTTTATTACTTCCTACCTCTTTTATTTAGCTCCATTGATTTAACGTAACTTTCAATACACAGATGCACAGAATGCTATGGGGTTGGAAGGGGCCTCTGGAGATCATGTAGTCCAACCCCCCCTGCCAGAGCAGGTCCACCCACCCAGAGCAGGTTGCACAGGAATTTGTCCAGGTGGGTTTGGAATGTCTCCTGAGATGGAGACTCCACCACCTCTCTGGGCAGCCTGTTCCAGTGCTCTGCCACCCTCAAAGCAAAGAAGTTCTTCCTTGTGTTTAGGTGGAACTTCTTCTATTCAAGGTTGTGCCCATTTCCTCTTGTCCTGTCCCTGGGCATCACTGAGAAAAGACCGGCCCCATCCTCCTGACACCTACCCTTTAAGTATTTAGAGATCAGATCCCCCCTCAGCCTTCTCTTCTCCAGACTAAAAAGCCCCAAGTCCCTCAGTCTCTCCTCCTAAGGGAGATGCTCCAGGCCCCCCATCATCTTTGTAGCCCTCTGCTGTCCCCTCTCCAGCAGTTCCCTGTCCTTCTGGAACTGGGGAGCCCAGAACTGGTCCCAGCGCTCCAGATGGGGCCTCCCCAGGGCAGAGCAGAGGGACAGGACCACCTCCCCCGACCCGCTGGCCACAGTCTTCCACCCCATCCTCCCCAGAGCAGCGCACACGCTCTCCCACGCCGCTTTCGGGGGTCGGGGGGGGGTCCCCGAGCATCCTCGGCGCGGGGTGGTGCGGGGGGGGGGGGAAGAGGGGGGGCGGGCTGCGGGCGCGGGGGAGGCGCGGAGCCGGGGCCGCTCGCTGCCCATTGCACATTCTCTCCGGGCGGCGGCGCGGTGCTCGGCTCCGCTCCCCTCCGCTCGCCGCGGCCCCGCACGCCTCGGCCCGGCCCCGGCGGCACGAACATGGCGACGCCGAGCAGCGGCGGGGCTGGCCGGGCCGCCCCGCTCCCCCGCCGGCTCCTGCTGCCGCCGGTGGTGCTGCTGCTGCTGCTGCTGGTGGTGCTGGTGCCGGTGGCGGCGGGCGGCCATTCCGTCCTGCTGCTCCGCGACCCGCCGCCCTCCCCCGCCGCCCAGACCCCGCGGAGCCGCCGCGCCGCCCCGCGCCCCGCCGAGCCCATCCAGGTGTACGGGCAGGTGAGACGGAACGGCGTGTGCGTGTGTGTGCGTGTGTGTGTGTTAAACCGCAACCGGGGAAACGGCGGGGTGAACCGGAGCGGGGGTGAAGGAGGGGGGGGGGGGAAACACGGACGACACACGGCGGGGCGGCGCAGACCCCCCCCTCGCTCCCCAAAATACGCGTTGCATCACCCCCAGCGGCGCTTCCCGGGGAATTGGGGGACGGATGCGGTGGCCGGCTCCCCCAGCACAGACACGGGTCTCTTAACCCCCCCTTCACCCCCCCCCCAAGGTGCCGGTGTCGCGAGTGGGGGGAGCCGGCGGCGCCGCACGGCCTCGGGGACTGCGGCCACCCGCGGGGGTGCTCTCTGCGTGTGTGTGCGTGTTTTTGTGCACACTTGCTGCTCGGAAGAGAACTTCCACGCGTGCGGGGGATGGAGCCGATCGCGGCAGGGGATGCGGGCTGCCGGCGAGGCGGCCCCGCTCCACCTCATCGCTTCTTCCCTGCCCGCAACTTGCCCCGCACGCAAAGTGGCCGACATTCCGAGCCGCCTCATCTCTGCCTATTTCCAGCTATTTCCACCTCTTTTTTTTTTTCCTCCCCCCCCCCCCCCCCCAAGCGGAATGTTCTGATGGAAATCTGTTTTTCTTTCATGCACTAGTTCAGTCCAGAAGGTATGTAATGCCAATGCTTTATTTCGATCCTGATTTCTCTCGTTTATGGCAATCCCCAGCTGAGGCCAAGGGTTGGGGTGTAGCAGTCGAGAGTCGAGGTGTAGGAATCACGGGGTTGGGGTTTAGCAGTCAAGGAAACAGATTTTGACTATTAATTTAGCGGCTAAATTAAGAGTCCCAAACTATCAGGATGTCAGGGAACCCTGTAAGTCACAAGAAGTGACTCCTCATTGCAAGTGAGAGGGTAAGGAGCTCCTTGTGCCTCTTGGATGAGGTGCTGAGGTGGGACTCATCCAAATGGACCATTCAGTGACTGGTTTATCCCAGCACTGCGAGCTGGCGATGGTCTAGGCTACAGCAGCATTCCCTGTAAAAATACTAGTGCATTAATTCCTGGTTTTGTTGCACAGCACTGCAAACCTACTTCCCAGGTGGATCGAGCCCATGTCACTGGGAGGAGGTGGTGGGTTTCTTTGTGGATGGTCCAAAGTTCCCATGCCTGCGTGGATGTGCCTTTTCTGGTTTGGTATTACCAAATTAAGTGTCAGTTTGTGAAATATTTACTCTATCTGCAGAACAGATGGAGTGGAAATGCTCATGTGAGTAAATATTTGCCATATATGGACTGCACAATCTGGCTGCATCCTTGCTTATACTCTATAATTTATGCTTTTTAAACAGCAATGAAGAAACCTCGGAAGATTCCGAGGTTCATTTGGATTCTCATAAACACCAAAAGCTTGGATGCTTTCCTCCGCCTCTCGAGGCTTTTCAATTTCTATAGGAAACGGGGTGAAAGCGCTTTCTGTAGCAATGTGGTTCCTAATTTCAGTTCTCATTCCATCTCAGCGCAGAGAAAGCGGGATAACAGCGAGGGAACAGGGAACAGTCCCTGCATATCTTTAGACTCTAATACATAGCACTGCTTAGATTTGGGTCAAGTGTGATGTTCAAGACAGACAAGTCCCATTTTTACCTAAAAAATCCATTCTGTTTTGGGTGGGGTTTTGATTTTTGTTTTTTTTTTTTTTTAAATACCTAAATCTGTCCAAGACCCTGTATAAGTGCCATTTGGCTTCTCTCAGTTGAGTGTGTTGTCTATAAACTCATTTTCCTTCTCTTCTGTTAGATAAGGAAAATTTCAAAGCACATTCACCAAGCGGAAGAGGAGAGAAATAGGAAAGTTGGGTTTTGTTTTTTTTTAATGATACTTTTAAATTATTTTATTCTGAAGATTTATTAAAAGGAGAAGAAAACCCCCTAAAGTTCTGAAGGAATATTAACATAACATGCCTGTAACTCAAGCTGTGTTTAATGAGAGGTGCTGTTTTTTTTCCTGCCACGAGGGCTACAGTCCAATGAGTGATAGCTATGAAAGAGGTCACATACATATTCATCAAATTCGACATGCACATGTAAACTGGTTTTAATAGGCCATGACAGCAGAAGTTGTGTCAGGCAAATAGCTGCACATGTGCTCATTCCCTCGACTGGCATATTTAGCCATTATCACTCTGGTATCCATGGATGAAATATTAGCTTGTTAACTTAAGACCATCAGTTGTTGCTGATGCTTAGTGGCAACCAAAAAAAGCACAGATTCCCTCTGCAACTTTATTATGTGCAGAGCCAGGATTGAATTATTACAATTTCATTGTAATATTTCCACTTCCTTCCCTTATTTATTACAGAGGATATTTGTAAGTGATAAATTGGAATGCAGCTACAATATAAATAAAGGGACTATTGATTCGAAAATACTCCAAGGATTGGATCCTGTTATTTCCATGAATTTCTTGCACTGTGCCTCTGATTGTACATTCAGAAGGGACAATGTTGCTAGAGCATTAATTTTTCCATGAGCACATAGGAACGTGTATACTGACACACACACACAAAAAAAAATAAACCAAAAGGAAAATACAGTCCTTCAGAATCCCGGGCACAGCAAGGGGTAAACAACCACGCTCTGCCACGTGGAAATCAGCAGATTTTTACCTACTGAATCCCGCTGGTTGGTTTGGCCTAAGGTTGACAGTTGGGCTAATGGTTAACCTCTTCTAGGAGTAGGGAAAAGCAATACCAGGTTTTCCCTTTCCCTTCTTTTAGGGAAATAACATCTTCCTGCGTTAGGGAAAAACAGAGAATGGCAACTACGTACAAAAAAAACAGACTTGCTTTGTGTTTTAAGAAGGAAGTTGTAGTCTATCGTGGTTCTTTCCCCAGAGGGATATTTTTTGAAGGCTACAGATTTTGGCTGACGTGTGGGACAGGGCTGTGATGGTGTTCTTGAGGCAGTGGTCTGAATTCCCCCAGCAGCAAATGGACCTCCTTGTGATGCGAGACAGACGCACAGCTTCATAGACCTAACATATTCCTATATGTATGTTAAGAAACCTGAAGTGAAAGCTTGAACAGGGCTAGAAATCTATTAAAAAAAAAAAAAAAAAGAAAAAAAGAATTAAAACCTTAAAACCTTGTAGCGTTCTAATTATGTGTGCTGAGGTGTGAACGCTTTTGCTTTTCCAAAGTGTTTCCCTTGCATTTCTTGAAGAGCTTTTGTGCATATTGAGAGCTAGTGAAAGCAGATGTCAAGCTTGGCCAAATTATGGCGTACTTGATTGTAATTTAAAAGTAATAAAACAAGTCAGCGCTGAGGCAACTCATCTCAGTAAAGAAGGAAATAATTCCCTCTGTAAACAAGTCCCTCCCCTTCCTTCTCAGATGAGGGGACTTAGCTGCCCAGGTCATGAGAATGAAACCTCCAGGTGCAGAAATAAGACGTGGAAGGGCAGGTTTTGAACTGTGTCCTCTCCGAGCCTGTTGGCTCTTGACGTGCTGGAGGAAAGCTGGCAAGAAGCTCAAAAAAGTTCTTAGGTTTTTCTTCTGCGCAAGGACAGTACCTGTCTCCCCGGAGGGGGTAATTGCCGGTTCCTGGGGAGGGCTCTTATTTTTGGTCGCAGTCCCTCCTGTACACACCCCACCCCCAAAAAAGCTCGTTATGCTGGGTCTGGTATGAAGTTGGCTGAGGAAGCTTATCCCGTCTGAGAGTTACTCCCCTCCCTGGAGGGAATATTCACGTAGCCAACCGCAGCTGCAGTGAATAACACCAAAGACTCTTCTCTGGAGTTGAGGCTGATGTTTATTTTAAGAAAGCACACCTCGTATTTGTGACTTCAGACTCCACACACAGCTGGGAATGCCATGGCCAGTTGAGAAATCTGGAAAACTAGACTCCCGGGGCAGCTCCATTCATCGGTTCTTGTGTGCTCCTCTGCATGTCTTGTGTAGGAACAAGCGTGGAGAACAGCATGCCGTTAACCATGCCAACTCCAAGGAGTCAGGATCAAAGATAAATACTTAAGGAAAGGTACTGTGTTTCAGTTTTGAGGGGCTGGTTTGAAAATTATCCATATTCACAAAAGGTGGCAAGTTCTGAGAGGGTCCTCTCTGCCGGTTTGTCTCTCTGCCTTCTGGCAGTACCTGTTTCAGAGGGAAGATCAAGCTACAGCAAGATAATTGCCACTGTTTGAAGGTTAGCCTTGCTCTAATCATAGAATCATGGAATGGTTTGGGTTGGAAGGGACCTTAAAGATCATTGAGTTCCAACCCCCTGCCGTGAGACACCTTCCACTAGAGCAGGTTGCTCAAAGCCCCATCCAACCTGGCCTTGAACACTTCCAGGGATGGAGCATCCACAGCTTCTCTGAGCAATCTGTTCCAGTGCCTCACCACCTTGTAGTGAAAAATTTCTTCCTGATACCTAAATCATCTCAGTTGAGGATGGCATTATAGCAGGCACTGCACGCCTGACCAAAATGTTTCTTGGCATCAAGTGTTGCTGCTCCAGGCAGTTTTAATATCCAGATAAACAGGCAGTGATTCCTCCCAGTCATCTTCTCTGAGCTGGAAGAGGCTCTTCCCCACAGAGCTGGAGACACGGGATCTTGGTGCCCAGGTCACACTGGAGGATCAGAGTTCCTGAGTCTGGAGTCTTCCAGACAGCATCTTCCTTTGCAGCTCTATGGGGAGACTCTAGTGCAAGGGGTCATGTGGAAGGCTCTTAGGTGCTGCTGTGTTATAAATGAGTATAATTTAAGAGCAGAGATGGTGAGAGTTGACATGAGTTAATCTTTTGCTGTTGCTCTATTTCATATTTGTTAATGCAGCAAGTCTGGTTTCAAATATTTTGAAAGAAGACCTGAGATTGCTCCAGTATTAACTGTGCAAGGAAAAGCCTATCCTATAAAAAGACTTTATCTTTTTATTAAAAAATGCACTAAGTCGTGGGAAAATATTCAAAATGAGGAATGATCTGATAAAAAACATTAGAGGCTTGGCTTTGGCTCGTATGAAATTTTCTGAAAGAGAAGGGACGTGTTTGTATACTTCTTATCAAACAATCCCAGATTTATTTATATCAATCATTCCTGTAACATGACATGTGAAATCATTATTTAACTTTACATTACAGTGACGAGCAACACGGGTTTTTGATCTTGTCTAGATGGAGGGGATGGTTTCCAAAAAAGCTTTGCAAGAAATCGGAGGACTGACTGCCCTTTGATAATGTGGTTCGTCTGTGTTGAGGAACACAATGTTTTTATGGAGGCCTGAAGAAAGTGAGTTTTTTCCAAACTTCTTAGTCATTTTGAGAAACCTGTCCTCGGAGCAGGACAATAATATGTTGCAGTTTCTGTCACAGAGCGGCCTTTGAGGTTTTTCTTCACTTTTCTGTCCTCAAATCAACTTTCTGTCTTGAACATCCAGTAAACACTTGAACTGCGTTCATTCTGAAAAGCAAACGCATCTGAGCTTGCAGTCAAAGCTATTTATTTGACTTTTTTGTTGTTGTTTCTTTTCTGACAAGCTGTTTAGTCTCTGTGATTTATTGACGTGTTGAGTTAATTCATTATTTGTATATGTAGGGGGTTAGGGGTGTGCTGGGGTGGTTTTTTCAGCTGCAGCATGGTCCCAGCATTTGCAACTGGCAGCAAGAAATGCTTTTAGGGTGATTTTTGTGTGTGTTTTAATTGAAATCAAGAAATACAGCAAGTCTGTGGGTAATGTTTATGAACATGCATACTGTTAAACTTACTGCAACTGTTCAACTGGTCCATAAACTTCTGAGTCCATGTCCCAGTGCTCCTTTGGTGATGTCCACGCAGCTTTGCATGGATGAGAAGGATCAGAAATGAAACAGCCGCAAGGTGATAGAGCCTGCACTGTAGCTGCTGGATAACACAGGAAATAAGAATTTGTCAATCACCTGGTTTTCAGTGAAGGTCTCTGCTAGCCTCCCTGCAGGAGAGTTTTTATGCAGTAGCAGATGTCAAAATCATGTGAAATAAAACCTGCTCATCTTGTTCTTGTTCCTTTCCTCTGAATCTTCCTTTAATTAAAAAAAGTAATAATCTTCATCCTAAAAGTTTTTGAAAGAAAAGGTTTTTTTAGAAAAATTTTCTTTAAATTTCTTTTTTCGTGTCCAGAGGAGAGGCACCAAGCTGGTGAGGGGTCTAAAGAACAAGTCCTAGGAGGAGAGGCTGAGGGAACTGGGCATGGTTAGTTTGGAGAAGAAGAGGCTGAGGGGAGACCTCCTTGCCTTCTACAGCTCCCTGAAAAGAGGGTGTAGAGAGGTGGGGGTTGGCCTCTTCTCCCAAGGGAATCTTTACAGGAGCAAAGGAAATGGTCTGAAGTTGGGGCAGGGGAGGTTTAGATTAGATCTTGGGAAGAATGACTTTCCTGAGAGGGTGGTCGGGCACTGGAACAGGCTACCCAGGGAGGTGGTGGAGTCACCATCCCTGGAGGGATTTAAGAAATGTGTAGACATGGCACTTCAGGGCATACTCTAGTGCCCGAGATTGTTGGGTTGTGTCTGTTTATGGGTGGGTGTGGTATGGGGTTTTTGTTTGCTTGTTTTGGGGTTTGGTTTTTTTTTTGTGGTTGGACTCGATGATCTCAAAGGTCCCTTCAAAACCATGAATATTCTGTGATTCTGTGAAAAAACCTTTCGAGTGAGGCTGCTTTACCATAACCATCTGAAGTACTCCTGGCCACCAAATGCCAGCCACGCTGTCCCAAACAGCTGACAGGGCATTCCCTGAGGAATAGGCACAAACAGGGCAATGAACCACAAGGTTTTTCTCTCGCTGCCTTGCCCGACGGGAACAGCCCCGTGCACCAGTTCTGATCACTTTTCCGAGTCGGTAAAACGCTCTTTGGCACGTAGTTCCCTAAAGTTTATGGGGAGGATTTTTCCGATGACATGACATGTCAAAGATGGTGTCTTGCATGTGTTTTTCCTTTCCCCCTTTCCTTGCTGGCTGCCGGGCCGCTGTGGTCTGGTTGTACACGCTCAGCGTGCGCACTATGTGAATTCACACTTCCTTGGCAAAGGCACCTCGTACGGAAAGCTCACTCCATAAATAACTTGGGCTGTGCGTTTATTCTGCTCTGAAATGCTGTAAAAAATAAAAGGCTACCTATCAAAGTTGTTTGTCTAATAACGGAGGAAGGGGACGGTATTGTAAACACTGTCCAAATGAATTGTAGTAACCAGAATAAATGGTGGTTGCTGTTAACTGAGCGCCGGGACTGAATTGAGGCCTTTCCAAATACATCACATGTGACTTTAATCCGTTCCAGAGCCCAGGTCTCTTCCAGGCTCGGGGAAATTTGATGCTCGGAGGTGCTAAGCCCCCTCTATTGCCATAGAAATCAATAGGGCCTGCTCAGCACCCCGCCGAGGTGAGCAATCTGTGGTGGGACCGGTCCTCCAAGCCCCATCCTGCACAGCGTTTCTGTCCACGCTTCATTTCGGGCCGGGATGCGCCGCCCTTGGCAGAAGGACCTCTGGCTGGCTTTAACTCAGCATCTAGAGAGGGTTTTACAGCATCAGGGCTTCGGTCCGCGTTGGGTTTTTGTGGTGCTGCTTTCTGGGGCACCTACTTGAATAAGGTCCCGTTTGTCTCTCTGCAATCGGTGGTTTATCTCCTTTCGGTGGCCAAAACGCTCTCGACGCTGAACTTGTTAATAATAAGCTGTGCTTAGGGTTTAAAGGAATGTGTTTACAATGGAGAAAAGAGACCGTAGAGGGTAAAGTTAAATTATATCCAGCCCAAACTGATTTTATGTGAAAGTTTAATCCAGCAGGTGCAGAAACAGTAGGGTGGGGAAAGGGCGGAGGAAATAATAAGCCAAAAATGTTCCCAGCCATCAATATTTGCTGCCTGAGAGGGGGACGGAACCTGCTTCAAACAGCCGTGTAGACGCCACCGCTTCAGGGTCAGAAAAGGAGCTCTTTTGAGGTGACATTCAAACCTTTAATAGCGGGCAGTGGGGTTTTGACAAGAATAATTTTCTCTGGTTGCAGGCTCTGCTGCTGGTTTACCTGTCCCCGGCAGCCTGGACGGGGGGGGGGGGGTAACCCAATCCCCTCCCTCGGAGGGTGGGGGGCAGAGGCAGAGCCTGAGGGTCTCCCCAGCCCATCCGTAATTATACGGCCGGCGGAGGAGTGCCTCAGGTTGCACATTAAGCCCTGGCTGAGATTAGTAATTATAATATCAGCTTTCTCCAAATAGGTCTGACAGAACGGCACCGGTAGCAGAGGTGACTCAAAGTTTAGTAAGTCTTAGGGAAAGTTTACTGTCTCCTGCTGCTTTCTGTCCCACAAATTTGGCCTCTCTAATAACCAGCACCGGCCACAAACAGTAGGAATCCTTTTCAATCACTATTAGCCACACTTCATTTCTGTCATATTTGACCCCTGGCAAGCTGCAGCCCAGCAAAGAGCATTCCCTGCAGAAAATAACCAGACATCCAGGATTTACTTGCTGACAAATGACATTTTTAAGGGCCCTTAAAAAACAGTGAGACAAATTCCCAGCAGGACGCTGGAAAGCCCTTTTCCGACCTCCAGAGGAGATAAGGGATAGCATAACCCTGACTTGGTAGCACCCCATCTTCTGTTTCTTCTGCATGACTTCATGTTCACATGCTGTCCCCCCCTTCAGTGTCTTAATAGCACCATGAGGGTATTTGTCTTAGACACCGAGAAGTTTCCTAACACAAAAATATCTCTCTCACCTACATGTTTTTCACTCGCAGCTCTTTCTGAGTGGTTCAGCAGCCACGATTTTACTGGGGAAAAAGCGAGACGGAAGGAGGTTGCTATGGCCCCCAAGCCAAGTTCTAGTCTACACCTTAACTTTAAAAGATTTTTTTTAGTTCATTGGGGAACCAAGTCTTTGTTAAATTTCTGTCGGGTGTGAGAAAAAAGGCATAGCAGGCTTTATTTTTTTGCCATGCTTAGTTTGTTGTAAAGATAGTTGTGCGTTTTCGACTAGGTTGCGGGCACCTGTACCCAGGTAATTCACAGTTGTAAGGGCCTGAAATGAGTGCAAGGACAACCTGGAGAAGGCAATCCAGGGGAGAAGAGAGCAGAATAGCTCTGTTGGGAGATGGGAACTGAACAAATAGGAGATGCACAGACTTCTCTTTCGATGCTTCTAACCTGGTAATTCTGAGGTAGATCCTGGTTGCTCAGTGGAGGATGAAGGTGGGGCTGTAGTCTGGTATATTAAAAAGTCAGGAGATGTAGCAGGAGAAGAAACAGGGCTTTTTACGCCACAGCTTCTTACATGCTCTTCCCAGCTGTTTTTCCTTCTTCATTTCATTTCCTCGCCCTGTGATTTACAGAGGGGGTTGGGGGAAAAAACCCAGAAAAACATCTTGGCCGATGGTTTATGGCCGTTCAGACACAGCGGTCGTGGGGGTCACCCCGAGTCCTCGTGTGCTTGCACTAGCAGATGGCAGGTTCTCCTTCGTGCCGGGCGGTGGAATGCTCCATGTGGAGGGCTGCCGGGGTGCGGCAGGCACTGCCCCGACCGGGAGAACCGCATTGTTTTCCCTTCCATGATATTTTGCTGCAACACTCACCAGTTGACGTTGGAACATATTTCGGAGGGTGTGTCGCAGCAGCACCTAAGCCCTGTTTTCCCCCTGACCCTACTCTCCCTGCTCAGTATGTGCCATCCTCGCTGTGAGGCTCTTGGTTCAGCATCAGGGTTCCCATGAGCAAGCTGGGGACCGTATTGGTGACAGGAGGCCAAAGGAAGGGCTGTCAACCCACCGAAGAGGTACCTTGCTTTTAGGTCAAGAGCTTTTCTCCAACCATGCTTTCCATGGGCAGTGCCTCCACGCTCAGATTTTTGCATGCAACATGAGAGCTTTGCCATGGTTTCTAGACTTCCATCTTTCTTGGTAAACCAGTTGTTGGTACATTCAGCTTCATAGAATCATAGAACAATTTGGGTTGGAAGGGACCTTAAAGACTATCGAGTTCCAACCCCCCTGCCACGGGCAGGACACCTCCCACCAGACCAGGTTGCTCAAAGCCCCATCCAACCTGGCCTTGAACCCCTCCAGGGATGGAGTACCCACACCTTCTCTGGGCAAGCCAGAGTTCTCTGGGTGTCTCACCACCCTCCCAGTGGCCCAGCCAGCTTCCACGGGTAGAGAAAAACTGGTTTAGGGAAGCATTGACTGACTGAGAGCTAGCTCCCCTCTCAACTGGGTAATGGAGTTTGCCAGAGACTGGGATTAGGTGAATGAAAATCTCTGAGGTCCACGAGTTGCATTTTTCAGCCGTCAGCGTAAGGATAAGTCTGTGTTAAAGGGTAGCACAAAATGATTACGACTCACAAGAGGTACCTGTGAAGGGGTAGGGTCAAGAATTGCTGCACATCTGTGTGTATTTTTTGGGCCTGAAAGTGAGCACTCTCTAGAGTCTTTGATGCACTCCTTGGCATTTTGCTGAAGAAGAATAAGATAGACTGATCTAAAAAGAGCAGTGTGAAGAGGGACTAATTACTACTTATGTTGTGCCACAGAAGATTGTCTCCTAGACCTCGATACGCTCTTAATATATTGAAAATAGCCTAAGAAGGGCCGGCTTTATTGCTGGGATTGTATACATTGAAATTAAAGTATTTTGCAGCCACCAGAATCTCCTTTAAAAGTACATTTAAGTTTTGGCTCGTCTTCTCCTTTATGCCCCCTGTCAGGACATAGAGAGTGAGTAAACAGCCCAAGAGAGCTGGGGTGCTTCAAGAAGAGTGTGACCAGCAGGTGGAGGGAGGTCATTCTGCCCCTCTGCTCTGCCCTGGTGAGCCCCATCTGGAGCACTGTGTCCAGTTCTGGGCTCCGCAGTTGCAGAAGGACAGGGAACTGCTAGAGAGGGTACAGCAAAGGGCCACAAATATGATGAAGGGCCTGGAGCATCTCTCCTATGAGGAAAGGCTGAGGGACTTGGGTCTTTTTAGTCTTGAGAAGAGAAGGCTGAG
>JAOQGH010000010.1:4401133-4413170 GCA_025769975.1 Gallinago jamesoni | reverse complement strand
TTTTTTTTTTCCTCCCCCCCCCCCCCCCCCACATCCGTCTCAAACTAGTCGGATTGGTGCTGGGGTTGGCGTCCAGCAAGACCAGCAGCGGGAGCTGCGGGGTGGCCAAGGATGGGGACGGAAGCCCCTCTGCTCCCGGCGGTGGCCTCCTTGCCTACCGATGCTGGCCTTGACCCTTTCTACGCTCGGCTGCTGGGCAGAGGGAGGTGACTTCTAGCAGAAGGCATTGCTATTTGTGAGGTGCCCGTGCCCTTATCTGCAAGAAGGGCTCCTTCTCTGCATTTGCTCCCCAGCCTCCATCCCTCCTTGAGAAGAGGGGGAGAGGGCTTGCTTATCACAGGAAAACATAACAACTGCTGTTCCTGAAAGTCTCCCCAGTCCAGCTCGATTCGATGGCCCATAAGGGCTCCTCTTTGCCCTTCCTTTTCCAGACAACCTTCACTTTAGGGATGATAAGGATTTATGCTCAGGCAGCCTGGCTGCCTGCTAGGGACAGCTTCAGCCTTAAAAACCCTGCTTCATTTTTCGCCTCTCAACACTCTGCACAATGCTAAGTTGCTGCACTTGACCCTCCTTGCCGTGTCCCCAGCATGTGCCCGAAAAGCTGAGGAGGGGCTGGGGGGGACTGACCCCCCCCAGAGACAAGGCACAGCTCTAGGAGGGACTTTGAGCCTTCAATGGCATCCGTGTTTGCCTCCTCAGCTAGCGCTTTCCTTTCTGGGGGCCCTATAAATTCCCCTTTTTTACTGCATCTAGGATGGGAAAGAGCCAGCCGTGAGGCAGGCCTGGTTGTAGGGCCGCCGGAGGGGCAGGCGTAGGGCTGGAGCTTCTCCTAAAGCCCTGCTCCTCTTCCCCCGCGTAGAGGATGGGAAAAGCTGTTCCTACTCCCCTGGAAAATCTGCTTCGCCTCCTCTACCTCCTCAACATTTGGCTGTTTTTAGCATCGAGCGTCTACCCCATTTTAGAAACAAACCTCACACTTGTCTCTGCATCTACAGAAAGACATTTGGAGCACTTTCCCTTTCCTCTATCCCCGTGGCTTTCCCCTAACCCCCCTCCCTGGGGCGGGGAGAGAGCTGCTTCGGCAGGAGCATCCTCTGTGTGCAGTGGGACGTCTGAGAGGGTATAGTAACCCTGGTGCTGTCTGGAACGGGACTAATGGGAAGCAGTGGGACTTTGGCAAAGTTTTAAGTTGCCCCTGTTTGGTTTTTTCTCGTGGCCTGAAGCTTTCAGAGGGGATTAGCCCAGGGAACGGGAGCCATTCTCGTGGGCGGCTCGGTGCCCGGCTTCAGCCTAGTTTACAAAAGCCAGCCCTCCCACTCCTTCGGGGAGGGACACACAACATTTAAAGCCAAGGTACTGCATGTCACCAGGCAGAGTTTATTGACACCAAACAACAGCTCCGAATCCTCCCGAGCGGAACAGTGCTTTAATCAGCGGTACAAGGAGCGAGCGCGCGTGTCCTAGTCCATGTTACAGATCAGACCGTGCAGCATTACAAACCCTCCCTTCCCCCCCCAGAAGCCAAAAAAGCTGTGTAACACGCTACTCGTTAGCCTTGCACCTAGCCAAAACTGCTGAGCCCTCCCCATGTCCCCCCTCGCCCGGCTCTCTGCTGCTCCTCTAACCAGCATAACAATCGTGGGGTCACCAAAACACCCCTCCCTAAGGGACATGATCCTCAGGGGCGGCGCTTGCGCCTGGCATCCTGGTGCCGTGCGGCTGCAGACCCCGGGATCTGGGACGCCACCTCCTCCCGTGCCTTTGGCAGGTCGCTCGGCCATATGCTACGTGCTGGCTCCTGCCCCAAAACTCCCCCACTCCTTCCCCGGCTCTCGACTGCGGCCTCGGGGGATGGCGCAGAGCCCCGGCTCGGCTCGGAAGGTTGGTTGGTGCTGCTGGTCGCCGCGGGAGCTGTCACCAGGGGACCGGAGCGAGAGCGAGGGACGCGTCGCCCCGGGGAAGACAGTCCAAAACCTTTGTGGCTCCTCGGGAGCTGCACACAGGTTACTCGACAGCTTGGAGCCTTCTTGCCCTAGATACCAAAGACACAAGCACAAAACATTACTCGGATGGCTCCTCCGCATCCTCACCACCGACCGCATCCTGGCACGCGTGGCTACACCGACACTTTTTGGGACCCTCAACAAACAACAGAACTGGGACCCTACACCCCTGTGCCTTCGTGATTCTGGCCGGGTTTTTCCTGACTCCACAGCACCGGTGACCGAGAGACCGAACGCAGGACTCCAGCGACCGTCGGCTTCGAGACAGAGCGGGTTTTGTTCCCTCGCACCGCCCTCACCTCTACGGGATTCTTGGCAAGCCTCACAACGGACAGACCGTAACGAAGCGGGCACCGACACGTGACGGGTCTTTTCTAGGACGGCACTGACAGCAGAGAAACATCCCCAAGGCAAAACAACTGCTGCTTACACACCCCCTCCGGGGCTGGCGGCGCTCCCCGAACCCCTTCCGGCAACCACCGTGCCCTGCCTTCCCCTTCCTGCCCTGGCTACCAAGGCGGTGGCTCGTTTGCCACCCGCCCTTAACGACCTCCCTGCTCTTGCCTGCCCATCCCTACTCGCACCTGGGACGCGGGGACTCGGCACCAGGATTGCTAGAGGACATCCCCACTGCTCCCCATCCATCCCACCCCCTTCCTGGGGGAAAGCCGGCCGCGAACCGCACCGCCTGGGAGGATTTGTCTTAATGCAACCAACAAGGAAAAAAAAAACCAAACTGTGCCTACCTGTGTCCTGGGATGAAGCCTCTCCCGTGTCTGGGAGTCTGTCTGTCCGATCAGCATCGGGTCGTAGCTGCTGCTGAGAAGTGCTGAGGCTGGAGACCAAACTTCTGTCTGCTGCTCCTGAGGGGCAAGAGAGAGGGTCGGGGTTACGGTCAGCTTTTACACCGCTGGGCTGCTCATACAGACACACAGATCTAAGCTTGACAAACCTTTCCCTTCTTGAGAAAGGCTTCTCCATAAACCTCCCCCCACCAAGCATGCACCCCACAACCTTCGCCTTACGCCGCACTGAGACAAAAGGCATCTTTCTCTCCCTGCCCCCCATGATGCCTTCCTGCTTGTCCCAACAGAGCTCATCTCTCTTGCTCCCAAGAGAACCTACTCCATCTTTTTCCCCAGTCTTTGAGGAAAAGGACCAGGTTTTCCTCGGTTGCAGGACCTTTACTACCAGATTACCTTTCTCCAGCCCACCTGCTTGACCTTGACACCCCTCCCCTCAGCACTGATGAAGACCTAGGATGATCTTTGGCTCGCAGTCCCCCGTGCTACCCCAGCCTGCGTTACATTAGAACCTCCGCTGCACCTTGATGCCACTCAGAGATCTTTATCTCTACGGCAGAAGTTTTTCTAGGCAGCCAAGGAGAATTCCTCTCCCGTTAACACAACGCTGCCGCAATGACCTTCCGCGGGAGACATTAACACCTCTGTGTCTGTGGCACTGTGCGCCAAGGAAGCAAAGCACTCCCTGGGGATGAGCTTCCTCATCCCCCTCTGGCTCCCCAGGGATGATGACATCCCCAGAGTGGTGGGCAGAGACAGGCACCAGCTCGTGGGCAGAGCTGCTCCTCGGCTTTAAGAGTCCCTTCCCAGGGCCTTCACAACATGCAGGCACGGTTTCTGATGGCAAACTACTCTAAAATGCTGTCAAACTCCTGTCAAAATAATGCCTTAATAGAGACAGCTGAAGCTTCTCTTCTTTTGATGCCATTAGCGCATCCTGGTTAGAGAGTCCACCTTAAGCTCCCTTCCCTCACAACCTGCAAACTGGCAAAGAGCATTTCTTCCTCCAGAGGAGACAGGAAAGTGCCCGGCAGGGTAAATGCCATCCGGCAATGCGAGCGGAGACATCCATCACGCTGCATCGGAACTGAACCGTATTTAATTCTGACCTAGTTTGCAGAAGGCAGAGACCTTCCCAGATTAGACTGTAACCTTCTGGAGGTGCCCTGGGTGGTGATGGCACATCCCGGCACAGGGCTACCCGTGGTCTCCTGGACCCCCCCCATCCTTTTTGTCCCCTTTCCTGGGGCAAGGATGCTCCCTGCTGCCCTGGGAAAGCTCTCGGTGATCAAGTTTGCGGGGAGAGATGGGTCTCTGGAAACCACATGGCTCCTGCTCCCGGCATCACTGTGGCTAGGGAAGGGTATTTGTGTTTTTATTCCTTGTTTCCCCTTCAGCAGGTTCCTGGTGGACCCTGCTGTTGGGAGTAAGCGAGCGTGGTGGCGTCCCGGGGGCACCGCTGAAGCTCTCTGTAGCTGTAATGACGAGCTGATGGCACGCTTCACCCGCGGCACGTGAGACCTTCTCTGCTGCCTTCCCCCTCCTTCCTCACTTATGGAGTGCCTGTCCTCGGCGCCTACCCGAATTGGCTGGGGTGACCTCGATTCCCCCCTCACCCCCTGCCCCGACCGTTTATAAAGGACCCCATCTCCGGGACCCTCTCGTTTCTGGGGTGCCCTGGCCTCGACCGCAGTCCTCCCCCTCCCTTACCCTTTTCCTTCCTCCTAGAAACACCGGCAAGCCGAGAGCTCTGTTGGTGGTAGCGGGGAGAAAACAGCTCTGCCATCAGCTGATTTCGGCATTAAGACAATTAACACGGGCCTGGCGCGCTCGGCAGTGAGTCACCCGTGTTTCACATCAATGATTTCAGACCCTGGCATTTTCAGTCCCAGCCGCGAGCAGCGCTGCGGCAGAGGCACAGCCTGTATTTTTAAAATACCGTGGCAGGGCTGGAAGCAGATGCTCGGGAGCAGAGCAGAAGGTACAGGGATGAAGCTTTAGCCGGGGCGCATGGGGAACACGGCGTGCCGGGAATGCGATAGCCGCCCCGACCTCATCCTCCATGCCCAGCTATTGCGTAAGCCTTGCCGGGGTGGGGGAGGCAGAGAAAATGGGGACAAAAGCCCTCAATCCCAGCTCCAGCGAGCGGGATTGAGGAAGGAGACTGGCAAGAACACCTATCCTTTACAGCCCCGTGCTCACCAAGCGGTGCCTTTGCTTCTGACCCCGTTTAGCTCCGGCTTTCTTTAGCCCCATCCCTGTCCCCGCGGCTAACAGGTACGAGTCGTCGAGCCGATTCCCCTTCCGCAAGCATCCCCCGCCAGCCAGCCACCCAAAATCCACCCCGACGCCACAACTTTGACAGGTTCGGCAGCCGCCTTGGAGAACAGTTGCTCTCGGGTACCCTCACTTTTCTAGCCATGGTCAGAAGCTGTTAACTCATCAGAAATTTCCTAGGAGCCGCTTTTGTTTATCAGCATCCCGTTTCCAGTTATATAACCAGGACAGGGAAAAAAAAACAAACAACCACACCAAACCAACAAACAAACAAAAAAACCACATCAATAATCCCTAGGAGCCCTTTTTTCTGCACACCCTCAATTTCACAGCACTGAGCCACAGCCCCAAAGGAGTCGCATCGTGTCACCTCCTGATGAATAACGAACCCCTGGGTCACGCTGGGGCCACAGAGGTACCTTCCCATATTTATATATAAACACGAGCAAAGCCAGCAGCATTAACCAGAGCTACAGGCACCTTCCCTTATGTCTTGGTGCCAGTTCTCCCCTCCTGGACTTCATCGGGCACCTTACATTTTAGGAGGACAAATTAAAATCTCATGCCTATTTCATAGACACTTAATCGCTTGGCAAAGACCGAAACACTGCCCCGTTAAGGGGAGTTTAAACCAAGAGCTGCTTCTGTTAGGCCCTGCGCATTGTCCGTTCACAGGTTAAACCAGCTCCCGGGGAAGGTTTCCCCTTGTTTGGGGAGGTGGGGGGGACCCTGTGATGGTGGGTTCCTGCCGAATGAGCCTCCTCCCGGCAAAGGGGCCGGGGTCACTCGTGTCGGGGATAACGACAGCCTTATTGTAAAAGCCTTTTCACGGAAAACATCCTGGTCAAGGGGACACGGGGTGCTCCACAGCCAGGGTTCAATGTGGAGCTGCTACACGGACAGCAAAAACCCGGGGTGCCCTCACCTTCTCCCCTGAGCTATTTGGGTCCCCGCTGAGCTCCAGAGGCCCCCAGAAGGAACGCTGAACCACGGGGCTGCGGTCTCCCACGCCAGCAACCGGGAGAGGTGAATGTGTGGGGCTTCTAAGCCTGAGATACCATTGCACAAGCACTTCTTGGGGGGACTTACAGTGTAAGGCATCCTTCTGCTGGCTTCTCTTGCTTTACACCCCTTAGTAAACCATGCTGGAGCAGCCTTCAGCAACTCTGAAGCTTTCTGCTGACCTTCCTCCCTCCTACCAGGGAGACCAACCTTGCTCATGCTCAGTTTGCCTTTTATCTAGGGGTGGTGCCCTAATTAGGCTGCTGGAGGTCACATGGCCCCTAATGACTAACAAGACTCAGCTGGCTCCTTGTAGCCCAGACACCTTACCACCGCTCTTCCTACACCTCCCAGGTGTCCCTGCTCAGAGGAAGGGTCTCTCGGGGGCTCGCTGTCATTTTTGGCCTGTGGGGAAACAAAAAAATCCAACTGCAGAGGTTTATTGCTGAGGTTAAGGCAAGGCCCAGGTAGGAGCCTCCTGTGGTTTTCCTGTTTTTGAAGCTGTCCTACTGCCACGTTTCTTACAGATAAAAACAACCCAAAGCGCTACTGAAAGTGGCTCTGAGGTGGTGACGAGCCCCTCTCGGCTGAGGGGAGCTGGGGATGGGATGCTCAGGCAGATCTACAGCTGCTTTCCTCGGGGGAGCAGACAGATTCCTTCTGGAGGGGCTATCCCGGGGAAGGGAACCTGGATAGCATCTCTTGCTTCTCTCAGAGCGCACAGCTACAGGCTATCCCCCTCCCTTCCAAAGAACACCACAACTCTAGGCAGGTTAATTAACTCTGCCCAAAGTCGGCAACCTCAGCCCGGGTGCAACCAGGAACCCCAAAAAAGCTGCTCCCAAAATAACTGATAGAGATGTCCGAGATTGAGATGAGGTTATTCTGCTTTTAAGGGATGGGAGGGGGACTGAGAGCACGGAGCCGCTCTGGATTCCAGCCCCAAGGCTGTATGTGGGCTGTCTGGGTGGGCATCAGCCATGCCTTCTTCTCCGCCCAGCTTCCCTGCATCCTCTAACAGCATCCCTGCTTTTTTTCCGGCGGGTGCCCAAGGCTACCTCTGGCTGGCTTTGTAGCGGATGCTGCTGCCTGACCTAAATCTCTGCTGCCTTTGCTCTCTGGGTGCTTCGATGTGGTCTGCCTGGCGGGGGGGTGTGTGTGTGTGTGTGCGTGTCTCTGGCTGGGCAGCCAGGGGTACCGGCCCTGGGGGGCTGCTTGCTGCACCCATTGCTAGATTTTGATTAATTTTTCCCCCTAAGCCTATTGCGTAAGAAGGATTTGAGGGCTTCTATTTCACTTGCCCCCCCTGCTCCTTTTAGAATAAAGATCTAGTTTTTCAACGTATTTTACTTGCCAGTCACTGGCGGAGGCTAAACTGGCTCCTTGCTGATCCCAGGGAGCCTCAGGGTATCAGGCTTAAGAAGAGCTAAGCTCTGTGCTATTCCTATGCGACCTGCTCTGGGTGAACCCCCTCTGGCAGGGGGTTGGACTAGGTGATCTCCAGAGGTCCCTTCCAACCCCATAGCATTCTGTGATTCTGTGATTCTTACGGCTTCCCAGGGCCAGGAGCTTAGGGGTTACCAGCCGTGGGCTGAGCACACACACGTCTTCTGCTTCTGCAGCCATTGGGGCGCCCGTCCGTGTCCGAGCAGCTTCACCCGACCTCCCTGGTGATGCTGGTTGTTCCCCTGGCAGGCAGTGGTTGCTTCGGGTACCAGGTTCCCCCAGAGAGTCCTGCCCCTTTAGCTCCCACCACAGTGATGCTGTGATTGCTTCTGTGTGGAATCCGTCCCTTCTCATCTGGGGCCGTTACAGCGTTCCCAGACACAACGTGCACATGAGAAATGATGGGATGGCGTGTGACTCTGTGTGTGTGTTGGAAACCTGCACGTCCTTCAAGGTACAGAAGTTGCTGAAGAAAGTGACTCTTTCCCATGGCTCTTCACCTGATCAGCCTGGATTTGAAGTCACTTCTTGGTCCTTGGTCTCAGTTTTCTTACTCCGTGTTCCTCGAATCCTGTTTCTTTGAGGGTGAATAAAGGGAAAACTAAACCCTTTAGGCACACACTTTTTGAAAATAGGATCGTGGGAGATGCTGCTGTATGGAGCTTGAACATCGCTCCCCTGGGGAAGCCTTCTCTATAACTCTTGGTGGCTTGAGGCAAGGGCTTGAATATATCGCTGAGGTGGCTTCAGTATAACTGATGGCAGGCCAGGCTTGGTGGCACCGTCTGTGTGACCCCTGTTGTGCTGAGTGGCCACCACTTCACTTGGCCATGCTTTAAATGAGGCCGCAGAGGGAGGTGGGAGTGGGATGATGGCACGGCAACCTTGGAAAACGGTGATGGAAAGGTAAAGCCCATAGTGCCATTGCCCTTCAGTGCTCCAGGCAGGAGCCCCAAGACACCCCTGGCATCTCGAAGGTCTGCAGAGCTGGACACCCCATGCCCCTCCGCTGATTGCCTTCTGGCCTGTTTTATTTCTGCCCCTGGTTTGAACGAGTTTCACCAAAAGTCTGGGTTTTTCCGAGGAGGAGTGGTATGAGCAGGTGCTTGCTCTCTGACAGTCCTGCGGACGACGCTGTGGCTCAGGGTGCTCTTCTCCTTGGCGTTGCAGGTCAGCCTCAACGATTCCCACAATCAGATGGTCGTCCACTGGGCGGGAGAGAAGAGCAACGTGATCGTGGCCCTGGCCAGAGACAGCCTGTCCTTGCTGGGTCCCAAAAACAGCGACGTAAGTACTGGAACCTGGCTCTGTCCGGGGCTGCCATCCTGGTTTCTGTGCTGGCGGCTGCTGAGATACAGCCTTCCTTTCTTTCCTGGCCTGGGAGGATGAAGAAAAAGCCTGTGTTTGAGTTCAGAAGCACAACAAAACCCCATTTACTATCCTCTGTTTTGCCCCAAAGGCTTGAGCCCTGGAAGGCTGGCTCTGGCAATCTAAGGCTTCCCCTGCTTTTAGTTTTCTCCATTTTTAACCACATCTGTCAGAAGGGGAACCAGAGCTTTGCGCTCCTCACCCTGGGGCTTCTCTCCTTGGCAGGTTTACGTCTCGTATGACTATGGCAAGAGTTTTAAGAAGATCTCGGAGAGGTTCAGCTTCAGCGGGGGGAACGGCAGCGAGGTGGCCATCGCCCAGTTCTACCACAGCCCGGCTGACAACAGGAGGGTGAGGATGTAGCAGCGGCCCCAGCGGGGCTCGGACATGGTTTATCACTGCTGATAGCATGAACGTGGCACGGTCCTCAGGTCAGAGGCCCCGGGTGTGTGGCCACCCTGACCCATGTCCGTGGATCATGCAAAGAACCTACTTTTGCACAAGGAAAGTGCTGACAGGGGCCTTTCTGTTGTGACTGTGGGGAGGGACGGACCCCCGTGCCTCAAGTGGGGACTAAAAGCAGTTATTGTGTGGGCATCTCGCTTCCCAAGAGAGCCCCTCTGGTGATCCCGGAGGTCCCTGAGGCAGAGGTGGGATGTGCTGACCATGCTGCCGTCCGTACTGCCTCTGCAGCTCTGACATGCTCAGCAGCATTGGAGTGGGGCACGAGAGGAGGTGGCTGTGGCCGGTAAAGTCCTCTCCTCCAGAGTTTGCCCTCCCAAAGGCTCCCCTGGGACGTGTACCTTTCTTACTGCTCCCCGAGCTCAGCTTTGACCTCCTGGAGACTGACCGCCTGCTTTCCTTCATTCCTTCTCGGTTCCTCTCTTCCCAGTATATCTTCGTGGACGCCTTCGTCCCGTACCTCTGGATCACCACCGACTTCTGCAACAACGTTCAGGGCTTCTCAATTCCCTTCAGAGCGGCAGACCTCCTCCTGCACGCCAGGAACCCCAACCTCCTCTTGGGCTTCGACAGGTCGCATCCTAAAAAACAGGTGAGTGCTTCTCTTTAGATGGGAAGGCCAGCATCCTACCTCGACCCTGCTGTGGCATTTTCCTGGCCCGTTACGGCGTGCCAGAAGCCACCCTGCCTCCTGCCGTCGCCATGTGGTTTTGTGCTTTGACCGTCTAAGGTGTCTAATTTTGGGTCACTGTAGGCAGAGCTGTCCCAGATTGGCCAGGACACCTCTTCCCTATCAGGTCAGGCTGGGTTCTGCCCTCTGGAGCGGGGAGGATGTGGTACCTGCGGGATGGCTGCCTTAAGCATTTGCTTTCCCTTCTCCTCTGTTTATGCTGGTCCTTCCTCCGCGCCGCTCCTGACCCTATCGATCTCCTCGACTGTTGCGGTCATAACTCACCGCCGAGCGCTGGCAGGACTGACCTCTGCAGTATTTCATGTGGGCACGTGGTTTGCCTTTGCCTTTTGCATAACAAATTGCTGCTTGAAAACAAACCCTGGTGGTTCCCTCCTCCACTCCCCCCCACGACCCTGGAGCAACCAGCTACGGTTTGTAAATTATTACAGCACCCTCAGGTAGATACAGGCAATGTAAGCCAAACCTGGAGGTGAAACAGCCGTCCCCAAACATGTGAATTAGGGATGGTTGAGGAGGGTATACTCACAGTCCTGTATTGGTTTGGGGCTGGATGTAGCAGGGTGTGTGCTGCATCCCGTGTTGATACCGCTGCCTTCCTGGGGGATGGAGCTGGCCCGGAGCGGTACCTTCCCTGGGTGGGCTGTCGAGGCTGGAGTCTGGTTGGGCGTACCCACAAACCTGAAAAAAAAAAAGCAAAAATTGTAGCTCGGACGCCAGTGTAGCACTTGGGAAAAAACCAGCCAGGTTTCAGGGACCCTTGGAGAGATGGGACCCGCAGAGGGGCTGATGTGCCTGCCAGCCGGCGTGTTTATCGCCGCTACTTCTGTTGGTGAAACAAGACGTGCTATTTCTCCTCCAGGCCTTTTCCTGACCGATTCCCGCAGATCTGCAGCAGCAGCCTGTTGCTGTGCTTGGGGTTGTTACAGCCTCCGAGGGGGAGGCAGCTCTGCCCAGATATTTACCCTTGCTAATGCACTCCATGAGTACATTATAACGACTTCCTTTTATTTCTGAGACAGGGAAATCCTTCTGGTAGGAGACCAAAGTGCAATTTTTTTCCTGTTTGGGTTATTCCCCTGCAGCTATAAAGAGAAGTTATCAAAGCAGTTCATGGTTTTATGATAGATGCACAGTCACCCTGACTTTGCTACCCGAGGTTGGGTCTCTTAAAGGACTGGGTCTGTTTGGTCACCCGGTCCCACTGGCATCTCTCACCTCTGTCGTTGCAGCTCTGGAAATCGGATGATTTTGGCCAGACCTGGATAATGATTCAGGAACACGTGAAGTCTTTTTCTTGGTACGTGTCGCCCCTGTGTGTTACACCCAGCTCCTGCCTTCTCTCGCTCCTTACCTCTGTCCCCCATTCCTGCCCTGCACAAACCAAGGGCCCGGGTACCAAAGCGTGCTCTGGCCCTGGCCCCCTGCTCCCCTCGCCCAGAGGATGTGGCACAGTGGGGTGACAAGACACAGCCACCCACGCAGGGTCCCCTAGACGCTCTGCATTCCCCTGGTTCTTGCATCTTGATAAAGCTCCCGCTCCTCAGTACCCACTGCCTTCTGCTTTGCTCTGCAGAAATAACACCACGGCCACCTTTTTTGTTCTTCCCAGGGGAGTTGAGCCCTACGATAAGCCAAATACGGTGTACATTGAGCGGCACGAGCCTTCTGGGGCTTCGACTGTCCTTCGCAGCACCGATTTCTTCCAGAGCCAAGAAAATAAAGAAATAATCCTGGAAGACGTTGAGGACTTCCAGCTCAGGGACAAATACATGTTTGCAACCAAGTCCGTGGTAAGTATCAGGCGAGAAAATCGCGGCGGTGGGTGACGGTCGATGTTTCTGGACAGCACCATGGCCACAGTGGGGAATCATAGAATCATAGAATCGTCTAGGTTGGAAGGGGCCTTAAAGATCATCTAGTCCAACCATCAACCTAACTCTGACAAAAAAATAAATAAGAAATAGGAAATAAAAATTACT
>JAOQGH010000010.1:4388111-4400780 GCA_025769975.1 Gallinago jamesoni | reverse complement strand
CTTATAAACATAAATAAGGTCTCCCCTCAGCCTTCACTTGTCCAGGCTAAAGAGTCCCAGCTCCTTGAGCCTTTCCTACTGCAGTATTCCAGTTGTGGCCCTCACCAGTGCAGAGCAGAGAGGGAGAATGACCTCCCTTGACCTACTGGCCACACTCTTCCCTACTCCTTCTACAAGTCACGGAGCATTTTGCTTTGTAGAAAAATGCGAGCGTTGCTTTCCTCCCCCGCTGCCGCCGTTGACTCTGCTTTAACGAGCAACCTTTGCCATTTAGGGGTGACTCCTGCTAAACCCCGTGGCATCTCCTAGGCGGCGGGCGAGCAGCCAATGTGTCACCTCTGCCCACCCGAGAGGCTGCAGAGTTGCCTGACGCGGGGGCCGACGCAGTTGTGGCGCAGTTTCAGCTTCTCGGCAGCTTTTCTTGCAGGTGGTAGAGCCTGCAGCTCTGGGGGCCTGTCCCCTTGGCGCTCCGCCTGCTCTGCAGCCTGCTGTGGTTTGCAGGAGATTTTTATCTAGGCTCGCTGGAGGCACAGAGGGAAACGTGAGGGATGGTCCGCGTATCTGCCGAGAAGTCACCGGGCTGAGGGGAGCAGCTCTCTGAAAGCACGGGGCTGCTTGGAGTCGGCGTCTTTCAAAGCGTGACCTCAGTTTGGGGGGGCGTTCTTCGGAGCTGTTCCACCTCCTGGGGGGCTCAGGGGGCCACATCACGCTTTGTCCTGCAGCTCTAATGACTGGCGTTAGACTAAACAACATTAAAGACCGGTGGGAAACACAGAGGATCGGAGTATGGCTGGCCTGGCTGCAGACCCCTGATGTGGAAATGATATCCCCAGGTCTGGGATGTGGCACTCGCCCCCAAACCCGCTGGGGAGGGGACAGGCTGGGTGGCAGAGGCACCCAGGACTCCGACTTCGGCTCCTCTCCATGGGAGGCACGGTTGCTTAGCGATACGGAGCCTGGGAAAAATGAGGCCGCTTATTTTTGGAGCCTAGATCTGGGTTTGGGTTCTTACCACTGGCATCCCGTAAGAAATAGGCTGCCCCCAGCCTTTTACCTTTTTGGCTTCGCCCCGGTGCCTTTCATTTAGCGCGAATCATTGAAAATAGGAAGGAAAGGACGTAGTGCTCTGCAGAAAGAGGAGGAATTAAAACCAGCCTCCTTACCTCCCTTTGACCAGACAGAAAGGACAGTTTCTCTCCTCCTCGCCGAGGTGTAAACCAGGAGGTGGGCAGTGCTGCTTCCCATGGCCGGGCCCAGGGAAGCAGGGAAGGTGACGTCCCAGGCACATGGGGTTTTTTTTGGGTTTGCCCCAGCCTGCCTTTCAGCTGCCGCTGGGGACGAGGGTGATTTTGGGGGTGAGAGCTAGTCCTGACGTGTCCCTCTGCTCTGCCGCAGCGTTTGCAAGGCAGCTCGCAGCCGCCTTCGGTCCAGCTCTGGGTTTCCTTCAACCGCAAGCCGATGCGCGTGGCGCAGTTCGAAACCAAGCATCCCATTAAGGTAAGTGGTGATTTCCGAGGAGACCTCCTTCTCTGCCTCCTTCGCCGAGGACGCCCTCAGATGTCACCAGCAGGTTTTCCCACATTTCACCAGACACCTTGGGAGTTGGAGCTGGGAAGGGACCTCGTATGACCCCATGCGGGGGATTAGCTGAGCAAAAGCTCATGTTCGAATGATCTTGTGGCTTCCAGGATGGTTCTTAAATCTAGTGGTTGTTGCCTCTGGAGAAATAGTGGGGTGCCCAGAGCACTGCGCAGGGCTGGCACTGTCCTGGGTGTGAGGCTGTCGGGAAGGACACAGTCACTCCTCCAGCACAGCTGATGGAGGCTGGCTGCAAAGCCCAGATACCCACTGAGCTCGGTGCTTTGGCTCAGCTTTTGGGGACCTCACCTCTTCCCATGGCGTGGGTTGCTAGGTCGCTGAGCACACGCTGGTTCCACCATCATGACGTGGAGCATCCATCTTCTCCACAGGCAGAGGAAGCCCAGGGGGACAGCCAGGGTTGGTTTGCAAAGAGCCAGAGGTGCTGTGGTGTGCCCAGGTGGGGAGGAAGGAGAGCGTGAAGGGCTTGGCAGCAAGACACCCCCAGCTTCAGCAGGGTCCAGGCAAAGAGAGGTCTGGCACCGATGGGGCTTGGCACCCTGCGCTGCTCCCAGTTGGGTTGGGGGGGTTGGAGGGCAGGGAAGAGCAATTGTGGGAGGAGAAACACCAAAGAAAAAGCAGAGGGGAAAATACCTGCTTGCCAAGTAGGAAAAATACAAACGGGTGGGGAAAAGACTTAACTTACAACTAAATAAAAGGAAATGCTAAACCAGCCTCTCTGTAAATCCTCCTTTTATGCCCAGCCTGCTTGCCTGTCATTCCCATCCACAGGAATATTACGTTGCTGATGCCTCGGAGGACCAGGTGTTTGTCTGCATCAGCCACGATAACAACCGTACCAACCTCTACATCTCAGAGGCAGAAGGCCTGAAGTTCTCCCTGTCTTTAGAAAACGTGCTCTATTACAGCCCTGGAGGAGCTGGCAGTGACACCTTGGTCAGGTAATGTGGGACACGCTTGATAGGATCCATTTCTCTCTGATGCAATTCCCTCTAATGAGAACATCGGCCAAAGTCCTTGTAGTTTTTGGCTGCGTTTGATCAAAGCATCGCCCTGATCCCCGGGCTTGGCACACACAATCACATGGGGTTGGAAGGGACCTCTGGAGATCATCTAGTCCAACGCCCTGCCAAACCACCCAGAGCAGGTTGCACAGGAATGGGTCCAGGGGGTTTTTGAACATCTCCAGAGAAGGAGACTCCATCACCAATCTGGGCAGCCTGTTCCAGGGCTCTGCCACCCTCACAGGAAAGAAGTTCCTCCTCATGTTGAGGTGGAACTTCTTATATTCAAGGTTGTGCCTGTTTCCTCTTGTCCTGTCCTTGGAGACCACTGCAAAAAGACTGGCCCCATCCTCCTGACACCCTCCCTTTAAGTATTTATAGACATTGATCAGATCCCCCCTCAGCCTTCTCTCTCCAGACTAAAAAGCCCCAAGTCCCTCAGCCTCTTCTCGTAAGACAGATGGCTCCAGGCCCTTAATCATCTTTGTAGCCCTCTGCTGTCCCCTCTCTAGCAGTTCCCTGTCCTTCTTGAACTGGGGAGCTCAGAACTGGTCCCAGTGCTCCAGCTGGGGCCTCCCCAGGGCAGAGTAGCAGGCTGCGATTCCCGGAGCCCACCTTTGTCCTTCCCCGCAGGTATTTCGCCAGCGAGCCCTTTGCGGACTTCCATCGCGTCGAAGGCGTGCGGGGCGTCTACATCGCCACCCTCATCAACGGCTCCTTCAGCGAGGAGAACATGCGCTCCGTCATCACCTTTGACAAGGGGGGCACCTGGGAGCTGCTGCAGCCCCCGGCACAGACGCGCTATGGGGAGCCGATAGACTGCGAGGTAGCGTGGGGCGAGAAGGGGCAAGGAGGGGGGAGCGTGGGAGAAGCCCCCCCCACACCTTGTGAAAGAGGCTGAAATTGCAATCCCACCATAAGGGAGTCCCCTCCTCGCCTTTCCGAGCGGAGAGGGATGGAATGGGTGGGACGAGGACAGAGGGTGGAGGGTAATTTGCTTTTTTTTTTTTTTTTTTTTTTTTGCTGTATTTTGCTTTTCCAGTTCGCTCAGGGCTGCTCTCTCCACCTGGCCCAGCGCCTGAGCCAGCTGCTGAATTTCCAGCTGCGGAGGATGCCCATTCTCTCCAAGGAGTCGGCGCCGGGACTGATCATCGCCACCGGTACCTCTTTCCTCCCCGCAGCCGCAGGGGGGGGTTGGGGGGTCAGGCTGCGAGGAACTTGGCAGCGCCTGGTTTGTCTGCGCAGGTTACAAACCCACAGGTTTTCGCTGTCCTCTCTCTGCTGCAGTCCCTGTGCAGTAGTTACAGCGTGTGCTCTCACCGCGGCACGGCGACGTGAGAAACCCTGCCCGCTTCATTCTGATCCCCTTTCCTGCTGCCACCTGCGCGAAGGGTTTCTTGAACGCGCAGAAATTCCTGTTTGTCTCCCTCCTTTACTGAGAAAAAGCCGCTTAGATGTTTTGTTTCATCTTCTTTATAGCCATAGGTTTTCCCCCGGCTGCTTTTAAAGCTTGGATTAGTCTAAAATATTGGCTTTTGAAGAGATTAGTTTATGGTGTGAAAAATCAGCTCCTCAATCATCGCTTTGCTCACAGATAAAAATAGTGTAGAGGTGTCTGGCTTCCCTTTACGCGCTCGCTTTGCTTTCCACAAGAAGGATGATTTCTCCCCGGTCTCCTAGGCTCCGTCGGCAAGAACATGGCAAGGAAAACCAACGTCTATGTCTCCAGCAGCGCCGGAGCACGGTGGAGGGAGGTAAGGCTGCCCTTGCGCTCCCCAGGTTGGCCGATGCGGTGGGTGGGAGGTTGGCAGCGTTATAGATCAGAGACGTGCAGCTCCTGGGTGATATGGGTGACCTCCACACGAATCCAGGAGGTGTAGCTGGAAGGTGCTGAGTGCCAAGTGGCAAATAGGGCTTTAAACGAAGGACAAGGCGTGGGCTGGCAAGATGACAAGATGACAAGATGAACCTCTCCGTGCTCTGGGCGAAGGCAGAGGTTTCAAACGCAGGAGATCTCCCTCCTCTAGTTCTTCTTGTCAACTGGCAGGACTTTACCCTCAGCACAGGTCATCTTTTAGACAGGACGGATGGCCAGAACCCTGTACGTGAGGGTCTCTGGCATCTGCCAGAAAACTGGGATGCCGTCCTCGCTTTATGAGGAGTTTGCTGCTGTTCACTAAGTGGGTGTTCTGGTCTGCGGCAGCGTTTGTGGTCTGCCTGTGCATTCTGCTGCGAGTCTAGTGTGGTATTTCCACATCTGCAAGCTATTTAATCCTGCAAATTAAACGGCCTCCTTTTCCCTCCCGTCAGTGCCGCGCGGTCTGGGTTGAGGTCTGGGCAGCCGCAGCGGTGGTGGGGACGTGCCACGGGTCCGGCCGCTGCCAAAGGCGATGGGCTGAGAGCACCACCTCCAGAATTCCACTGGGAAGAGCCACTTTCTTCTCCCTGTGGGAGCCTTGTGGCAAGATAGGAGCCCTCGTGACCCATAGGGGGGGTATCCTGAAGCCAAGACTTTCAGGTGCCAACCCCCCCCGTCTCATGCAATTAAAACATGCTGAGGAAGCCTTGCCCCGTGGCTAACAACGCCAGGCTCCTGGCTTCTCTGGGCCCTTTGTGTGGCGAGCTGGGGTGTGGAACGACCCAGCTCCACGGTTCCTCAGCTGCCGAGGGGCAGCAGCAGCACAACTCCTCCTCTGGGCTCTGGCAAGCGGTGGGGCTGGATGGCTCCTTGCTCTCCAGCTCACCAGCACGGTCCCACCACACAGAAGAAAAGCGGAACAACGCACTGAGTGCCCTGCACAAGCATGTCCCTCAGCACCTTAGCGTGTCCTGCGAGCACAGTCGGGCACATACACCCTCTCTGTTTTCACCCCGAGCTGTGCTGGGCTCTCTGGACAGGAAAGCAAAAGCGATTTTGTGTTGGGGATCATTGGATAGAGCCGGAGCTGAGTGTGAAACACAGGTTTCTTTCCGCGAGCTGGATGTGTGGATTGTCTGGGGCTTTTTTTTTTGCACACCACGTCTGCAATTCTCTTTGAGCACGGAGGAAACCTTACAGCCCCAAACCCAACGCTTACCTGCAGTCCTAAGGAAGGTGGGATGTCCCTGCGGAGCATTGGGAAAGCCTCGTGGAGCTGCAGACTGAGAGGGGGAGCGCTGGTCTCCAGCTTCGTGTAGTGGCACTTCGTTAATTCTTTCTCGGGAGGAGCAGGGTCCAGGGAGGCTCTTAAACACAGCTGTACCTCGAGGGAATTGGGTCTGGCTGCTCCCAACAGCAGATGTTGGCCCATAAACACTTGAATCTCTGGTGCTTCCAGATCTTTGGCTCGGCCCAGGTGACCTGAAACATTAGCTCTGGTCAGACAGCATTTCTAACAAACCGTGCTTTCCAGTCAAGCGTTTCACTGAATCACATGGGGTTGGAAGGGACCTCTGGAGATCATCCAGTCCAACCCCCCTGCCAAAGCAGGTCCACCCAGAGCAGGTTGCACAGGAACGTGTCCCGACGGGTTTTGAATGTCTCCAGAGAAGGAGACTCCACCACCTCCCTGGGCACCCTCTTCCAGGGCTCTGCCACCCTCAAAGCAAAGAAGTTCCTCCTCATGTTGAGGTGGAACTTCTTATGTTCATTCTTCATTCAGCCCTTCATTCAGCACAGCTCTGATACACCCCTCGGCACCGTTTCTCTTCCAGGCGCTGTCTGGACCCCACTATTACACCTGGGGTGACCACGGTGGCATTCTCGTGGCCATCGCTCAGGGCACCGAGACCGACCAACTCAAGTAAGTGGCAGGGCAGGGACGTTGGGCTCAGGCTGGCCCCGGGACAGAGTGCCCTGTGGCGGGGCAGGACCTGCCCCTGGCAGCTCTCCCAACCCTCTTTTCTCCAGGTACAGCACGAACGAAGGGGAAACCTGGAAAACATTCACTTTCTCAGAGAAGCCGGTGTTTGTGTACGGCCTGCTCACCGAGCCGGGGGAGAAAAGCACCATATTCACCATCTTTGGCTCGTACAAAGAGAATGGCCACAGCTGGCTGATACTGCAGATCAACACCACGGACGTGCTGGGTAAGGAGAGGGGTGACAGAGCCATCAGAAGCCCAAAGCAACCTAGAGACCCCAGCCTATGAACCGAACCATTTAGCCATCTAAATTTTTTTCTTACGTTCCCCCATCTAATGCGCACAAACAGTTGGGCACCTAAATACGAACCGGGCACAGAGAAAACCTTTGGTGCTCTTGCCCTCCATCCTGTTTCCCAAAAGAGACCCCCGAGAGGTGCCCTCAAGTCCCGTTGGCATCAGACCCAGCTTCCCCGGCCATCCCGTGGGAGCCAGGGGAGAGAGGACATCGCCTCGGGGGGCTGTGGTACCACCATCCACGTCTGGGTGCTCCATCCCTCATGTCCCATATCCATGTGGAGCCGGATGCTGGAGGCACTCGTGTCCCCTGTGCTCTCCCCATCCCCCCTCCCTCCTCACCGAGGGATTTGTTGAAAAGGAAAAAGGGAAAAAAAAAAAAGAAACAACACACAACCTTCTGAAGGCTTGTGCCTATGAATGTTTTATAACCCATTTCAGCTTTGATTGTGAGGCAGCATTTTAATCAAAGAGCAGTTAAACCCAGCAGAGGAATTTGCTTGACTAAAATTTATAACTGATTCCCTCGACGTTTTGTTAGAAACGGATCTGTTTGGTAACCAGGATGACTTCATTTAAATGAGGCATCGCAAATTCACCGTCACCGCGACGGAGCTGCTTGTTGCCTCCTGTCACCGAGTGCCACCACACGCTCTGAGCTGAAATGCTTTCTGCTCTGCCCTTTCCCTCGGGCCAGGGATTGAGCCTTGAAACTGGGGGGGCGGGGGTAAAACTGCTCATTTGTGCCAGAGGAGGGTGGGCAGAGGGAAGGGGCAGTGGACATCTTCGTGGTGCATGAGTGGGTCCCAGCATGGTTGTCCTTGCTTCAAACACCCTGGCTCTCAGTGCCACGATGCCAGTGGCTGTGGCGAGAAGCCAAGCTTAATGCAGTCCCCTGGGAGGCTGCTTGGAGCCTCTGGCTCCCTCAAGAGCCCTTCTGCACCCCCCATGAGATCAAAAGTCTCTGTATCCCCCCTGGAGCAGGGTGCAGGACACGATACAGTGCTGCCTCGCTGGGCACTCATCGGCAGCAGTGACCATCTGTGACCTGGCTTTTGAACCCTTGGTCTGGGTGGCTTTTCCGTCCCCCAACCTTGTCTCTTCTCCTAGGGGTTCCCTGCACGGAGAACGACTACAAGCTGTGGTCGCCCTCCGACGAGCGAGGCAACGAGT
Source organism: Gallinago jamesoni (assembly GCA_025769975.1). Taxonomy (NCBI): domain Eukaryota; kingdom Metazoa; phylum Chordata; class Aves; order Charadriiformes; family Scolopacidae; genus Gallinago; species Gallinago jamesoni. Next base: position 4,392,865 of record JAOQGH010000010.1, on the reverse strand, counting down.
GCTTGTTGGGGCATAAAACCGTTTTCAAAAGGAGGACTCCTCACGCCACCTGTTTCAACGGGGAGGATTTTGACAGGCCAGTCATGGTCTCCAACTGCTCTTGTACCAGGGAAGACTTTGAGTGGTAAAGACCAATTAATTTTCTTTTAATCTGGGTTGTAAGTCTGAGATAAATATCTGTGACCGAGCGCTCAAAGTGAACAAACGTCCAATTCCCTTAGCTCTTTGTATCGCTGCTTGATTTTATGGCAAAGAGGAAACTAAATAGGCTGAAAACATCCTTTCATTAATAACGGGGCATGAGACTTAATTAATGTCTTTAGAGCCTTTCGGTAGCCTTTGAGGCTTTGAGGAGGAAAGTATTGTTAATGCATCACCTTTCAAATGATGGCAGGCAATTTCCCATCGCGTATAGAGATCCTCCGCCAAAAAGCAAAGTGACCCTTTAGCCACAGGGATGCGACTGGCCCAGCTACATCCTTTTATCTGCAATTTGCACGTTACTGACACTGCCCAGCTCTCAGGATTAGGAAACACGACGCAAAGGTCCAGGGTTAGTAAGTGAGTTGTTTTTCAGCGACTGGACTTTGAGCGGAGCTCACGGCCAGACCGCTGGGTGGCCGGTGCACACCGCGAAGGACCAGGGTCCAGATCTACCTGTGTGATGCCCAGACAGAGACCGAGTCCTGCTCGTGGTGAGCAGACTGGGAATAGGATAGGGGGAATAGGACTGGGGGGCTCAGATTCCTGCCTCCGAATCGCCGCCCTGCCCTCCTTGCAAAATCAGATTGACGTAACCTCTTGCACAGCATTTTCCAAAGAACGGACGCACTGTCACTCCCATTTTACCAACAGAAAAAGCCAAAAGACAGAGAGAGCAGCGACCTCAGCCAGCTAGAGCAGGAGAAGCGGGGCTTGTGGCCAGATTTTCAGGGTGCGCTGGCTCAGCTGTGCCTTCCTGCCTTACCAGCCCGAGTCTGCTCGGCCACTGGAGAGCTTATTTGCAAAATGTTCTTGAAATGTCCCATAGACACAAGATGATATTATGCAGCTAAGTGCTGATCATAAATTAATGGACTTCTGAGATACTTGGGGTTCTTAACACTTCTATGCAAAAAGAGAGCAGAGTAATAGTATAGCAGAGCTGCATTTTTTTCCTTCTCCCCTGTCCTTCCTTACATCTTTTTCCTTCCTGCAGTGATTTTGGCTTCAAGCTGAGCGATGACCTATCCTTAGAAGTTTGCGTCCCTGACCCTGAATTTGCCGGGAAACCGTACGACCCGCCAGTCCCTTGCCCCGTTGGCTCAACTTACAAGAAGACTCGAGGGTATGTGTTGTACTTGGGAGGGGAGCCTGAGTTTCCAAACACTGGGATTTCTTCTGTTGGCATTAAAAACCCCAAAAAACCCACAAAACCCCCTGTGAGCAGCAGTAAAACACATTGTGCATGTTTGGACATCCGTTACAAATAAACATCGCTGCTGCTTCTAGCTGCACAGGGTGGCACGTTAACAGTTTCCATGACATAAACTGCCTGGCTGTATCTGTTGCAGCTACCGAAAGATCTCTGGGGACACTTGCACGGGTGGAGACGTCGAGTCGCGGCTCGAAGGGGAGCTGGTGCCGTGCCCGCTCGCTGGTGAGTACGTACGGGATCGCTCCGGGCACAAGGGCTTCATTCATAAAGGCTTTGGCCGGTGCCTGAGGGGCTGTGCACCAATTCCCAGAGGGCTCTCAGACAAAACCTGTGACACAGGAGCTGAAATGCCTCAGTCAGTTATAAATCCATCACCTTCTGTCCTGTCCAGGGCTTGGATACCTTTTGAGGGACCTGCTGAGGCGCGCACAGAGGCTGAAGCCCTCAGAGCGGGCTGTGGGCAGGAACCCTCTCATCCCCACCGTGTCCTCGCTGTAGCGGGCTTTAACCCAATCAGAAAGTGAGGAGATACATCAAAGATACCTCTGTCCCGAGGAAAATCTTGGGAAAGGTACACCCTGAGCCAGGCCACCACACGATGGCTGTTTGGGGCCAGCGCGGGGCACGCACTGCCCTCTAGTCCCTGTCGGACTTTGCCTCCCCCCTTATTTTCTCCTCTCCAACGTACCAGGCACTGGAACGCTCCCCTGCTCCCGTGCTGCCAAAGTTATTTGCATTCTGCTCATTACAGCTTTAATTTAATCTGCCGTCACGAGCTGCGTGATTAGCATTGCTGCCGCGCAGCAGCTCCGGAGCCAGCCCCAGACAGGGGAGAGGCCCGTGGGGGGCTGAGCTGAGCCTGAGTGTTCCCTGCACCGGCCGGAGAATTTTTTTCAAGCTGGAAAAGATATTCCAGGTGCAAAACAGCCCGGCGAGCACCTGGGGAAAAATTCCCTCTGCTGGGATTCCAGCCAAGGCTGTGCTCAGCTTTCCTCCTCGTTCCGAGCCCGACACGTTGTCCACCCCTCCGAGCCCTCTCGAGCTATTTAGAGAGCGGTGTTAGTCACGCCGAGAAGGGCCCTGACGATTGAAAAATAAACCTGCAGTCCCCACCGGGCCGGGCTTTGAAGTGCCGTGTTCCCAGAGTATTTGCTGATCCTCTTCAGATACGTGTTGGCTCGCACCATGGTAACGCTTTCACGTGCGGTATCTGTTTCGTATCTCCGCATAATCTCATTAGGGATGCACAGCCAGAGCTACTCACTGACATCAGCTTTACTCATTAATGGCATTATTGGACCTTACCGGCAGCGCGCTAATGCTCGGGAGGCTTGGTCCCGGACCAGTATCCCATCACACTGGGTTCTGCACAGATCAGAAACAAAACCCACCCTGGGATACTCACCGCCCTGCCGGCGTCCCCAGGGACTCGCAGATTTACATCGCTCCCACCTCCTTTTACGAGATTTTGGAGGATCGGTATTTTATTTCTAATTGGCGGCACGCTGACGCGGGAAGGAAGGGGTCGCCACAGATTTCTGTGGTCTTCACCTCCTCCTTCAGCCCCTGGAAGGAACAAGGGCTGCAGTGTGTTCCACCTAAGGCTATTAGCTCCTTCTCATTAACCTAGATGGGTTAGAGATAAAGGGTCTTTGCCTCCCTAACTCCGAGGTGCCAAAACGTGCAGCAGTGCGGCGGGGGGGCAAAAAAAGAAGTATAAAAAAAATAATATAAAAAATACCTGGCATTTTCATCTTGCCCCTCGAGTGGCTCAAAGTGGCCAAGAGGGGTCCAAACAAGGCGCTGCCTTGTTCCTGCAGAGGAGAACGAGTTCATTCTCTACGCCACCCGCTACTCCATCCACCGCTACGACCTGGCCTCCGGCGTCAGCGAGGAGCTGCCCCTGGCCGGGCTGCGAGGGGCGGTCGCCCTGGACTTCGACTACGACCACAACTGCCTGTACTGGGCTGACATCACTCTGGACATCATACAGGTGAGAGCGGTCACCGCGTCCTTGCCCCTAACACACCCCGAAATACAAATAGAGTTACCTGTCTGTTAGGGCTTGCCTCGCACACCTGACCGCGCTCGCCTCGGGGCTGCGGAACTTCCTCATCTTTTATCTTCATTTATTTACTTATATATATATATATATATATTTATTTTTTTTTCCCCAGCGTCTTTGCCTCAACGGCAGCTCCGGGCAAGAGATAATCATAAGCACCGGGCTGGAAACAGTGGAAGCTTTGGCCTTCGAACCTCTCAGTCAGTTGCTTTACTGGGTCAATGCTGGGATTCCAAAAATTGAGGTACAGCTGTGCCCCCACCCTGCTACCAAGAGGTTGTTGCATCATTCCGTCTTTCCCATGGGGTTGGAAGGGACCTCTGGAGATCATCTACTCCAGCTCCCCTGCCAAAGCAGGTCCACCCAAAAATGTGTTTGGGGGGGTGGGGGAAAGGAACGTCCTTGCCCCGTAGGCACTGGCAGCACGGGGTGCGGACGGAGCCCTGCCGCAGCCGGCTGCTCGCTCAGTCACACAGAAACGTCCATAAATGCACCAATCTATCCTCTTTTATCACCTGCCTCACAGAAACTGCTCCCCGCGCCCGCGGCAGCTATTTTATTAGGGAAAAGTGATTACCTGCCACAAATTGCATGTAACTTTAACCAGTGCTGTCGCCCTCTGCATTGCCCGTGGTAAACACTCACCCTCCCCCCTCCTGGTTTTGCTTACGATTCCAGGTTGCCAATCCAGATGGAGACCTGCGACTCACCGTCCTCAATTCCTCCATACTGGAACGACCCCGAGCCCTCGCCCTGGTCCCCCGAGACGGGTAAGAACAAAAGGAAGCATCGCAAATAGTGGGCTGCCTTGCTAGTCCCGTCCTACGCTGCCACGCTCCTAAGGGGCAAACACAAGGGAGGGTGCTGCACCCTCCTGCACCCCCAGGCTTGGCCCCAAAGGACGTGATGGGGATGGGAGTACTGGTAGGAAGTGCAGCTCCCAGTCCTGCCCATCATAGAATCATAGAATCATTTCGGTTGGAAAAGACCCTTGGGATCACCTAGTCCAACCATCAACCCTACTCTACAAAGTTCTCCCCTACACTGTATCCCCCAACACCACATCTAAACGACTCTTCAACATGTCCAGGGATGGGGACTCAACCACCTCCCTGGGCAGCCTATTCCAATGCCCGACCCCTCTTTCTGTGAAAAATTCTTTCCTAATTTTCAGTCTAAACCCACCCTGTTGGAGCTTGAAGCCATTCCCTCTCATTCTGTCACTAATTACCTGTGAGCAGAGACCAGCACCAACCTCTCTACAGTGTCCTT
>JAOQGH010000010.1:4376586-4388089 GCA_025769975.1 Gallinago jamesoni | reverse complement strand
GGGCAACCTGGTCTAGTTGGGGGTGTCCCTGCTGACTGCGGGGGGGGTCAGACTAGATGGCCTTTGGAGGTCCCTTCTGGCCCAGATGATTCTGTGATTCTATGAGAATGTCTCTCTGCTCCTTGTAGATGTGCCAGCCGTGTTCCTTAGAACTGCAAAGAGCTCGCTTTCCAAAGGCACGTCTTGCAAGAGACGTGCGATGTAGAGTACTTGGACCTTGGCTTCATAACCTGCTTTCCTCTCCGTGACCTGTTTTTTGTTATTATTTCGCCTAACCTCCCTGCCTGTTGTCAGGTTGATGTTCTGGACGGACTGGGGAGACTCCAGAGCGGGCATTTACAGAAGCGACATGGACGGCTCATCGGCCGGCTGCATCGTTTCGGAGGGCGTGCGGTGGCCGAACGGCATCTCCGTGGACGACCACTGGATCTACTGGACCGAAGCCTATATGGACAGGATCGAGAGGGTTGACTTCAACGGGCTGCAGAGATCCGTGATCCTGGACAGCCTCCCTCACCCCTACGCTATCGCTGTATTTAAGGTAGGTCTGTGGTGGCTCGTTTCCCATCGACACGCGTTTCCATCGCTAACAGGCTTGGAGGTCGTTGCACGTAGGGGACAGGGGGCAGAGGAGCATTGGGCGCACTGGATTGGGAGGGAAGGAGCAGGCCTGATGCTTGCTCCAAGCAGAAAGCTGCAGTAGAAACCGGGACCACCATCCAAAAGACGTGCAGCTTTCCCAAGCAGCTGCACTGCAACGTCTTCTCCAGATGGTTTGCCTCTCAGTAGACATGCCTGCTGCTTCCATCCCTGCTCAGGTCTTCCACTTCTTCTTCCCCTTGGGGTTGGGGATGCTTTGCCCTCTCCATTGCCCATCGTGCCCAGGCCCAGTGCAGGTACCCGCTGGCGAGCAGGGCCCCGGCAGCGTGGCTCCTCGCGCTAAGAACGAAGCCTGTGTTTCAGAACGAAATCTACTGGAACGACTGGTCACAGCTGAGTATTTTCAGAGCATCCAAAACCACCGGTTCCCGAATGGAGATCTTAGTCGGCCGATTGAATGGCATCATGGACATGAAAATCTTTTACAGAGGAAAGACAACAGGTAATCGCGTGAACGTGAAGATGGTTTTTCCTGGGATTTAGAAATGCCTTCATCCCCCATTCCCACAGGTCCCCAAGCCTCCGGGCCATCCCGGCTCACATTTCCTGAGCCTGAATACATTGTCCCCTTCCCTGCTGGATTTGAAGCACTCAGGAGCTGGCGTAAGGAATGTGTTTCATTAGTGGTGTGCCCGACTTCTCGGCTGCCACAAGAGATCCTCCCCCTCAGGGAGGGAGCCCACAGGGCACTCGGATGTCATGGTGCCTCGTAACTTACGTCACAGATCATGGCCTTTCTGTGCTCCACGAGCCAAAAAAAATATAGCATCTCGCAGCTGCACCAACTTTGTCCTCCACTTACTTGTCCGTCTGGGCTGCAGTCAGGTAGTGGCAGCCCCTGCCTGATGATGTGTGCACCAAAGGGTCTCAGACCATCAAAGGGCTTCACCGGTCAGCAGCCTGCAAGGGACTGGGAGGACCTTTAAGGCCCTTGATCTCCCCTGAGTAGATGGTAGGAACAGCCTCAGTGCTCAGCACCTCAGAGCTGGCTTCTGACGGGGGTCTGACCCCAAAGCCTGGGATGGCGGGTGAAATTGGGCTTCCCGTGGTGTCTCCGGCCCTCCATCCTGACTCTGTCCCCTTCCTCCTCCTCGTGCAGGGGAGAACGCCTGCATCGCCAAGCCCTGCAGCCTGCTCTGCCTCCCCAAGTCCAACAACGGCAGGAGCTGCAAGTGCCCCGAGGGGGTGTCCAGCACCGTGCTGCCCACGGGGGAGGTGAAGTGCGACTGTCCTCACGGCTACCTCATGAAGAACACCACTTGCATAAAGGAAGGTAAAACCACGCTCGGCTCCTGCTGCTGCTTTACACAGGGAGGCAGCTCCTGCCCTTGCGAGAGGGTGGCTCAACCTCTCTGCCGCCCTTTGGGCGAGGAGGAGTACGGCCTGATCTTCTGAAAGCACAGCGTCAGGCCTCCTCGCGCCAGCTTGTTTTTTGTTTTCCCTCTCGCACCAGAAAACACGTGCCTGCCCAACCAGTACAGATGCTCCAATGGGAACTGCATAAACAGCATCTGGCAGTGTGACAACGACAATGACTGCGGGGACATGAGCGACGAGAAGAACTGCCGTAAGTGTCCTTCGCCCGTCCCAATTTAGGTGTCAGCTAAATCGGCATCGCACCCCAGCCCAGGGGCTGCCCCCCCTTACAGCCACAGAGGGCAAGAGGTGCTCTGGGGGTGGGATTCATCTCCTCCTCAGGTAGACAGCCAAAGCTGCTCAGGTGTGTTGTGTCCTGCAAGGGCAAATACTTCCCCTTTGAGCAGCTCAGGTGTAAACGACTAAAATTCGGTGAGACGGGTGCCAGCTCTCCCCTGAGAGCACGTCTTTGTCTCTTGCATTAATTGTCTTCTGAGGCTAATTGAGGGCAAAAGCCAATGCTGAGGAAAAAAGTGTAGCTAGAGAGTGACTTTCTGTCTTCATCACGCAGACGCCGGCCTCTTGTTGAACTAATAAATCAAGTTCACACATTAAGGATGGAGGTCACCCTTCTGAGCAAAATTAGGGACTGCCAATGCCTGCAGGAGGGGCAGATGTTACCAGGCTTTGCAGAACTTGAAGGGCGCTGTGGAAAAAGGGATGGCTTTAAAGTTAGGAAATCGGTGGAGGAGCAGGTGTTCCTGGAGAGATGCCATTTGTGCCCATTTTGTACTGATAAAGACCTTATTTTCCTGCCAACGTTGAGATACCAGCAAGCAGAGTCCAAGTCTGAGTTCACTGCCTGGCTCTGGGTGAGGGACAGCCTCTGGGGGTACCCGTTCCTCTGCGTGGGTTTGCCGGGGGTCACCAGTTTGGCACAGGGGCTGGTTAGCAATGCTCACGCCCAGCTTTCCCCCTCCTTTGGCTGCCCTGCTGCGACCCACCACTTGCACTTTCGAGTCCCCTTTGTGGGGACCCTCAGCTTTCCTGCTCCCTGGCTGAGGAGGCACTGCACTGGCCTAGAGGGGACCTGGTGGGTGACAAAGGCTTCAGTCCCGATGCCCTGGGAGACATCTGTTATCCAGGGTTCCTAATAATGCCATTAAAATCCCACCCTGGTCACTCAGGCTGCACTGAGCAAAGCTCACAGGATGCTGTCCCTCTCCCCTCAGTTCCCTGCACTAATTCCATGCTCTCAGGCAGGAGGAACGTTGTCTAACCATAACCACCTCCTTCTCCTCCTCTCCACCACATCAGCCACCACCGTGTGCGACGCCGACACCCAGTTCCGCTGCCAGGGCTCGGGGACCTGCATCCCCCTGTCCTACAAATGTGACCTGGAGGACGACTGCGGGGACAACAGCGATGAGAGTCACTGTGGTGGGTGCCCTCGCTCAAACCTCCTTCCCCATCCCTCTGCAAAGGTGGAAAACCCAGCGGTTGCGGGTTTTCTAGGTGCTCCTAGATGCTGTAAGGCAAGACGGTGCTTCTCCAGAGCTCCCTGTTTATCCTGGCTGCCAACCTCCACCTCCCATCGCTTAATAAATACTGGGAAACGAGGGACATGAGGGACTGGGGCTGGGAGCTGGTTCTCCCCATCGCAGAGGGATTTTTTTGCCATTATCATCCAGCTCTCCCGACTCTGCTCCTTGGGTACTCCTCTGACCCGAAGCCACGCATTTGGTAGAGATTACCAGCTGACCTTGGGTAGCTGCCCAGCAAGGTGTGGGCTGCTTAGCGTTGTCGTGTTTGTGGCCTCCAGCTCGGCAATTTGGAGGGGTGGGATGCTGAACTGAAGGAGAGAGGAGGCTGCTAGAGAGCAAGGCAGCAGCTCTTGTTGTTCAGGGCTAGGGATGAGGCAGGAAAACATGCTTTCAAGAGGAGTCTGCTTTGCTGTTGCCTCTGAGATATCGCCCTCCTCTCCTCAGTCAATAGCCCATGTGAAGTTTTCCTTCTCCTCTCCCCGGGCAGCATCTGAACCGTGTGTGCTTGTTTGCAGAGGCTCACCAGTGCCGAAATGACGAATTCAGCTGCAGCTCAGGGATGTGCATCCGTCTGTCCTGGAAGTGCGATGGTGATAACGACTGCAGGGACTGGTCCGATGAAGTGAACTGCACTGGTAAGTGCTTTGATGTGGATCCATAAGCTTCTGTGCCACACGCTCATTGCTTACAGCCCGAGGTGCTGTTAAAACATTTTGTGCCTCAGTTTCCCTGCTCGTTAGCTGGGGTAGCCAGGCAGCCCACAGCTCAGCTCGGGGTGATATAATGCTCCAAAAGCAAAGGGCTCGCTCTGAATTTGCTGACCACTTTGTGGTCGTGATGCTCACACAGCGATCCAGCTTTGCTTTTGACTTGCAAGATTGCACCCATAGGTGTGCATTGCTGCGGTGGCCCTGCCTTTGAAGCACCACCATGGAATGGGGCAGGGGGTCTGTGGCTGCCGGGCAGGCAAAGGGTGCTTCTGCGCAAAAAGGGGCTCCCTTGTATGGAAATCTAAAGATTCACACTTCGTTTTGCTTACGACTCATATCGACACAACCTGGTTGCCAGAAATAGTATTGGTCCTAGTTTATGCCTCTCGTGCAGCACGTCCTACCCCCGTGAGACTCATTCTCTGTTTGCAGTTCTAAGTCACAACAGTCAACCGTCCTCAGCAGCACGGTGTAAAACTGACACCCCTCAGCAGTCTCCTGGAGTTCACAGCCAGATAGAGCCTGTTTTCCTCATTAGAAAAGACAACAGATAACAATGTGTTGGCCTTTCTCATTAAAAACACACAAAAAAACCCCAAACCAACCGAGCCCAAACCCTAAATATTTGCACAAGAAGAGAGTACGGTGGGGCTACCTGCTGTCATGGGGCTCCGGCACGGGATCCAGGAGATCCCTTGCAGGGCTCCGAGCTCCTGTGTGCTCACCCCCTATGGCACCCTGGTCGTTAGTATTCTGAGTGCGTGGCTCTATAAGAAGGTTTAATTTATATTGGTATCACTTATCTCTCATATGAGTTTCCCCGGAGAGAATTACTACAGGAAAGGAACCTACTTCAGAAAGCGTATCGGGGCCTGTAAAGCCTGAATTTGAAATTATCTAAGAGGATCACAATTATTTGAGAAACATTTCATCTGACTTCACCGGCTGCAATTATTGCTCTTATCTAAAATAATTACATTTCACACTGAATACCTAATAGAATATTACTGCCACAAGATTGTGGTATTTTGAAATATCTGCAAGTGCATGTCACTTGCCAACCTAAAATCCAGTAGCATGCAATTTAATTAAGTCGAACATTGCTTTTCTTCTCAATAACGACGAGTGCTCTCCTGGTTGAAGAGCGGTATTTGTCTCTGAAGTGACAGCATAGACGAGGCTTCAACCAAGATACCCCACAGGCAGATATTTTCATGACAGGAGCCTAAGGAAAGCCAGGGCCCTACTGCCTTGGAAACCCAGGGAGAATTATAGCTCTAATTTGCTTTAGCAATAGAGAAAAGCCTTGCCTGCCTTAATTAAAGGCTGTCTCTTAGTCTGTCCTGCCCACCCTGCTGCTCCACCAAGGCTTGCATGCTCGCTGTGATCTCTGGCATGATGCCACCACCATCGCTTTTGCCCCCACGCACCAAGGACCGAGAAGGAACCTAATCAACCTAATGAAATTTAACAGAGGCAAGTTTAGAGTGCTGCACCTGGGGAGAAATAACCCCCTGCACCAGGACAGGTTGGGGGGTGACCTGCTGGAGAGCAGCTCTGAGGAGAAAGACCTGGGAGTCCTGGTGGACAACAGGATGCCCATGAGCCAGCAATAGGCCCTTGTGGCCAAGAAGGCCAGTGGCATCCTGGGGGGCATCAAGAAGAGCATGGCCAGCAGGTGGAGGGAGGTCATCCTTTCCCTCTGCTCTGCCCTGGTGGGGCCCCATCTGGAGCACTGGGACCAGTTCTGGGGTCCCCAGTTCAAGAAGGACAGAGAAGTGCTGGAGAGGGTACAACAAAGGGCTACAAAGATGATGAGGGGCCTGGAGCATCTCTCCTATGAGGAAAGGATGAGGGACTTGGGTCTTTTTAGTCTTCAGAAGGCTGAGGGGGGATGATGAGCAAGCATGGCACGGAGAAGAAAAAGACCATGGCGGGATCTAGGGAGAACCTGGGGTCCCAGCAACCTCTTGCCTGGAGCCCACGGGGCAGTCGCTTGGGCTCAGGAGCGGGGCTTTGTGCCGGGACCTGCCGACTTGACGTGTGCCACAAGCTCAGGGTGTCCCCCCCCTCTCCCCGGGTCTGTGTTTCAGCAGTATATCACACCTGCGAGGCCTCCAGCTTCCAATGCCACAACGGCCACTGCATCCCCCAGCGCTGGGCCTGCGATGGCGACGCCGACTGCCAGGACGGCTCCGACGAGGACCCGGCCACCTGCGGTAACGGGCCAGGCGTGCGGAGGGGGCTCTGCCAAGGGGTTTCTGCAAACACCCCGAGATCCACCCTGGGAGAGGATTCCCACCCCTCCAGAAGCAGGCAGACACAGGGAGAGGGCAGCCGGGGCTTTTCGCAGCTAACTCACGGCAGCTTTAAAAAAATAAAATAAAATAAAAAAACCAAAATGCCGCACAACATCTACCCAATTCTGCATTTCAGAAAAAAAGTGCAACGGCTTCCAGTGCCCAAACGGCACCTGCATCCCCACCAGCAAACACTGCGACGGCGTCAGCGACTGCTCCGACGCCTCGGACGAGCAGCGCTGCGGTGAGTATCGGGCTGACAGCCTTCACCCGCCCGCCAGAGCCCGGCCCCCCGGGAGAAGAGCCCTGGTGAGATAATGGGAAAGCCTCCGTTAGCATTCCCCAGCCCCCTGGGGAAGGGGCTGGCCTGCGAGCCGCAGCAGAAGGCACAGCGGGCAAGGGAGGGCGCGCTGTCGGGAGCTGTATTCAGGGAGGTGGCCAAATCCTTCCTGATGCCCCCGCCGAGCCGCCGGTAGCCCGGTGCGTTCTCAGCCTGTGCGGGGACAGAGCTGGAGAGATTTGTCTCGGAACCTTCCTGTAACTTCCCCAACTCCAGGTCTGGGCAGGTGGCAGCGGGTGGCGTTTGCTGCCTCCCAAGCGTGGAGTGGGTGCCATCCCTTCTCCTCCTCGCCTCCTGTTTTTCTCCAGAACCCCTGTGCACCCGCTACATGGATTTTGTGTGCAAGAACCGGCAGCAGTGCTTGTTCCACTCCATGGTGTGCGACGGCATCATCCAGTGTCGGGACGGATCAGATGAAGATGCCAGCTACGCTGGCTGCTGTAAGCGGGGAGTTGTGCCTCTTTGCAAAAGGAGGGTGGGCTAGAGAATGGAACCAGATGCATGGAGGGGAGAGTGTGTTCCCCAGGGGACTGGGAAGCTGCCAGTCCTCCTAAGAGGTGGCTCTGGACTGTAACGCTCTGCTTGTAAATCCATGATTTCCTCAGTGTGCTTTTTTCCCTCCTCCTTCTCCTCAATGATGAGCTTCCCTCAAGTCTTTACACTAAACCTCTCCGTGCTACCCCACAGCCCAGGACCCCGAGTTCCACCGGACCTGCGACCAGTTCAGCTTCCAGTGCCAGAACGGGGTGTGCATCAGCCTGGTGTGGAAGTGTGATGGGATGGATGACTGCGGCGATTACTCTGACGAAGCAAACTGCGGTGAGCGGGACCTCGGGGTCTCTTCTGCTCCTGGGAATTTCAGGAGCAGGGAGTGCGGGCTTCTTCATGTTGGACATAGGCACTCGTGTGTGTATGTACACCCGTGTGTGCACAGCATTCCACTTGCACATCACAGACTGTCTTACATGGGGATCTGTATCATTTTCCTCATGTGGCAGGAAGGTACGGTGAAGCACGCTGAAAATCCAACACGGCTGGCACATCTTATGGCTGACTAAGTCATATGTGACCGTATTTACCCCACAGATTCCCAGCCCAAAGCAGACAGGCAGTTCTCAGCCAAACTCAATATTTACCACTGTTCCCCGGGTAGCTGTCGGAGCTGTACCCAGCCAGACGAAGCAGCTGCCTCTGAGTTTCAGAGTTGTGGGGTTTGCTTCTCCGTTTCTGCCGTGCTCTGTCTGAATTTCACTCTGGTTCTGAGATCATGGGTGGTGTCTGGCCACGAAGTACCCAGCACACAAGACGTAGCAGTGGTGGCAACAGGCTAGTGAGGGCTGTGAGGAATGGGGACACTGGAGGAGAAGAGAAAGGACCCCTGTTTGTGCTGCTCAGGGGAATAGATAGCTGTAGCCTGGTCCGAGATGCTCCAACACCTCAGCCATACTGCAGATAGGTGAGATAACGCCGGGGCTCATGGGATTCTCCTCTCGTTGCCAGAAAACCCAACGGAGGCCCCGAACTGCTCCCGGTACTACCAGTTCCAGTGCGGGAACGGGCACTGCATCCCCAAGCGGTGGAAGTGCGACGAGGAGAATGACTGCGGGGACTGGTCGGACGAGAAGGACTGTGAGGGTAAGGGGACACGGCTTGGCTCCGCTCTGCTCGTGGGAGCCCTGGCCGAGGCTGGGCTGTGCCGTGCTGAAGGACCACTCTCCGCATCAGCTGCCTTCCTGCAGGGCTGCGCCAGCCCCCATTCCTTCAAAAATCCCCCAGGAGCGGGCTGTGTGTGCGCTCTCATGCCTCTTTTTACTCTGTGCTTTTAAAAATCATGATCAGGAGCTGTGCAGGTAGAATGCAGGTGAAAACACCGGTCTTGTAACGTCCTTGCTTCCCTCCACTGATGGTGGCTTTCAGCCTGTTGGGACGCAGCTTATACCCCGTACGCAGGAGCGGGCCTCTTGGACCAGCTCGGACCGCTGTGTTTTCAGGTTCTCCGGTCCATCCCGTGACTACCTCCATCCCACCGACGTGTTTGCCTAATCACTTCCGCTGCAACAGCGGCGCCTGCATCATGAACAGCTGGGTCTGTGATGGCTACAAGGACTGCACCGACGGCTCCGACGAGGAAGCCTGCCCCACTTCGCGTAAGCTCTTCTCTCCCTCACCCGTTTCTCTGTAGGAGCACACCTGCCAGGGCTGTCAGGCTCAGAGCCTTGCCAGATAACAGGGCTAAACTACACCCTGGTGTAAAAGCCCACTCGATCCTCTCTCCCTGGGGTCAGACCCCCTGCCACCAGCTGGGACACTGCTCCAGCCCTGAAGGTGGCATTAATTCCTGCCGCAGCAGGTCCCTGCTCAGACAAGGTTGTTCAAACCCGATGCTGTTGAGTCTCAGGTTGTGTAGGGACACGGAGATGAGGACTGCAGGGTGGGTTCCCACCTCACACCTACGCTGAAGATAAAAGAAGGGTTTTTTCTCCCTGTGGTCCTTGCTCAGGCTTGCCGAGCTCTGAGCTGGTGCAGGACACCCCCCTGCAAACCAGTTGCTTTCCCAGCCCTCTGCAGTCAGGAGAGAGGATGGTTTAGGCGTTCATCCCAGCAGAAGCCATCTACCTGCTAGATGGGAAGAGATTGCCATCTAGTGGAGTCGGGACCTGGGGACAGGTTTTGGTGTCCCCTCCTGGTGGCCGTGGGGGGGTTTCCTCACTCGCTGGCCTCTGTGCGCAGGACCCAACATGACGGCCACCTCCCCGGCGCTCCCGGGACGCTGCAGCAGGTTCGAGTTCGAGTGCCAGCAGCTCCACAAGTGCATCCCCAACTGGAAGCGGTGCGACGGGCTGCGGGACTGCCAGGACGGCACGGACGAGAGGAACTGCCGTAAGCGTGGGGCGAGGAGAGCGTCTCGCCCGGCTCTTTCCCTTGGGAAACTCTTCGTGGGGATGGGGTCAGCCGCCAAGGAGTTTTCTTCCTGGTGACATCCTTGCAGTAAATGCAGTATCACAGTAAAAAAAAAAAAAGGAGTAAAAAGGCCAAACAACCGGTGCTGTTCCCATTAGAAGTCCAGTGGTTGTTTTCAGTGGGATAAGCTCCAGGTTCTTCTGATGCCACCATGCCAGGAGATGGAGCCGAAACGGGATAGCCATGTTTCTGACACTGGCACTGCCCTGACGTGCAGCCACCCCAGCATCACGCCTGCTTTTGAAACAGCAGTGCCGACCCTGGCGTTGCAAAAAGCCCGGGGCTGGTGAGGGAACTTTTCTTCCCCGAGTTCTGAAACCTTTCTGCCTCTTTCAGCGACTCACAGCACCCTGTTGTGCCCTAATGGTTATAAATGCGAGGACGGAGAGGCCTGCATTATGGTGACGGAGAGGTGTGATGGGTACCTGGACTGCTCCGACAGCAGCGATGAGAGGAACTGTACTGGTAAGGAGCAGCTCCCTCCCATTTCTCATTGCCTGCTCTCTATTAGCTCACTGAGGTGACCTCACATTCACCACATCCTAGACGTATCTGCCTCCGTTCGGTTGTCCAAGCTGCCTCCTCACCCATTTATTACCACCTGGGACAAACTTCCCAGACAGTTTCTACACTGACAATTTGACTTCCATCAGTCTCAGACACAGAAAAAAAACAACTTTAGGACGGGTGGAAGAAAAGCTGTCTATTTTACATGGCCCACAGGTGGAGCAATAGGCTCTGTCCTCCTGTGCAAGGTGACCCAGGGAGCCGTGGCGCATGCCTGGACACCACCACTGGTCCTCCCACCCTGGTCCTCCCACCCTGGCCATCGGTGGCCCCGTGGAGGCAGGCAGGACGCACGCTGCAGCCCTCCCTGGGCAGATAACAGCCATCGATCACCGTTTCTTGGCCAGCCATGAGATTCAGCCGCTTTTCTACCCAACTGCTTGGGGGGCTGAGCATCAATCAGGTTTTACTTCTTTAATTAAATATTGATTGGGAGGAGGCTTAGCAGGTTCAGGGGAGGGGGAAGGAGGTGCTGAGATTCATGGCTTGCTACGCCAAGGGGAAACCATCTCTTTCCCCTTGGATAGCTTGCCTTGCCGTGCCTGTCCACGGACCCGCATGCCTGCTGGCTTTCATTCCCAGTTCGTTAGGGAAAACGAAGCGGCAGTGGTTTGGCTCTGCTCTGCTTGGTTTCTGTACGGCACTGGGAATGAAGCCGAGCACCCGAGCAGGGCCAGGCCCTGGGGTTTGGATGTGAGCTCCAGCACGCCATCCCCGGAGGGAGAGAACGGGGAGAGGATTTAGGCTTTTTCAGATGAGCCCCCCACGGTCCCCACCGCTGGGTCTTGCAGTGCTGTTACCCCCTAAATGCCTCTCCCGAGGTGAGGCGGCGACTCAGGTGTACAGTTCACATTCAAGGCAATCCCCAGACTGCTGCCTTAACTACCACCCTTCGCTTGGGTCCTGCTGAAGGCGAGATGTGATAAGGAAAACCACACAAAGAAAGGCCCTGGATGGAACGGGTCCAGTGGAGGGCCACGAGGATGACCAGAGGGATGGAGCACCTCCCCTATGAGGACAGGCTGAGAGAGCTGGGGTTGTTCAGCCTGGAGAAGAGAAGGCTCC
>JAOQGH010000010.1:4366308-4376486 GCA_025769975.1 Gallinago jamesoni | reverse complement strand
AGGGGTTCAAGGCCAGGCTGGATGGGGCTTTGAGCAACCTGGTCTGGTGGGAGGTGTCCCTGCCCAGGGCAGGGAGGCTGGAACTAGATGATCTCTAAGGTCCCTTCCAACCCAAACCATTCTATGATTCTATGGCTACAGTGATGGCACAGATTTGTCGCACGAGTAGAGGAGTGACTTAGCCTGCACCCAGCGGTTTGCACACATACACTTCTAAAATTATGTTAAAGAGTATTTCATCAACAGCCACGCTTTATCTTTCCCTGGGGGAAAGGGGGCATTTGCCTGATGCTGCATAAAGACAACCAAGATGTTTTGGGGAGAACTAAGAGCACCAGGGGTACGTTCCTGCTCTGAACAGCCTTCTGAAGAGCCCGCTCTTCTCCACTGAGAACACCCACCTGAATTACATATATAATTTGAAGGCTGCAAATACTCCCTCTCTTATACCACTGTTTCTACCTCCCCATGGTTGTGCTATGAACATCATTCCTGTTTCTGTTCTGGGCAAAGGGCCTGTTTCCCTCCGACAGACTAACTTTTCCCCTTGCCTGCTCAGATGACACAATCGTGTACAAAGTCCAGAACCTCCAGTGGACGGCCGATTTCTCCGGCGATGTCACTCTGACGTGGGCTCGGCCAAAGAGGATGTCCTCATCCTACTGTGTCTACAACGTCTACTACAGGTACTCTGTGCGTTGCTGCATGACCCGCTGCTATTCCTATCAAGTAAAAGACAGGAGAAACACAGGCACGGGATCGGTGCGCCACATGTTTTTTTCAGAATCAGGCCTGAGAGGCTGAGGACTGTGCAATCTGCTTGGAAAGTCTCTGTACTTGCTTGCGGAGGAGACCCAAAATAGCTGTAACCAGGGGGCAGCTGTAAAAAGCTGTATTTATTTCCTCCAGATTGTTTACACAGGCAGCAAAGTGGCTATATTCAAGCTTTTCTTTCCTGCTCGGGTCTTGTCTTTGTGGGATGGGTAACGACGAGAGCAAAGTCAAGAAATGAGAGCAGGGCAGTTATAGAAAACCTCAGAGGACAGTGCTTATAAGTCACTAAGCTATGTTCAGTTCAGGCTTTCAAAGCCCATCCTTCCAAGCAGGTGGTTTGGCTTCGCTTGAAAAGGAAACCCAGCAGCAAGCTCTCAACGTACAGATGGGTGGTTTCCCCCTTTGTAAAACACTGAGGGGTGTGACTCTCTCACGCAGGATGGTCGGTGAAAGCATCTGGAAGATTTTGGAAACCCACAGCAACAAAACCAACAGCGTTTTGAAAGTCCTCAAGCCCGACTGTACCTATCAGGTGAAAGTCCAAGTGCAGTGTCTCAGCCGAGTCTACAACACCAATGACTTCATCACCCTCCGGACACCTGAAGGATGTAAGTGGACCTGCGTGGCTCATGTCCGTGGCCCAAGGCATGCCAGTTTGGCCTAGAAAGTAGATGCCACGGGAGGTATTCCAGTTAGGAACAAAAGGAGTCTTTCCACAGGCCTGGGAATTGTGCTGGACTGGGAAAAAGGGCTGCGGGTTCCCCGCACAGAGTCAGTCCTGCACTGAGTCACCAACCTGCCCTCTTTCTTCCCGGTCACTTAGTGATTTAGTACCACTGGGAAGTTTATATTTTCTTACACTGAGCCTGTGGGGCTCTTCAGTCCCGCGGGCAAGGAGCAAGACCTTTCTGGTTGCAGAGTGGAGGCCAGGTTAAGGAAGGGATGCAAAATAAAGAGCTTAGCAAAATCCTAGCTTCACCCCAGGTACAAAAAAAGCTTCATTGCTCCACAGCAGGACTGAAAGGTGACATCTCCCATGAGGCAGGACCACTTGGCCATTCCCCCTCTGTCCCAACCTTTTAGGGAGACCCTGGCCTAATCCTGCCTTTCCCTGTGTGATCCGGACACACAACTGCGACCGTCACCGACACCTCTGTCTCTCTCCCCAGTACCAGACGCTCCCTTTAACCTGCAGCTGTCCCTGAAAAAAGAAGCTGAAGGAGTGGTGTTGGGCTGCTGGAGTCCCCCCGTCATCACCCACGGCCTCATCCGGGAATTCATTGTGAGTCCTGCCGCCAAGTCCGGATCGATGGGGGGATGGAGAGTGCTGCTGGGGGCTTGCGGCGGCACAGGGCTGGCCTGTCTGAACACAGCTATCTCTGCAGAGGTGGGGTGGGACAGGAATAGGACAGTTTGTAGACGAAATCTGCTAAGAGCCTTGGGCAAGTTGGGAGGAGAAATGCTGCAGGGCTGTAGGTAGCGACACGGCCCTCAAGTTCATCATTTCATTGCTGGCTCCCTTTCTAAGCTTCCATACTTATTTCTCCTGACATTTTGACACAGAGAGACCTGTCAACCCATGGTAATGTTGGCTGTGAAGCCCTCACCCCTTGTTTTGGTGCTTCTAGGTGGAATACAGCAGGAGTGGATCCAAGGAGTGGTCATCCCTTAGAACCACCAAGAACTACACTGAGATCCAGGACTTGCAGGTCAACACGTTATACACCGTAAGGGTGAGTATTTTCACAGCTCTGTCTATGAATATTCTCCTTACTTTTCAGTAAATGGTCTAAGTCCTTGCCCAAAAAGTATGTTGTTAAATTCCTGCCCTTTCATGACAACCCTCAATGGGGGCTTGGCTTTTGCACTGCTAATGTATATAGCTTCAAGGCCTGAATTAAGGCCCAGGGTTTGCACCTTCTCCCAGGAGACCCGGCTGTGTTATGAAATTGGCACCACTAATTGCCCATTCCAATGTCACTGCAATTGCACTGGATCTGGGCCAGAGATAAATTTGGTCCCGACTGCATCACTGGGGAAAAGAAGCAGATCCGCCTGTGGGGAATGTATGCACATGGGTGAAGCTGAGTAATTATAGACACAAGTAATAAGAATAGGGAATGAAAAGTCTGCCCAGTGAGCCCTGGGAAATGTATCCATCCTCCCTGTGCTGAATCACAGAATCATAGAATCATTCAGGTTGGAAAAGACCGTGGGGATCATCGAGTCCAACCATCAACCCTACTCTACAAAGTTCTCCCCCACACCAATGAGCATGGGTTCTTGGGGAAGTTCACTGGGAGGTGGGATAAACCTCTCTCCCTGACCATGACTCAATGTTATTCTTACACTCAGTTGGAGCAAGTCTTTCCTTCCTTGGTATCCCTTCCTGTACTAATCTGTTCCCAAATACCTCTTTGGAACTGGATCTGGTGCTTGCGTGGACTTCACCGGCGCGGTTCTTACCTACGCTATGGCTGACAGAGTCCAAAGCTCCTTATCTTGATGGACTCCTCAAAGATCTCAAACCAGACTGGTTATCTGCAAAGAGGATGCACCTCCCTCTTCTTAGATTCCTTTAATTGACTTAAAGTAGTCTGCTTTATCTCCGTAATAAGCAATTTATTGCAAAGTAATTAAGCTATTGTTTGCCTCGAAGTCCTTTTCCCATGAGCTCTGCCACACCCGGAACCTTGCTCTAACCTTGTTCTCTGTTTGCATTATACAGTGTTGGCAGGGTACATTTGTTCATATTAACTAACCCTCTTTTTTGAAAAGGTTGCTGCGGTAACTAGTCGAGGAGTGGGAAATTGGAGTGATTCCAAATCCATAACCACCGTAAAAGGCAAAGGTAAATGTTGTTGTTTCAGTCACCTCGGACCACTTACCAAAAAGGCAGAATATAAGCCCGAAGCGTTAGCATCACCATGCGTAACCCCCTCCTCATCCTTCATTGTACCATTTTGATTAACTTGAGCTGCCTCAAAACATCTGAACGAAGCACCTACTCTCCCTCTGTTCTCTGTGGCACGTAGGATGGACATCCTGCCCTGGAAGTGGGCGAGCCACCTCTCCAGAAGGTGCTCCTCCCTCCTAGACTCCTGCAGACAGGTTCCCTCTGGCTTGCGAAGGCTAGATCCTGCCTTCAGAGAGGAGAGACACATTACCACTAAACTCCTTTGCTGTCATTGCCTTAAAGGATGCTTTCTACTCCCTCTTAAGGTTATAATTATAATGGTTTCTGTTTCTCATGTAGGTTAGACCACTAAGAGACCACTAAGGGACCACTAAGGCTCCCAGGAACTATCACATCATTACAGTCTGACAGTTGATAAATTCAAACAACACAGTAAATCGCTTCCTTCCAAACTGCTTTTAGAAAAGCCTTTTGAAATCATTTGTATTCATGCCAAGTTTTCCTTCCAAACCTATACTCTGATGTCAAAATTGTCTGCTAATTTGTTAGATAAAAGCGCATCCTCACTATGTTGACAAAGGAAAGAAAACACCACGCTACTAAAGTTGCAAGATTCAGATAATATGAAGTACATGAGCACTTGACAGTTAGGAAAAAAAAAAAAAAAAAGAGGTAGAGAGAAGTGTAATAACTCTCCCTTCAGGTTTCCCATGAGCATTTGGCAGCTGCCCCCACTGATAGCTCCCCACCTCCCCCAAGCAGTTCTCGGGCAGGCAGAAGCCATTAGCTGTGGTATGAGCTGGGATATGAGTCCCACGGAGTTCAGAAGTAAACACCTGTCTGCAGAGCTCACTGTGTCCCTCCTGTGCCGAGCCAGGCACAGATAAGGCAGCTTTTAGGTGGTTGACTGAAAAAATGACCGAGGTACAGTGAGTCGGTGCCTTCTCTTAGGGACCCGTGTCTCAGAGACGGATGAGGTTGGGGCTGGAAGACGGGGGGATTCCTGCTCCGAGAAGTGATTGTCATAATGAAAGCCTATATTTCACCTGTCCCCTCTCGAGAAGTATTTATGTTTCTTTGAGCCGCAGTAAAAGCTGTTTCTCTCTTTCCTTCCAGTAATTCCTCCGCCTGTCATACACGTCGAGAGCTACAGTGAGGACTCCATCAGCTTCAGCCTAAAAATGACTACGAATATCAAGGTAAAATTTTTACCTTCACTTCAGAAACCAGAATAAAGAAACAAAGGCCTGTGTTGGGTAAATGCTAAATACTGGATGGGATAAGCTGCCCCCCCCATTTAAATATTGCAATTACTTTTCCAAGCTAGTTATTTCATGCCAAATCATTGCTTTCTACTCATAAACCACCCCAGCACTCTTAATTAGGATGGAAAACACAACGCAAAGACTTTCAGCAGCAAGTTTTTCCACTGCCTCCAAAAACCAGCTGAACTGATAGCCCCTGTTGTCTGTCCTTGCTGCCTGACAGGTCAGCGGTTACGTCGTGAACATCTACTGGACATTTGATACACACAGGCAGGAAAAAAGGACTCTGATCATAGAAGGAGAAAAGTCGGTCCAAAAAGGTAAATTATGTGCAAAGAGTAAAATTCTGCTTTAGTCAACACCAAATGGAAGGTTTTACAGAAGGCTGTGGGGTTAGTTTTGCTACTGAGCGGTTTACTCTTTAGGAAAGAGTAAATCATGGGAGGACAAAGCAGCAAGTCGTTGGCCTCTGTTCTTAGGACTTGGAGATTTCAATTGGATTTGGGATTTATCCCCCAGAGCTGCACTAGCCTTTGCTCATCACATGGGATTTTGTTTGTGGTTCCTTATCTACTCTGTAAAAGGTCAACAATTTCTAGGGCTTGTGTATAGTACATGTCCCTGTTAATCAAATTTCTGGTTTGGAAAAATCTCTGGTGTGCACAGTTTAGATATGGGGAAAGCATCGTGATAAAGAAAAGGTTAGATCCCAGAGTCCCAGGTGCTTCTGAATGAAGGAAATGATGCAAAATTAATGAAAACACAAACCAAGAGAGGCAGGCTCCCCTCAACAACTTTGTGATGAGACTGACCATTTCCTAGTGCCCTCCCCCTGCCATTGCAGTCCTTTGCCTCACCTAATAGTGCACGTTTCTCTTCTTGCTCAGTGGCAAATTTGACAGCACACACCCCCTATGAAATTTCTGCTTGGGCTAGGACGGAGCTGGGTGACAGCCCTCTGTCTTTTGTACATGTGGTGACCAGTGGGACAAGACCTGCCTCGCCAAGTCTCAAAGCCAAGGCCATCAACCAGACAGCAGTGGAATGCAGCTGGACCGGACCCAGGAATGTCGTAAGGCACCGACTCTCTCTTCTCACCAGCCAGGAGGGAGGGAGGTCTAGCTCAGAGCCTCCAAACACAAGCAAAATCTTCAAACAGGGTTATTTGTTGGGGTTGGGTTGCGAGACCCTGAAAATTTTGTGCTGAGAAAAAAAAGAGGGAAAGTACCTGCTTGCCCCTTCAGCTGAAGCAAAGAAAGCCTTTTTATTGTCTGTTTGTTCAGCCACTGACCTGGTGGGGAAGCGGCTGAAATACAGATAGCGTGATGCTCCAGTGGTGTGGAGCATCCACTGCTGTGTCCTCTGAGCTGAGCCCAGGATTTTTGGCTGGGGAGCGCCAGACTGAACCTCCACGTGGGCAGGAGAGAGTGCCCAGGGGAAAGAGTCATTGCATCACGTCCCCAAAAAGCCACAGCCAGTGACAGTTTGGGTGGGAGCCCTGGCCCTTGCCACGCTCTGTACCGTCCCTGCCATGCTCTCCCTCCGCAGGTCTATGGCATCTTCTACGCCACGTCCTTCCTCCAGCTGTACAGGAGCCCTCACAACACCACCACGACCTCCCACAACGTGACGGTGCTCGTGCAGCGGGACGAGCAGTACCTGTTTCTGGTAGGCTCCTTTTCTCATCCCCGCTCCTACCCGCCCTGCGGGCTGTGGCTTGCCACCGAAGGGTGCAGGCGCAGTATTAACCGCTGCCTCATCCCTTCTCAAGGTCCGTGTGATGTCTCCCTACCAAGGGCCACCGTCCGACTACGTCGTGGTGAAGATGATCCCCGACAACCGGCTTCCCCCACGGCACCTCCACTCGGTGCACACCGGGAAGACCTTCGCCGTCATTAAGTGGGAATCGCCCTACGATTCGCCCGACCAGGACATGGTAATATCTCACAGCACCTTCTCCCTTCCCTTTGCACTCAAAACCCGCCCTCAAAGACGGATCCCTGCCCTGCTGCCCATGGAGAACTGAGTCTGAAATCGGGTCTACGCTCCATCTAGATAGTTGTCAAGATGCTGGGACTCGCGTTTCCTCTCTTTGCGTTACTGGCTCAGGGGTATAACATTCACGCTGCGTTTAAAAAGAGTCAGATCTGGGATGGCTATTGCTGATGGAGTCTGAAAGAGAACTTGGGCTCTGGGCTTCGGCTTTGCCCCGGAGCCCGAGCAGAGCCCACAGGTCGGCAGGACCGGTGTGGGGCCGGTGGGGCTGCAGGCTCTGCCCCCCGCCCCAGCGCAGCCCCGACAAAGCCCGGTTCTGTTTTCTGGCACGCTGGCGTGCCGCCGGGTCTCGCTCCGTTGAAGGCGAGTCATTTTTCTCAGCAAGCTTTCTGCTCCC
This sequence comes from Gallinago jamesoni, assembly GCA_025769975.1. NCBI lineage: Eukaryota > Metazoa > Chordata > Aves > Charadriiformes > Scolopacidae > Gallinago > Gallinago jamesoni. Next base: position 4,369,138 of record JAOQGH010000010.1, on the reverse strand, counting down.
ATCCTGGCCCGGAGAATTTAACGGCAAAGCTATAAATCTTCCCGGCAAAAGCGGAAACTTCGACAGGGCAGGAGAGTTCGCACCGCATCCTCCTGGTTCAGTAAGAAATACAACCTGAGATTTTCCTCCTGCCCTCGTCTGTTCCAGGAACTGCATTTTCTCTATCTGTAAATACTCATCTCGGGCAGGGGTCCAGCGAGTGCAGCAAGAGGCTTGAAATCTTGCTTCCCTGGTTTTCTATAGAGTGCTGGCATGGTTTAATTCAAATTTTGCCCCCCCCTTCCCTCATCTAATGTCCTGCTATTGTCCAAAATTGCTAGCAAGTCTGCAGGAAAGTAACATCTTTCACCCCTGTGTGCTTTTCCTCCCCTTCCAGTTATACGCTGTCGCAGTTAAAGATTTAGTAAGAAAAACAGATAAAATCTACAAGGTGAAAACGCGGAACAGCACGGTGGAGTACACCATCAAGAAACTTGAACCGGGAGGCAAATACCACGTGCTCGTTCAACTGGGAAACATGAGCAAAGAATCCAGCGTGAAGATCAGCACAGGTAAAGGCAAGAGCTCTGCTGGGTGGGTGCCTGGGGTGAGTCCTTGCAGCAGTGTCCACTAGAGGGAATCCAGCACCGTCCCCTTGCACCACCCATCCCACCCCTGTGCTGGCTGTTTCTCCATCCCTTAGTCCTCTCCTCCCCCAGCCAGAGCCCAGCCCTGAGAGGCCTCCCTGCAGCTCCCGGGGAGGAGAGCTCCCAATTAAACCCCCAGACAGCAGTGGAGAGGAAGCCTCTTGAAAGATAGCCAGGGAGTTCTCCTGCCCAGATGGAGATGGGAAAGACACCCATCTGGCTGAGTAGACACCACCTAGTGCCATTACAGTCCTACCATAAAAATCCACTGAAAACCTCCTACTGGATTATATACCACAGTATCCCATCCTCCAGTCCGGTCCTTTTCTAAGCAGAGGGTTGTGCTCACCCCTAAAAAATACCAAATTTCAGAAGTGGCCCCGTTGCTGCTTCTCAACCAAAAGAACATTGTCTCCAGTGTTAAAACCCGACCCACCTGCCGTTTCTTCTCATTTGCAGTTCCCCTGTCTGCACCGGACGCCTTAAAAATTATAACAGAAAATGACCACATTCTGCTTTTTTGGAAGAGTTTGGCATTAAAGGAAAGTAATTTCAATGAAAGCCGGGTAAGTTGCACCTCTCTCTGTCCTACAGGCAGCGTTTCAGAAAAACCTCCTTTCACAGACTCTTTCAAAACACACCAGTACTCTCTGCTCCTCTGAATGTCCTTGATGAGCCCTCCAGGTAGAGCTCACTTCAATTCCTATCACGACCAAGCCACTAAAGCTGATAGATCCAGCCGGTCACCTTTCAGGAACGTAATTATCCTCTTGGAAAAGGTCAACTGTAACGTGCAAAAGGACTGGGAATAGGACATTGCCCCGCCACGCTGGGAGGCGCATCGGTAGCGTCATTATTTTGACTTTGATAGAAAAATCTGTGACACGTTCTCTGTCAGGGTCTGGGCGGGTGGCAAAGTATGCCAAAAAAAAAAAAAAAATTAAAAAAAAAAGCCAACACAGGTCTTGGACTCTGTGTTTCGGATGGTCTCGGGTGGATGCTAAGAACAGAGTGAAGCAGACAGAGCGAAACCATCTCCCCTCCCTGAACTGGCCAGGGTCAGTGCGCGCTGCCAGATGCCTGGAGGAGGCTCCACGTTGCTCTCTCCCAGCTGATAGCCCAGCGCATCCCATCAAAGCTGGATGGCAGGAGGAAAAACAAGTTTCAAAGCCCTTATCAGAAGGAGCCAAACCTGGCCCCTGCAGCCCAGTGATTTGGGGTTTGTGTCTTTGTTTTCACGACTCTCAGGGTTACGAGATTCACATGTTTGACAGCTTGCTGAACATGACGGCTTACCTCGGGAACACCACGGAAAACTTCTTCAAAGTTTCCAACCTGAAGATAGGTCACAACTATTCGTTCACCGTTCAGGCCAGGTGCCTGTACAGCGGGCAGATGTGCGGCGAGCCAGCCACGCTCCTCTATGATGAACTAGGAACTGGTAAGGCCCTGGCATTTTCCTCATCCTCCTTCTCCAAGACTAACGGAAGCCTCACAAACTCCTAGAGGGCTGTGCTCTCCATTGCTAACGGCGCTTCATTCCCTCCCTCATCTCAGGTGAAGACTCCTCTGCCTCAAAAACCGGTAGATCCACGGACGTCGCTGCCATCGTGGTACCGGTACTGTTCCTGCTGCTGGTGACCCTCGGGATTGGGTTTGTGGTGCTGTACATGAGGCACCGACGGCTGCAGAACAGCTTCACCGCCTTTGCCAACAGCCACTACAGCTCCCGTCTGGGCTCGGCCATCTTCTCCTCGGGAGATGATTTAGGTACGTAGCCCTTGGTTTCATGCACAGCCTTAAGGACGTGAAATCAGTGCGAGACCTAACTTTTCCATCGTGCTTTGGGCCACTATTGGCATCAAAATCTCCATGGATTTGTTCCAAGAGTGCAAAACTGGCCCAGGATAAATGTTTTAGGAGCTTCACTGAAAACACTCCATCCCTGGAGGGGTTCAAGGCCAGGCTGGAAGGGGGCTTTGAGCAACCTGGTCTGGTGGGAGGTGTCCCGGCCCAGGGCAGGGGGTTGGAATCACAGAATCGTACGGGGTTGGAAGGGACCTCTGGCGATCATCTAGTCCAACCCCCCCACCAGAGCAGGTCTACCTAGAGCATGTTGCACAGGAGCTTGTCCAGGTGGGTTTTGAATGTCTCCAGAGAAGGAGACTCCACCACCTCTCTGGGCAGCCTCTGCCAGGGCTCTG
>JAOQGH010000010.1:4345791-4366208 GCA_025769975.1 Gallinago jamesoni | reverse complement strand
AGCCTTTCCTCATAGGAGAGATGCTCCAGGCCCTTAATCATCTTTGTAGCCCTCTGCTGTCCCCTCTCCAGCAGTTCTCTGTCCTTCTTGAACTGGGGAGCCCAGAACTGGTCCCAGTGCTCCAGATGGTGCCTCACCAGGGCAGCATAAGCAACCCGATGATCTTTAAGGTCCCTTCCAACCCAAAGCATTCTGTGAATGCAAACCAGTTAAAACCTGAATATAGCAGATAAAACAACCAGGTAAGAGCACGAGTGAGGCCATAACATACTGATTTTGAGCGCAGTTTTGTGGCCAGCATTGGTAGCTGCTTTCCTCGTGCCCCGTGAAACGCCGAGGGCAGCGTAACAAAACTCTGGGTTTATCTTTCAGGAGATGAGGATGATGAAGCCCCAATGATAACTGGATTTTCAGATGATGTTCCCATGGTCATCGCATGAAGTGCATTTCTGACTGTACAAACCAAATGGTGTAAATATTTTATTTGATAAAAATAGTTGATTGTTTATTTTAAAAATGCACTTTGAGTTGCAATATGTTATTTTTATATGGGCCAAAAAAAAAAATTTAAAAAATACACTTTGTAGTAATCAACTGTGAATTGCAGACTAGGTTGGTTTAGTAACAAATTGCTTTGATTTAACATTAATTTAGTCTTACAAGGCTATGCTTGCTGGGCATGCTTTTAAGTCTGTGAGATACTTTCCGTTGACTAAATTGGCTACTCATTTTATTTTTCTAAGAGAATAAATTTATTTAAAAAAAAATTCAGGAGATTATATATGTAGAGAGAGATAAGTAATATAGTCCCTGAAGGTTTTGCTTTTGCTTTAAAAAAATAATAATAATTCCTTTGGACTTTGTTTTATATGAAAGTATTTTTGTTGTGTTAATTTATTGGGAAATCTGCTTGAGAACAGATTTCCAAAGTCGTCAGACATTGTACACATTATTGTGTAGAACATGTGCCACTTTATCTTGCAAGGCAGTAGTCTCTTGGCATTCCCATCATTGTTCTTGCCACGATAATAAAAATCCTTATTTTTTACAATATTTCTCCCCCCTTACTGAAAGGCACAATCTTTTGGCAACCTCAGAGCCCGGGTCAAGATACTGCAGCACATATTTTACGTGTGAGTTTAGCTTTCCTGCTGCTGTACCTATAAGCCAAAAGCATCCCCACCAAGCCGAGGGTCGTGCAAACCCTTGCCGTAGGGGTGTTAGATGCCACGGGCAGGAGGGTTTTGGGGCTCTGCCAGCAGCATCCTTTCCCAGCTCTGTGAAAGCGCCCAGGCTCAACAGTTTTGACTCTCACCTTCAGGTGTGTGGTAACAACACACTGTTCCCTGCCCAAACCCCTTCGGAGGGCACCTGCAGCTGACCATGCCCATCACACGTGGCCTGATTAATCTCTAGTTTACGTCAGTAAAGTCACTAAAAAAAAAATTGCCCCTACACCTTATAGCACACTTCCCAGCTAATCAGGACACCTTTCCTCCCTGGAGCTTCTTCAAGATGCTGCTGTGTCGGGGGGACGGAAGGGGGAGCCTCCACTGTGCGCAGCTAGGAGATGGCTTCGCATACAGATTTTCCACAGCCATACAGAGCTGTAATTACTAAAGAATCTAAACTCATTAGGTTTACAGCAGGGATTCGATCCTCCTTCATTAGCATTTCCTAAAAGTAGCTGCAGTCGCACCTTCAGCTTTAAAAATAACATACATATATACACGTATATATATTATTTCCCCATCACTAGTCATCTCACGTTCCCAGTAGACATAATACTGGCTACCGAGCTGAGCAGTAGAAATGCCTGTTACCACTGTCGAGCTTTTTTTTTTTTATTTTGTGATAGCAAAATGTGAATCTCACCACCAATCCAACCCAAGAGCGACGACACGAGCGGCTGTTCCCGGGTCACGCCTGTCCGTGCTCTATATATGCAAAGTTTCGCACCAGTAAAATACAGCACACTGTCTTGTCACACTGTTTTCTTTGTAAAAACCAAAAGTATTTTTGCTGCGTAAATTAAGTTCTAATTGCAGTCTTCCTACAGATGAAACGAGAGAGGCCAACTATGTTTTGATACATGACCGATCCATTTAATTTCACATGCAGAAAATGTATAGGAAGTTGAAGTTGTGTACGGTTTGATACTCTATAGAAGTACTAACTCTATTTTCAATTACTGGCATTACCATTCCCGGTGACAGTTTTTTCCCCCAGAACTGGCACCAAACTATAACCAGATTTTATAAGTAGCGGGAAACTTGCAGAGTTGCAATATTTTTACTTTCTCAGTGGGTCAGGTGCTGTTCAGGAGTAAAAATTTTGAGTGCATCAACCCAGCGCGTAGAGTTCAATTTGTCTAGAATTACAGCTATGCAGAGAGACCAGAATCCGACCCAGACCCTAAACTATTCTAAAGATACAAATCTAAGGATCTGATATAGGGGAGAGAGAAAAAAAAAAAAAGTTGAGATAGAGAGTACTCAACCCCTTCCTCATTAGGCAAATATTTCTGGAAAATAATGGAAATGGAAAACTAAGGTACAGTAATGGGAAACTAAGGTACAGTGTCCCAGAGGATGGTACCTCTCTGGTGAGAATTACCATCGGTTAAACACGATAACTTTACACCCCCCAAGGTTAAATCCTGCTCAAATATGGTGAGTCGAATTTAGCCCATCTCATGCCTGTGTGTGGAAGGGCGATGCCAAGGGGGACCCTGGTAACCACTTGAAATTTGGCAGAAATCCCATGGTTGGGCCCTTTCAAGCATCAGCCGGGGGACAGGTCACTTCTGGCCACTCTGAAAGGCTCCTTTGTACCCGTGGACTCAGCCAGGCTCGTACCGGAGCTCAGCCTGGTGCCGTAGCTGTAATTCTGTACTCAAAAAAACAATACTCCCACTTACCTGTGCCTCTGCTCTCCGTCTGCAGGGCACCAAAGCTGATTTTTACCCTCCGTGGACAGCACTGTCCCACACGGGCACCCCCCACCCTCTGAGACTTCCCCTTCATCACCACTGTGCTCCCAGCAAAGCGGCTTCACAGGGCTGGTGTATTTTATATAGAGATAAAGCCTAAGCCCCAGGCAGGCAGTGGGCAGGACAGGCGCCGTTCTGGGTAAATTGTATATTTTTATGAACTTTTGAAGGATGGAATCTTGTTCACAGAGATTCACAGAGATACGGGGTGGGAGGGTTCTGGTGTAAATAGACGGTACCTGGATGCGGACGCAGATTTTTGTTCTGGGTTTTGTTTCCGTAGCCTTATGCAACCCTAACTTTTGGGACGTGGCTTGGGTTTACCTCAGGGGAACCCGGAGAAATGTTTGGATCCATAAGGAAAAGGAGGGGTATGGGATGTACCCTGGTTAGGAGGAACTTCTTCCAGCTAATTTGTGTTTACATCCATTTCAGACTTCACTGCAGACGCCCACTGGTACTCTCGAGTCCATTTGAACAAAAGACTAAAGCCAAACACTAAAATCTGGTGGATTTTTGAACCGTGAGGCTTGTTTTGATTTGGGGGGGGGGGGGAGGGGGGAGGAGGGTTTTTTAAGGGTGGGGGTTTTGCTTTTTACAAGGAGGTGGCCTTTCCCAGGCTTGAAATCTGAACGCCCACTCAAGGTCCAAAAAGCGGTCACTCCCAGCCTGAATAAATCGCGTTGCTCCTCCAGAGGTGGCCACCTCCTCTCCAGGCACGCAGGAGCTGTTGACCACAGGGGAAAACTCCACGTGCAGATATTTAATCCGTGGAATAGCTGGCGCACCATAAATTCACGCCCCGGCTAACCCTGCCATAACTTGTTCCACGTGCTCCTACCTTGACACAGCATTAGCGAGAGAGAGAGATGGATTTAGGGCTGGGGGAAAAGGCTCTTTGGACGGAGATCAAGTCGCCTACAGGTGTGTACCAGCACGTTCCCAGCCAAAATGGGGAGGAACCAGTGTAGGAGCACGAGGGAGCCCGTGGCGGGACAGTGCTGGCCACCAACATCCATGCCATCATCAACTTTTGGCCCCGTGGCCAAAGGACCATTGTGTTTGCAGGTCACCTTGGTGGTCACACGATGCTGTGGCTTCCTGCAGGTTTCTAGAAACCCTGGGAGAAGTCACCTGCAGGCTCCTGTCAGGGTGGAGAGGGATCTGCCTCACCCAGGCAACCGATGGGCAGGATTATTTATTAATCCTGCTTCCAGTGTCACCAAAAATAGCTCCAAAATCTCAGTAGCCACCAGGGAAGCCTCCCCTAAGCCAGGGCCTCTCACCGAGCAGGGCACATTTCAGTCTTAGGATCTGCATATCCTTGAAATCTCTTTGCAGGGACAGATAAGTCTTTAATGACAAACCTCACTAATTTGCTGGTGGAAATGTAAAACCGTGTTCAGGAAAAAACAAAATAACGTTTTCTGAGAGAACTTTCAAGTCTCCTTCAAATGGACTTCAGAGGGGAAACGGGGCAATTGAGTTAGTTACTCTTGGGCCCAGAGAGCACCTTCGTTACTGAACTAGCGTAAAGATCTATAATTAATCCTGCAAAACGTGCGGCGGTCAACAAGCAGCCAGTCTCTAATGAGTTTTTTAGAGCTAGTGTCAACTTCTAATCTGATTCCTTAAGTGAAGTTTAAGGCTATACCATTTGAATTGCTACTCTGTGTCTATTTCCCCCCCCCTCATTCACTGATTTCTGCTATGTTACTATTGCACAAGTTTGAAGGAATTTTTGTCTGTCAATTATTTTTTTTTCCCCACTTAATGATCATAATAAAAACGGACTGGGTAAACAAAATAACTTCTGGTATCCAAAATTATTATCTAGCCTCCCGTGTGTCTACCGCAATGAAAAGGAGACTTTTTTCCTGACCCATATTTGTGTTTCACATTGGAAGGAGACGTTTTGTGAGCTAACGGGATGCTCAGGTAGAGAAAAATTGAGCTTTCTGCAGACGGAGCAGCAGAGTCCTACCGGAAAAGTGCCACTAACATTCGTAACGCGATCAGGTATCTGGCTGGTTTCTTGGTCCTGCTCGGTGAACATCACCCTCAGACTCCAGACAACATCTTGAGCCTTCTTCCCCAGCTTCACCTCCCGTGTTTGCGGAGCCACATCCCCAGTGCCAACCCCGGGGCTCGCCCCCATTTGATTTTCCCCCATTCAAACCCACTCCCGCATCAATCGTGTGTGTGTGTGTGTGTGTGTGTGTGTGTGTAGGTAACACCTGATGCCCCAGCGGTTGGAAGAAAGTGGAATTACTGCTCGCGGGGAGAGGTAATGAGCAGGCAGCAGTCTCTTCACACGTACCTCATTTTTTTTAGCCTACCTAATTGGAACGGCAACACGTGAGCTTGGTGGACATAATTGAGGCGTGCAAGCATCTCAAGTGTTGCACTTCATTAATGTTTAGCTTAAGGCAACATTAACAAACAGTCATTCCTTCCTCCCCGTTTTCCCCCTTCTTCATGAATGAAGCTGATTTTTCCCTATTGTTGCTGAAATAGGCTGCTCCCCCCAGGAGGTACAAGAAGTTTACACCTCATTCCCATGCACCTACTTTCTGCTAAAGTAGTCAGCATGACTGAGAAAATCTCCACAGAGTAAAGGCTTGACAGAGAAAAAAGATCTGTTTATGCCTCCCCCTCCTACCAAAACTTGCAGATCTTTTAACGGATGGGGAAGATTTTCCCCCCTAATCCTTTCCTGCCTTCATCAGAACTGTATTTATCAAGTTACCCTGTGATGAACCAAAGAAATACTGCTCTGAGAGACCCAGACTCTCCTGCCCACCATCCCACCCACAGACCTTTCCTTGGCCTGCCCCTGGATTTTTGATATCAAGACCCCATGGCCCTCTCTTGACAGATAAGAGATTTTTTCACAGAGTTTCTGTAGTACCCGTGCAACTGGTATACCCTGCTCTCAAACACTTTAGTTAATGCTATTGGGCAATGACTCCTAATGAAGAAAGAGATCTTGCTGATCATGTTGGCAGTTCCTGAATAAATGTGCCAGCTTTGCTCACTACCTGACTTCATTTTCTCTTCGAGACCCCCCCTGTTGTCTCTTGTTTTACATCTGAACCTGAAGCGTGCCACAGGAAGCATCCAGCTCTCTTTCTCCACTGCTTTTAGGCTGAAAAGTCAGAGTTTCATGAAAAAACACGTCTAGGCATGATCATGTTGGTCTTGTGTGTTTCTCCAAGCCCTCCCTTCCCCATAGCACCCTCGGAATCCAGCCCACCTGGCAAAGGGGGAGAGGTATCAAAAGATGCCACTATCCTATGTGTTCCTTGAAAACAGGCGGCTATGCAGGAGAAGGAAATCCAAGTGAGCATTCCCCCCTGCAAAACATTTTTCCCCACTACGATACGCATGAGAACACCTTAAGGAGGAAGATTCCAACCACCAGAGGAGCTTCAGTTGGAGCACAGGGCACAATGCCAGCCGAGAGGCCCGGATCCAGGCTCCCTTTGCTCTGCTGCTCCTGGAACTACATCCCTCCTTCCCACAATTAACATCAGGGACTGCTTCCAGCCCCCAGCCACAGGGGAGGGGGAGGATGAGGATCCACCGGTTTTGGACTCGGTGAGCTGCCTGCCGGGTGGAAACACAGCAAAGGCCAAGACTGCCAAAAGCTCTCCCCAGCACGGGTTAAGCATTTCACAAAATAGGTGCGCTCTGGTCTTGAGAGAGAGGGAGCAGCTGAAGTTCTGGCTCGCCGCTCCTCTTTTGAGTAAGCAATCCCGAGTTCCTCCTGCCAGACTCCTGAACGTTTGTGTTTAGCCTTTCTCGGCAGGAACGATGAAATAACTGAGGATATTTCGCAGCAGAACTCAAGCTGGAATTTGGGATGGAGGAGCCAAGAGCTCCCAGATAGAGCAGCCGCTGCTCTAAGGAGGGAAGAGAGGGTCTGTGGGAAGGAAAGATTCATGCTAACCACCAACATCTTGGCTCCTGCCACGAACCTCTCAACCTGCCAAATGTGGGATGCGAGAAAAATGGCAGTCCGGGGCTCTTCCAGGATGTGTGGTTTAGTTCTTCCCTGTAAATTATAGGCATCCAGAAGCCCACATCCCCCAGATTCTCATAGCTGGGCTCACCCAGATTTGGTCTCTTGGGGCCCTGCAGAGCGAAGCAGGGAACGGAGCTGACCTCCCATTCGGCAAGGGCACCTGCGTGGGGTTGGGCTGGAAAAAAATCCCACTGCTTTGGAAGGTGATGAAAAAGGAAGCAGACAGTGATTTGGGAAGGACAGCCAGGAAGACAGTCAGTGAACGGGGCACTGGGGGTGTGAGCAGGAGTAAATACATCCTGAGGCTTGCTACAACCTGACGCTGGCTGTACAGGAGGGAAAAGTATTTTAGAGACAGAGGATCTGGGGCAGAGCTGGACAAAATGTGACATTCACGTCACCAAGCCTCATATCACCAGGGTGGCTCAGCCAAAGGAGAAGACTTGTTTTCCCTGGATCTTTCTGCAGCCAGTGGAGGAAAAAAAAGATGCCTTCTCCAAGGAGGAATTCCAACCTGAACGAGCCATTCTCAAAGATTTTCCTGCACTTTTTCACTCCCCTCCCGCCGCGAGAATGGTTGCCTGTGTGTTTTCTATTTCCCCAAGCCCGAGATCCCAGAGGGGAATGGCGAGGAGATACAGAAGAGGTTGGAGGTTCCTCCTGGCCTGGGCTCTGTGTAAAGTTAGGCAGGATTCATCCTTGTCTCCCTGAAGGAGGGTCACTCCGGTCCCCCTTTGCAGCCGAGGAGGAGGCTTGGCAGTTCAGAGAGTGCTTCCCCTTGTCTTAAAGTAGGTCAGATCCTCTTTGCTACGAAGGGAATTCAAGGTGACTAGCTCACACCGAGGCGCGTGACTGCAAGACTGTACAGCCTACGTGAAACGAATCCCCAAACCCGGGATCTGGGTGAGGACATACCTCCAACCTTGTCCCCGAGAGGCTTCCCGAGGCTCTGCTCGAGTGAAGAGCAGCCCGGCCGGGTCCTCTCCTGACCTGCTCCTCCTCTGGGGGCTGGTCAGCCGGGGTTAGGCTGGCTTTCTGAAAATTTCCCCAGCTTTCCTTTCCCCCTGCTGCGTCTCGCTGGAGATCCCTCGGCAGGCCAGAAACAGAAGCCAGGCGGCCGATTCCCAGTTGTGCGTTTAGTCACCAAGACCAGCTTTCGTTTTTCAGTCCCCGTTCCACTCCGCAGTAGCTGCATGCAACTCGCAGCCAACACGTCTACGTACCCAAGGAAATCACCACGGGTGGACTCGGAGCTGGTGAAGACAATAGGGCCTTTGGCTCGTTGGTTCAGATCGGCACCGTTTCAAACGCACTTCTCCTCCTAAACTTATTTAACCTCGCAACCCAGCTATTTGTTTGGAGACCAGCTCTCCCGGGAGAATGGGCACAAAGAGCAGGGAGGGCGGCCGGGGAGAGAGAAAAAACCAGGAAAGGGATTCGAACGCATCGCCCTCGGAGACCGTGCCAATGACCTGCTAGGGTCCAGCCATCATAAATAAATAGACTCCATTTATTGTCTCGCCAGGCCGGCGAGCACGGTAATGCTTGAGCCCCTTCCAGCATCCCTCCTTCTGAGACAAAACAGATGTCGGCCACCGAGCCCCCCGGTTTTGTGGTGGGCTTTGCGAGGAGGACGGGTTGTGTGTAGTTGAGGAGGGCTTTGTTAACGGCACACCACACCACACCACACCCCCCACACCCCCAAAAGACAGAGCCAAAAAATTTCCACCATGGTGCTGAACCCTAAAGCAAAAAGGGCAACAATGCAAAGCGAGCGGCGGCTCGAAACCTGCCACCATCAAAGCCCCGTGGTCCACGGTCCCACCAGATGCTCCGCAGCGGGTAGAGAGAAACCCCAGCCAGACCCCAGCTACGTTCCCCAGCTGGGAACCTGCTCCGTCCACCCCAGAACCCGCGATTCACACACTCTTTAACCTGTTTTGTGGCCGATTGGGTCCGAAGCAAGCTGTTCCCAGCTGGCCCCACTGCCAGCCATGTGCAGTAGATGGCAGCAGCAGCTTTAGTCACCGGCCACCAAACTCACCAGGATTCCTTCCCCCCTCTCTCTTCTCTTTTTTCTTTTTTTTTTTTTTTTTTTTTACTTTTTACTTTTGGTGGCCTCAAAAATTATTAGTTCCAGATGAGCTCCTGCCATTGTAATAGTCCATTTAACCCGATCCACTCTGAGCAGAGTCAGTGCAAGTTCAACTGCAGCATTTTCACATGTAAACTATACATCAGAGACATATTTCTGCCCGGCTTTGGGCATTCCTTGTGCAGCCGAAAAGGGGAAATGCAGAAGGTTAAACCTCACACACACACACACACACACACGCACAGCCCCGGCCGTGGGCAACAATGGCACTTTGTCAAGCCAGCGCTGCCAGAGCGGAGCTGAACTTCTGAATTGAACCAGGAACCTCAGGACTGCTTCTCCCTTTGAAGATTAGCGCTAATAAGCCAAACCAGTGGGTATTTTGTTTTATAAGGAAAGAGCATTTCAAGTCACGTACGCTGCTATTGTTGGACACAAAACATGTACTGTCTCTGCCTGCGGTGACTCTAGTAACCGCTCCACGCTTGTCTTTTGCTGGGATTACCTTTATTTTTATACTACATTAAATTTACCTCCCACCATCTTTCAGGGCCTATTAAAATGGATGACGTTTCCCATGGCTAATTACACACACGTATATAGTTAAAAAAACCTATTTGTGCTATTTTACCGCTGCATTCAGCTGTTTTATGCCTTATGTGGATTACGTATTCAGAAACGATCACCAAAACTACCAGATTTCCCTCCTACTGGAATAATAAGCACATCCTATATAAACAAGTTACATATAAGAGGTACGTTAAATGATTTGTTTCTGGTACATGAAGACAGCTATAGCACAACACATGGAAATTTGCATGTTGTTTGCTTTTGTAATTCATGGTACACACAGCCTTTAATCTGAGGATCTCCGAGCACTCTGCACAGTTTAATTAAGCCCCACAACAGCCACGTTGGGGAAGTATATTAAGTGTTGTTATGCTGATTCTTTGCAGATGGGTAGGCTCAGGGACCAAGCTGTGCGCACCAAACTCCCCTCTCCCCATTCAGGATGGGTCCTTAAAGCTCTTCCATGTGGCCTTCCCAATGACAACCAGAGGAAATGGATGAGCTCTAAGTCCCAACCAAACAGGAAAACTTTCATGGAAGGCTGAGATTTCCAACAGCATCCCTGGAAGTGTCCAAGGCCAGGCTGGATGGGGCTTTGAGCAACCTGCTCTAGTGGAGGTGTCCCTGCCCATGGCAGCGGGGTTGGAACTTGGTGATCTCTAAGGTCCCTTCCAACCCAAACCATTCTATGATTCTGTGTTGTACCTACGAAGCATCTGATTGCCTTCCCACTCCACCAATGCTGGTGGAAAGCTGTGCTTCTGTCATGCAGACCACCACGGTGCCCCGAGCTGGGCTATCCTAAATAACCCTTTCACCAACCTCTATGCAATGGTTAAACCCCAAACCCGTGTATCGACATGACCTCGATGCGGGGTCAGGAGCCAGACCCCATCCCAGACATAAACCTGCCGGGCTCTTCCCCTGCAGTGCTGGGAAGAAGAAAGTCCCAGCATCTTGGCTCCCAAAGCCCCATTTTTCCACGGCCTTCTCTCCTGCGGGATCTGCATGGAAACCGCTCGCACTGCTGAAGCCACAGGACAAATGAATGGGAATTCACCCTGGCAGCGAATATCCATCACGAGAGACAACTCTTTAGCGGGGAGGGGCAGGCTCAGCCCTAACCAGCTGCACATGTACGGCGTCTGCCTCATCCAGCCCCTCGGCTCGGCATTAAACAGTCACCAAACCTTGGGAGAGGATCGTGCTCCCAGCGAGTGGCCCCGGGGCTACCAGGCACGGAAGCCACCGAGCCACCCGGCAACTCCAGGCTCTCGCCCTCACACCTCATCCCCACCGAGGCCACAGCTTCCTCGATGGCCTTGGGAACGGGCGAGCGACCAGCTTTGGCCCGGGTATGAATAGGTGCTGAAGTAATTCAGCTTTTCCCAACATTGTTCCAGCACAGCAGCAAGCAGAGCTCCTTCTCTCCCTTTTCCTCGTTCCTTCCCCCTCTCCTCTGGTGAGCTCCTTTGTTCTCGTGTTTACAGCAGCATCGATTTGCTGTCAGAAAGCAACATGGCCTTGGAGTTTCTGTACACACAGTCGAAATCCAGCCGCCGGCAACCTGCCCCTCTCCCATCCCGACTCCCTGTGAGGGGCTGCACCCTGTGCCTCAGGTGCTGCTGCCCTTTCCCATCCCCCTCAAACCCCCACAGCACCACGGGGGACATGTTGCTCCTCTTTTCGGTTCCTGGGGAAGCCGAGGGGCACGAGCCACGGCCCCGAGCCATACTGGCCTTTACCGGGAGAGCAACACCCTGGTAGGGGCTGAGGGAAAGGGCCAACAGCTCCATGCCCTTCAAGAAAGGACCTCTCCTCCTCCCCAGGGCTCGAGCCCATTCCTCACACCCCAAAACTTTTCTCAGGGCAGGAGTGACCTCTGCTCCCGCTCTCCCCAGTGTGGCCCCAGCTTTGCAAACCATCAACCGTGTGAAATCTGCACAACTGCAGAGCAGCCTTCCCTCTCTGGACCTCGAAGCACTTTGCTAAACCCCAGGCACCCCAGATGCCCCAGGAGGTCGGGCTCTGTTTGCTCACCGGCAGAGAGACCGAGGCAGAGAGAGGTTACACAAGGAATCCCAAAAAAGCAAGCAGCATCAAGGAAATCTGGTTCTCGAGACTCTTACGGTCACACCACGGTCCTCCTGCTCCTCTTTCCACAAGCTGAGAGACCTCCAGGGCTTTGGTCACATTTTCCTATTATGACCTCATAAAATTTGCTCCCTGCTGCCCGGGTGACGTTTGCAGAGGGAGCTGATTTGTCCCCAGTCGCTTCAGATACCCGAGGAGCTGCTTTCAGACACGTAATCCTTAGGTAAAGGGAATCCAGGCACAACCCTGCACACCTACGTCGCACTTGAAAGCCCCAGATCTGCACACCTCCATGTATTTGCAAAATACAACACATGGGCAAAGCTCCCCTTCTGAACCCATCTCCCAGCTTCTGGGTCTCCTTGGTGTGTCTGTCCAAGAGAAGGAGCGATCACCCTCAGTCCTGCTCATGCTTTAAATGGGGCCATGGGCTCCATTTCATCTCCCAGCCCTCCCAGTAAGGGCAGAGGGGGGGGAAAAATGCCAGTGGTCCCCATGAGGGATGCTGTGGCCATTTCCATGACCTATGAACCAAGTCCCAGCCCCGCTTGGCTTGTGGCAAGCATTGCACCCAGCCTACACGTCCCAGCTTTGAGAGTCCCAGGCCTCCGCTCCGCTCTATTAATTGCCAGCACACAAACCCCTCCAGCCCACAGCAAACCCCCTGACGTGTGGGGTAACTCAAGTCCCCCTAACGGCTTCTCGGGGGGCTGAAGCCCCCAGTTGCACTTGGTTCCAGTTTCCAGATCCCCCTTCTCTTTTCCCAGTTCCATTGCTTTTGCCCGCTTTTGTTCAGCTCTCCCGTGAAAGGAGGGGGTTGAAGGGGTGACAGGTCCGTAAATATATCGTATTATCTACTAAAAAAAAAAAAAAAGGTAGAGCAGAAAGAGTGATGGATATACTCTTCCCCTCCCTGCACTTGGGACAGATGAAGGAAGATGGCAGATAATTGCTCTTTATTGTGCCCCGGGTTCACCTTAAGATGAAGGAAGTGATAAGATTTCAATTAATGTCATTTAAGATTCCCTGCAAGCTGTCCTGTTCCTTTCTTGGCTGCTTTCCTTCTCTGAAATCGTGGTCCTCAATGCTGCTTTTGTAACCCCGCGGGAACTCCCTAAATGGGCCACATCCTCACCTGGTGAGCACTGTCAAGGCGCCATCAACATCAGTGGAGCAATGCTAATTTAGACCAGATGACAATCCCCCTCCAACCCCGCTCTCGATTTATTATAGGGCAGGATAGATAACATACTTCATTATACAAAGCAGGGATCGTTTTCCAGCTTGCCCAAGAATGAACCGAGAAGCTTTCCTAATCAGCTTAAACCGATCAAGATATCCAGGCAGGGAAGCCACGATATCCAGGTTTCTGTGCAAGACACCTTAACGCTGAGCTTTCTTACTTTCCTGAAGTAATTGCATCAAATTCCTCGGGATTGCTTTCTTGAAAAGAGAGAGTACAGCGAGATGCAGACCACAGAGCTGGCTCCTTGCTGAATAATACACACCCACTGGGGCAGAGTGAAATCTTCACTAGATATTTTTCTTTAAAAAAAAAAAAACAAACCAGAAAAAAAATACTAAAAGAAAGAAATGGTCCAACAAAGCCGCCTGTGAGATTTTACATGCTAGAAACATTTTCATTTTGATCTCGTTTTTTCGAAAACCAGAAGAAAGCACTGAATCGCCAAGGTATTCCAGAACAAGCCCCAACATCTTGAAAACGTTCACACTGATCACTTCAGATTTTCAAAATGTCTCCTTACAAATATCTGCTGGCATGCAGTCATAACATCTTTCTTTCCGATGGTGCCGTTTTGGAAAAAAGCAGAAGTTTCACATAAAGAATGACTCCTGGGTTTCACAGACTCACTAATTCAAATTTGATATGTATATGCGTGTTTATTTTTACAAACAGCAGTGAAAAACCACTGACAAAAATCCATAAAATCAGTGCAAATAGCTGAAATTCTTTCCCCCCCACTGCAGATACGTTAATGTTTATTGTCCCCAAGAGCATCCATTTTCGCTCCTCTTCTATATATACACGCATGACGTTTCCATATGTTCTTTAGCTTAGCTCCCTGGTAACACACCACCCTTCAGGGGAGGGAGGGATGGAAGGATGGAAGCAGGGGGTCCGGCGAGCGGCCCCGGGATGCACGGGATGCAGGAACAGGGTGGGGAAGGAGAGTATGAGCCAAGGCGTTGGTGCTTTCTCCTCCTCCTCCTCCTCCTCCTCGTGCACCTGAACCATGCCAGCCCGCGTCCTCCTGGTAATGACAGGCTCCGTGGCGAGGACCTGACATAGATGCCATGGAAAACAGTCATTTTCCTGCCCCCGTGTGTGCATCCCACTCCCCCCAGCCCGTCTCCCCTGCAGCAGGCTGCAAACCTGCGCCCGGCTGCGATCGGCAGCTCCTTTTTTACAATAGCCATTACCAAGGTGTGAAATCTGCGGGAAGCGGAGCGGGGGGGAGAGGAAGGTTGGGAAGGGGGGTCTGCATCTGTGAATATGATTACAGGCTTAAAACGTGTGAAGTCTTTTCAGATTTAATGAACCAGAATGTGGCTTTCATTTTGGCTGTGCATATTTCGAACCCTAATGTATGTTTATTTAGTCTAATTAATTGCCTTTTTTTTCCCCTTTAAAAGATACCTGCTCAGCTCTCCCAAGTATTTTGCAGTACCCACACACGGTGGCTAACAAAGGCTGCTCCTCTGCTCTACACGGACTGAGACCTCATCATTCCTGGCTCCTGCGCTGCATGATGGTAGGAGGAGGGGACAGGCTGACTGGAGAAGAAAACACCATCTTCAACAGATTAGAAAGTCATTTTTCTCCTCCTAGGTCAATACCAAGGCGTTGCGTTTACCTGGTCTGTTTGAGCAGATACTGTGGTGTGAGATGGAGAAGTCAGATGGGGGAGGGGGGGGTGTGGAGTTATGCAGAAACATGAGATTTAGTGAGACGCAGTGATTGTGTGAATGCTGCCCGCGTGACCTCGACAGCGAAAGGCAGGCTGCTATACGGTATTTACATTTGTCCGCTGTGATTTCAGTCCTCCAGCTAAAATATCAGACAATAATATGGCAAAACAAAACAGGAGGAAGTCCTTGAACAGCAGCAACAGATATCCCAGCACACAACCACCGAGCAAGTCGCCAGTCTTTGAGGAGCAGGTGGCACAGACTGGCGATTTGGAGACGGAAAAGCTGGTACAGTCATAAGGGCAATCCTTCCCAGGGGCTCAGCTTGCAAGCAAAGCCCCAGCAATGCCAGCCAGAGCCTGGGCAAGGAGGTGGGAACATTCAACCGAGCCACCTTCCTATGCAGAAAGTGATTAGATAGGTGATACAGCACACATATAGCATATAGAGAGTAGACATACCGCATACAGCCTTTCATCTTGAGAAAAAACATCTTTTAAACGCCTCTGTCCCAGCGGGTGGTGATCTGCCCAAAGCTTTTTCTTTTTTAATCTTTTCCACCATGCTCTGGACACGGGAGCCTACAGAAGAGCTGGAGAGGGACTCTTTGTGTAGTGACAGGACAAGGGGCAATGGGTTTAAATTGGAAGAAGGGAGATTTAGACTAGACCCCAGAAAGAAAATCTTTACAGTGAGGGTGGTGAGGCACTGGAACAGGTTGCCCAGGGAGATCATGGATGCCCCATCCCTGAAGGGATTCAAGGCCAGGCTGGATGGGGCTTGGAGCAACCTGCTCTAGTGGGAGGTGTCCCTGCCCAGGGCAGGGGGTTGGAACTGGATGATCTTTAAGGTCCCTTCCAACTCAAACGATTCTATGATGTAGTAGACAAAACCCCAGGTAGTGAGGATGAATCGATCCTGCTCAAGTGATCATCATTGATCATGGAGAGCAGGAATCCCTGGCTGCACCGGTGGCCGGGAGGGTCCATAAGCTCCCCCCAGCCAGGGGAAAGCTGTTGAGCGAGGAGGGATTTGCAAGGCCACATCCTTCATCTGCTGCCTGCGGGCCAGGGCCTCCAATCTGGAACCTGCACCGGGCAGTTACTGACCGTGTTTTCCTGCCCTCGAAACTCTTCACCCAAACGTCAAACAGGATTTACTTTTTTTTTTTTTTTTTTTTCCTTTTCTTACTATGAAAAGTTTTTCAGGACAGGAAAACCATTTCCTGTCCAGACCAGACACAGGCTTCCTGCACGTTCTCCGGCAGATCGTGTAATCCTGCCGCCCCTATTTGTAAAATGAAGATGATCGACTGCCTTTGTCTCCTCTACTTAACCGTACAAGCTGGAGTCCTTAATACACGCATGTGACCAGGCATAACTCTGCCCTGATCTCACACAGCACTGCGGTAATACTCATAAATAATGACCGAGTTACGAAAGTAGGATTTACAGTAATGCGTCAGAGCGGGGAACGACAAAATTGCCTGGGTTTACTCTTGATTTACATGAGAATAAACAAGGCCAGACTTTTGCCCTAATTCTGCAAATTAGGCTCTGGTTTGTGTGCGTCTGCGTTCCCTCTTCTCGCTCCCCCCTCCCGTCTCTTACATGGAAATTCTTTTATTTTAACATGATGAACTTGAGAATGGAAGTTTCCTCGAGCCCTGCAGCCCTGTGGGCTCTGCTGCATGTGCAGCGGGCATGACCTGGCCAGCAGAGCAAGCCTGTGGCTACCAGTTGCCATCCACCTGCATCCCAGGGACTGGACCCTTAGCACACTTCACCCTCTGGGGAAACTGGTATAAACCTATTTGAACCAGCTTCTACTCTGGGAAGAGAGAGGAACTGAAATGGTTAACTGGCTGCTATAAGGATGAGCTCTGGTTACACAGGGAGAAATTTTTTTCTATATATATTATCTCTTTTTTTTTTCCTTCCACCTTTTGGACATGGGCCACAAACACACTCTGAAACAGGAATGGGTGGAGGTTAGACCTGGTGCTTCTGGGCTAGTATAAATAAAATAGGTGCTTTCCTAAGTGGTCCCAGGACCGGTGCGGTTTCTGCCTGAGCTGCAGAGCGAGCCATCCTCCTGGAGACCTGGAGGCCGTGGCACTTGCTCCTTCCACCCTACAGCCCCAAGGCCTTCTCAGCAACCGGCGACATGTAACGGGAGCCAGTGCCCATTTTGGTGGGTGAGACCAGACCGTGGAGCGCTCAAGGAGCTCCCCTCCTCATGGCACCAGCAGGGTCAGGAGTTGCCCCTCTGCTCTGCTCCCCGCGGGGATTCACAAAAGCAACCATCAACTTTCAGCCCCCGACAGCACCACGGCCCCCTGCCCCGTACCTGACACTCGTAATTTTGTTCACGGGACCCGCTGACCCCCCCCCCGTGGGCCACCATGGGGGCACGCATGGCTCTGCAAAAGCATCTTGGTGGTGCCCACGGAGCGGGAGGCAGTCGGTATATCCCGGCGGCGGGTCCAGGCGTGTGATGGAGAGGGGACAGGCCGGGACGGCTCCGCAGGAAAAGGAGCCAGGGGGAAGAGAAGGAAAGGAGGAGGAAAACCCCAGAGAGGTTGGAGAGAGAGCTCCATCCCTCTCCAAGAGAGTGGCTGCCAGCAAGCGAGGGACTGGATTCGATGGCCCAGGAGGTGCCTCTCTCCCGCGGGAAGGGGGCGATGGCTGCAGAAAAGCCGGGCATATATGTAAGGAACTGCCTCTGCTCCGGCAGCATGGCAGGAGCCCGGCGAAAGCAAGCGGTTAAGAATGACAGGCAGGCAAATCTGCTTACTTGGCTATTCCTCTGTCAGGCAGGCACTAGAACTAACAGCTTAAATAGGAAGGCTTTTTATAGCCGGGGTCTGAAATCACAGAATCATACTCAATTACGCTTTATAAAGCGATAGTTTCTGCTCAGAGACCTTTGCAGAGAGCAGGCTCCTGCCGGCTTTTCGCTGTTGCTGCCGCTGTGTTTATTCCAGGGTAGGAAACCAGCCTTTCCCACTAGCTGCTTTTCCCTCTCCCCTTCCTCCTACATGGAGTCCCTGCAGCAGGCTGGTACTATTTTATTTATTTATTTATTTATTTATTTATTTATTCCTTTTCTCTTCGCTTGATGGACTTAAATGACAATAACTGCAAAAAAAAAAAAAAAAATCAGAGGAAATGAATTCTGCCCATTCGATTTCTTCAGGTTAAAGGCAATAAAAACGCTATCTACAATCTTCTGCGCTGTGCAAGGGCAAAAAAAAAAACCCACCTCCCCTTCCCGCGCTAGCCGCTCCGAGCTGCCAACTCAAACAGAAGGCAGCATGGCTGCTAATTGCCTCAGACCCAAGGCTGGTCCATTAGGGCAGCATCACCAGCCTACACAGGGGAAGATATATTTTTTTTTTTCGGTTTAATTGTACCCGCACAGTACGTTGCGCCACAATTTGCTCTGACACTGCAAACACATTAATTGTCCCAGCCAGCAGCTTTCTCTGCTTCTCATTTCTATGCCGACTGCTCCCCGCCGGTTGGCTGCCCGGGAAATCCCCCCCAGCCAATCGGCGGCCCCTTTTCCCCTCATGTCCTAGCAACAAGGCCCGTTCCAATCCCGCTCCGGCAAAAAAAAAAAAAAAAAAGACACCTGAAAAAAAAAAATGACATCATGAAGAAGCGGGGCCGGCGAGCGGGGCTTGGGGCGCGCTTTTTCCAGCCGTCTGCTGCAGAGTTCATTTGAGGTGTTCCCGTCTCGATCCTTAAAGCCACACCACGCGGGAAAAGGCGTTGAAAATCCTTCTCTCCCCCATCCCTGCTTCCACCCCATCGCCCGTCCCCGTGGCGGGGCGACCCAGGGACAAATCCCAGCCAAAATCCACCTCCCCCCCACCCCACCCTTCCTCCTCCACGAATGCCTGAGCAATAAAGGACCACCTTCTCCCTCTGGGCTGCAGGTAAAATAACCCGGTGGGAACTGTGCTATTTCCACTCTGGGTTTACCCGTGTCCCACCGTGCTCCCGGGGAAGGGAGGCAATATTTTCAGATACCCACAGCCCACTGAGGTGGGAAGCGTGCGAAAGGAGCGCTCAAACCTGTCGCTGTAAGGTTTTTAGCAGAGGCTGCACGCTGGTTTAGTGTTTTGTTTTGGTTCCCCCCTCCTCCCCCCCAACACGAAGATCAAAACCTTTTTGCCTGCCTTCCTCGCTATCATTTTTAATTAATGAAGGCAGAAATGCCTGCAGATACGGAATCGGAGAGAACGCCCTCCCCATCTTTCTCCTGCATTTCCTTTAGAGGGGAAAATAATGGCAGGGGAAAAATCATGATCAGCAAAGACCGCAATGGTACAACAGGATCCAGGTGATTAACCACAACATTTCACGTTTATTTTTTTTTTTTCCCGAGGCGTTGTGGATCATGGGGATGAGGGGGTTACATCTCGGGACTGGTCTGCAATTTATGTAAAACATTTTAGAGCACCGGAAAATATACAGCAGAGAAAATCCAATTCCAGATGATTCAAAAGGCACAAAGACAATGGAAGAAAAGGACCAAGTTCAGCTCATTTAAATGTTGTTAATTGTTCATTCCCACAGTGAGACGGTTTCTTCTGCAAATGAGAGAACAAACCCTTTAACGTTTTGTTTTTTTTTTTTTTTTATTAGCACCATGCCAGGACTGAAGTGAACCCAAATAATCTTAATCACTGAATAGTACTTGCTGTTTTATGGCTTTTTAAAGAAAACAGGAGAAGAAAAAGAAGCAAAGCCGCAGATAATGCCATCCTGGCACAAAGAGACGGAGCCGAGGTTGGAAGTCACTGCAATCTGCGCCCAGACCTCTTGGAGGTCTCGAGCACCACTAGAGGCCAGCAAACTGGGAGGGGAGAGGGGGGGGAAAAAAAACCCCAGACACTCCTTTTGGGGGAACAAACTTTCATTTATCGCTCCACCGGTGAGGGCTGCACCTCCAGCTACAGATTGCCTTTATGCTCTAGGTGGCCACCACTTTATTTATATATTTTCCCAAGCATTTAACACAAACCACGTTTCACAACGCAGCGAATAGTTCCATTAGAGCAGCCGGGGCTCTGACTAAAATTTCAGCTCCTGAAGGGGACCGGCGTCGGCAGGGGAGGTCGGAGGCTCTGGCAGGCCGCCCCTTGCTCCTCGAAGCCATGCCTCGTGTGACTATATAAGGCGAGAGGAGGAAGGAGAAGGGGCAACAAGAAGAAGTGTTGCACGTATAAATATGAACCTTTAGCAGAGGCAGGAACCCCCCCCTCTAAACCCAGTTTCCCACAGGCGGCGGGGATGGCCAGCTGGGTGGCAAACTTGGTTGCCAACCCGAGGTGCCCAGTTGCAGGTTCTGCATCTCTCCATCTCCTTCCCCCAGTGTCTGCCTCCCTCCATCACCGGCAAAATGAGATGGTCAAGGGGGAGAGGAGTTGTCAGTGGTGGCCCTACCCAGGTTGTCAGTGGTGGCCCTACCTCTATTCCATCCACGTGAGGTAATTCCCCGTCCCTCAGGCTACTCAGCTTTCCAATCCCTTGCCCTCACACCTCCTCCCTGGGCTCCGGTGGTCCCAGCCCCATTATAGAATCATCTGGGCCGGAAGGGACCTCTAAAGGCCATCTAGTTCGACCCCCCCACAGTCACAGGGACACCCCCAACTAGACCAGGTTGCCCAGGGCCTCCTCGAGCCTCCCCTTGAATGT
>JAOQGH010000010.1:4319110-4339965 GCA_025769975.1 Gallinago jamesoni | reverse complement strand
GAAATAGAAAAAGGAAATAGAAAAAGGAAATAGAAAAAGGAAATAGAAAAAGGAAATAGAAAAAGGAAATAGAAAAAGGAAATAGAAAAAAGAAAGACAAAAAAGAAAGACAAAAAAGAAAGACAAAAAAGAAAGACAAAAAAGAAAGACAAAAAAGAAAAAAGAAAAACAAAAAAGAAAGACAAAAAAGAAAGTCAAAAAAGAAAGACAAAAAAGAAAAAAGAAAAAGAAAAAGGAAAAACAAAAAGGAAAAACAAAAAAGAAAAAAAATTTAAAAAGAAAAAAGTTTTAAAATTAAAGAAAAAAGAAAAAGAAAGCAAAGAAAAAAGAAAAAAATAAGAAAAAAGAAAGAAATAGTTTTACAATTTAAAAAATAAAAACGATAGCTTTAAAATTAAAACAACAAAAAAAAAGCACCTACTGCACTTAAATAAATGCATGGCCAAGAGGTAGAAATACTGGCAAAGGAATGTTAGATTGCAATGGTGCCTCACACAGCCCCCTGTTTCTGGGGAGGCTGTGCTGTGCTGGGATGGGATGGGTGGCAGCAGCCGTGGGTTGAGAGAGGCTCAAAGCCTGGCGAGATGCTGCCACCAAGACCTACAGGTGCCCACCTCTGCCTCCAGCAGGTCCCTGTCCCACCCTGTCCCACTGGTCCTGGGGCAGACACCTTGGAACGCCGCGGGCTGAGATGTCATAAAGGAGCCCAATTTTGAGGAACTGCTAAGTCTGAAAAAGCAGCTCTGGTCCCTCTTTGGCAGTGCAGAAAGATGGACAGCAAAATGAACTACCAAAGCCTGAGGTTTTTTCAAAGGTAAGTGACACAGGGACGTGGAATGCACTGTGCTACCGAGCGTGTACACACTGTCCAGCCCCTGAGCTCCAGCTCCACATGGAAAGTCTCTCCTCAGTCTCCTACCTTGGGCCCCTGAAGAGCAATGAAGATGAGAAATGCTTCACTGCAGCCCTCGCCGTTAGCCACACTGAGCTGCTCGCCGCTCCAATTCAGAGAGGGCAAAGCACTCCAGAAACTGAGAGATGATCTCTTCAGAAATACCTTTATTTGCTGCTGCTGAACAGCAGGCTCAGGGGACAGAGGAGGAGGTGGCCGGATGAGTTTGTGGCATTGCTCAGAGCTGCAGAAAGAGCAGCAGAAGTTAGCAACAGCCTCCAGGAGACACCTGGAGCTCCGGATGGACTCGAGCTCTTGCGCAAAGGGAACGGCATTCGTTGTTTACACTAGAGCATCGCAGTGCATATATATATATATCCTTATATATTTAGGAAACATTTCTTCATGGAGAGGGTTATTGGGCATTGGAATGGGCTGCCCAGGGAAAGGGTTGAGGCACCATCCCTGGAGGTGTTCAGAAGACGGGTTGACGTAGTCCTTAGGAATATGGTTTAGTAATTTTTGTCAGGGTTAGGTTGATGGTTGGACTAGATGATCTTTACGGTCCCTTCCGACCCAGACAATTCTATGATTCTATATTTCGCGGCGCAGTACACAGGAGAGATGACGAAATAAAGTTGACAACATCTTTTGGGCGGGAAGACACCTCTACTGGGTTATCCTGCCCTCTACGTGATGGGAGGGCTTACTAGATGGGAGGGCTTACTAGATCACCCCCTGCCCAGCGTACACCCCAAAGCTACCATAGTTCCAAGGCCAATTCATACATACTCGGACCCCCCTTGTTTATGAACAGATACCCTCCCCTCCTACTGCAAAAATGTCACCTGGACAAAATGCTCTGTCAAAACCCAGGGAGATACAACCCAGTACGACGAGTCCCAAGCTGAAGGCAGATATCTTAACATTTCTGATTCCTGAGAACACATGGAAAACAACTGCATTTTTTTAAGAAATCTGCTCAAAGACTTGTGCTTGACACCGATTTCCCAAGCAGGCAACCTGGGGTTTGCCTCATCTAATTTTTATTCACCTGAAGAATTCAATGTCTAGCCTGAAGTAGCTATTTAAACTCCCTCTCCAGTCAGTGCAGAGGCATTGCTGCCTCCAGAGGGTTATTCCTCCCACCCTAAGACCTCCTAACCACGGGATTATGGCAGGAAGCAGCCAACAGCTACGCAGTGGAAACACGTCAGGACCATAACAGTCAAACGACCCTTCGAGAGCAGCACCAGAGGGACCCTTGAAGAGTTGCACAAGGGCAGAAAGCGAATTTTACACCTCAAAAGGGAGAGGGGAGAGAAAGAAAAAAAAAAGGCAAAAAGAAAGAAAAAAAAAAAAAAAGAAAAAAGCCCCGGCAACCTTTTGCTGGAGTGGTGACTAGTGGAAAGAAAGCCATCCAAATTAAGTCACCCGTACCTTTCCAGAAGCAGCCGCGCTGAGCTTGGCACAGGCGCTGAGGAGCTGCTGCTGGAGTCAGGACGATGCTCCCGGGGCCGGGCGCCTGCCCTCTGCCCACACCACCACTTCCCGGGCCACCCAGGGACACAGCTGGGGCCAATCCCTCCACACGAGGCTGGCTTGGCACCCTCCACATTCAGGAGCCCAGGGGCTCTGGTAGGCACCCTCCTGCACGGTGCCACCCTCCAGCCTTTGGGGTCACCATAGGTTCAACACCATCCTGCGGCTCCCCAAGGGCTGCTTTGGACCATTTGGATTGTCCCTGTGTGCACCGTGACCTCACCGGGAAGAGGCACCGCATGAATAGGAAGCCGTAGGAGGACGCCAGGCACAGAGACCTGCCTTTCAGGGCAGGATCCTGGGGTCCTTCTGCAGAGGCAGGGGAGGAGGAATCCAGGAGCTACGGCCACAGAGCAGGAGACAGATATCTCCAAGATCAGAAGGTTATACCCTACATCCCGAGCTGTCACAAAATTCTGCCATTTCGATGCGCTCGCCCTTCACAAGACGTGAAGAAAATAACATCTTCTTTCAAAGAAGGGAGAAAAGGAAAGGAAAATATGCAGCAAACTCTCCTGTGTGTGTTTTTGACTTAGTAATATCTGTAGCCAATTTTCCCAAGAGACACAAACAAACACATGCCGAACCAGAATATCAATGAGGTCTTTTTTAGAGCAGGCACATTAAAATGCAAAACAGGAGATAATGAGATAAAGCGGCAAGTTACAGGTTTCTTAATTCCAGATTTTCAAAGCCCATGAAGTAGCTTTAGGAAGAGAACTGGGTTAAGCCTCGTGGAGGGCTTGGCTGGGGGGCATCCTCCTCCAGCTCAGAAGGCTGAAGGAATGAATGACTAAGGGTAGAAAAGAGGGGCAGAGATTGAGGAGGGGATATCAGGGACCCCCAAGAGCAGTAGGTAAGGGCATTTCTTAGCTCTGAGGGTGAATCCTCCTCTAAGGGATGCCATCCTGCACCTGCATGCCCTGGATTTGAAGGGGCAGGTCCTGACACACATACACCAGTAGCACAGGGAGCAGGAGAGCTTTTACTGGAGTCAGCGTGGCCACGCTGAGAGGCAGAAAGGTGGTTTTGTTCCTCCTTTCAGAGCTCCGTCCCCCCTGAATAACAACTACATTTTTTTCCCATACGTCTGCCTGCCTGCGCTCCCGCAGCCCTGTAGGTGACACTGTAAAATTCAGGGTCACTTTGAGGAGGTGACATTTCGGATACTGGTGCCAAAAAGATCATGAAAGGAAAATTGAAAGAAGAATGAATGAGAGGAAATGGAGAGAGGGGGGAAAGTATAAGAAAGAGCCATTATTTAGCCAGGCCTGGCCAAGGGTAAAGGTTTTAATTCTTTCCAAGTGCCATATGTGGTTGCCTGTGGGGGAAAGGCAAAGCCATATTTATCTGACTGAACCAATAATTCATATCTGTTTCAGAAGCCGACTTTGGTGGATTGTAGATCTACAGCTGTTCCTAGTCTAGGTCCAGACTTTCCCGGTGGGAATCACTGTAGCAACACGTCTGACTTATAGGATTCATATGGAGGGGGATAGGAGACCCAGAACTGTAAATTCAAACCGTGTGTACATTACTTCTATGTATTCAATTCAAAAGCATTTAGGGCTTTTCAAAACAGTCCTTTCACTACAGGAAAACTCCCCCACACTCACAATTTAAAGGAAACAGATCTTTCATGTTTACCCTTCCTGTTTCTTGTAGGAGGTCTTGAAATAAAGGTAAGAATGCAAAGCCGTTTTATATTTTTCCAATAAAATTCAGAGCAGTTGCCCTGGTGCGGGGTGTGTGTGTGTGTGTGTAGGGGGTGGTGGACGTGTTACATGCTGCTGGGGAGAAATCACAATGTAGTGAGATTAAACAAAGAAGGCTCAAGAAATACTTTGACTTCCCTCGTTTTGCTAAACACCCTCTCAAGATTACATTTCTTCCCAAATTTGTTTTTCCAACAGACACGTCCCTCGCAGCTTACACACAATCCAGGAGTGACAAGAGTATTTGTTAGGGACTCAATTCATTACAGTCAATAGAGCTCTAATGTCTTTTTCCAGCTAAAGGTCTGGCATATTCTCTTCCCTGGGCTGTTTAAGGAAGACACACCTTTCTGTCTGGGGATGCTCAGACCATCAGAGTCCACGTAACAAGGTCTCTGCCGCTCATCTCTTCTTAATTAACTGACCCAGGACGAGGGGAGGCACCAACTCAAACACAGAGACAGGGGAGAAACAGATCCTCATCCAAACCCATCAGGCTGACTGTCTGCACCCCAGCTCACGAAAATCTTAAGAAGGATGTTGCACTACAGAAGAGATTATTTCTCTCCCCAACACCTGCGGCTGAACCCAAGGCAGAGCCCTACAATCACTTAACTAGAGATGCCATCACCCATAGAGAGAAAACAGTCCTGCCAAAGGGCCCAAGTAAAAGTCTGGCTTAAAATTGACTTCTGGAGCAGTTCTCCTCTCCTTATTGATTATAGCAGCCAACCAGGTGCCTCATAGCTACTGTAGGAGCCTGAATCAGGCCAGCATGGATAGAGTCTTCCCACCCCTGGCTTAAACACCCATCCAGCTGTGCTGCGCGTGGTTACATGGCAGCAGCTGGGGATGGTGGCTTTTCTCCTTGCTGAGGTGAGCAAACATTCCCCCCTCTCCTTCCTTCCATCAGGCTCTGGGAGGCTAATTGATTTAGGTTGGTTTTCTGCAACATATACTTGGGGATGCTGCTCTGAAGGGTGCAGAGAGCCGCCGTCATTGCTGTTAGCAGCGGTGCTCAGGTGGTGGGTTGCCCTGTACCGCTGTGTACCCTGTGTGTTTGATCTCATTTTTGTTTGCCTTGTGCCTTTTTGCTTGTTTCATGTATTATTTATGATTGCCCCGTTAGGTCTCATTTCTCGCTATGCCAAGGAAAACACAGAATTTTGAACTCTGAGTTAGTATGTGCTCTGTGTGTTAGAAAGTAATCACTGCTGTGCTGTTCGCCAGGCCAGATCCTCAACGTGACAGAAATCTCCCCAAACTTTGTTCCTTTCACACCAGTGGAGGCTTCAGCCTGTCTTCTTCACTCCTGCTGGATTGTCCTGCTTGCGGGCTGTCCCTCCCTTCACCCTATCCCAAATAAACACAAGATGTAAAAGGATGCAGACAGCTCCATGGATTTCACAATGCCAATCCACAGTCAGACACCTTGTGCCGCTGCAGAACAACAAAGAGAAATTATTTTTCTCCTCACAGGTGAGCTGGTAGGACTTTTTTGAGGGCAGACTCCCAACTGCTGTTGCTCGTGCCTTTAGCAAAGCAGCATTTGGAGGCAGGAGTCGTTTTCCCCGTAGATGATGAGACTTGCACTTCCAGCAAAGGCAGAGGTAAGGACTGAGGTGTTCACAGCACGAGAGAGAGAGAGAGAGATACTGGATGGGCCAGGGCTGCTGCGCGCCTCGTGATAAGGATTCCCAGGCTGAGCTCCCTACAGAGGTTAAAAAATAAATAAACGGGGAGGAAACTGAAACAACCAGCCAGAAAGTTATATTTACAGCACTGTTCAGGCAGGCAGGAGAGAGGCAAGATGGTAACTGCCAAGGGTGAGGTTAATGTTAGGGGAGTTTTTAAACCTGAAGGTAACTGCATTGGAGTTTTGATCCAGATGTCAAATCTCTGCTTCCTGTAATATTGGCTGCCTGGGGAAGCACGGGGCTTACTCGAAACCATATGACAGCGCTGCTCTACTCCTGGAACCAAATGCTTAAAAATGTAACATATTGGGGGTTAATGTAGAGGCATGGAACTTATATAGCTGCAACACACTCGTCGTCAGCCCAAACCTTCCCTTCACCGAGCGGTACTCACTTCAGCAGTTCAAAAGCACGCAGAACTTGGAAGGATATATAGGATTTTTAGCTGCAACGGTCCTAGCTATGGATGAACGTGTTCTTTTACTGCTCCCAGCCCCTCCCCCTGCAAATATCAGTGAAGAGCTGTTGCTAAATACTGCTAACTTTTCCTTTGCATGTCATGAGGGCAGGGGGGGTGTCAGCGGGGCTGCTCAGATGCTTGGACTTCGATGAATGCTGGGCTGCATCCCGAGGCAAGGAGCAGTGCAGGACTCTCCCTTGACACCCAGTAGAGCCAAAAACCTGATGGTACTTGTTGGCCTGGGAGGCGAAGGGTGGATGATGGTAGAGGGGAAATACTTTTAACTATGTATTTGGCCCAGCACTCCTCCAAGAGAAATGTCCCATTACATTTCATAAAGGAGGTTTTCATTGAGGGTGCAGTCATTTAGAGCCCTGTTTTCAAAGCCTTTCTTGCTCGCTCTTGGTAAATTGAAGCTGACAGAAAACTGCTTCTTTTTGAACGTCCCTGGCTGAGGTGTCACCTTGTGCTGTGTGAGAGATGGGACAGGGAATGACAGATTGTGGCAATTACTTGATCTGTGCTGGCTGATTCCAAAGGAGGTAGCTCTCTGCAAGAGTAGCTTTTTTTCTACGTGCTGTGGAAGGCTGGGTTAAGAAAAAAACTTAAACCCAATCTGAGTTGTTAACAGTAGTCCTTAGCACCGACATCAAGCTGCAGGTCTTGGTGGGCCACGTGTGCTGAGAGGTACCTTTGCCCCCACGCCAGGTCACTGCAGTTGGTTCTGATCATAGAGTGATACCCAGACATTAAAGGAGAGAGATTTTTCCCGTCTGCTCTGGCTCCTATAGCTCGGCTGACCACAAGACAATTTCCTAAGATCAAATCATCTATCTCTTGCATGACGCAGCAAAGAAGGGTGCCAGAGGGATGAGCTACAGAAGGATCTAATGCCACCAGCCTGGAGGCACATTTGAGAATATGTGCCCGTCTCAAGAATTACAAGCAATGCTACATACACAGCAGCCTCTTTCCCATCCATCTGCCTTTCAGCTTGGACTCTGGTAGGGCTGGGATTCAGTACAAGCACTGGCACTGGTGGGTTACACATGGTTTACACATTACCTGAGCTGTGAACGGGGAACCACCCATCAAAACATTTAGGCAGTGCCCTGCTCTCTGGATAGAAACCCTCAGTAGCTTTTACTCGATATAACTTTCCATCACTCACTCTCTATTTTTCTATGTTCAACAATATCTTTGCTAAATATATTCCGGCAACCTTTTATTTATTTTGGGTCTAGAGCTTGGAGACCTCCGAGGGTCTCCTCCTTCTCTTACAATTTTACAAATACAGCCCTGGCAGAGAACTAGGAAAATATGTTTATGTTCTTCATATGGGAGGTGATTTCTTTCAGATCCTGGGCTGTGCATATGCTCTCCATCATAGGGATCACAGGGGGATTTGCTCCGAGTACCCGACAACTGCAGCCGGTGTCAGCCCTCCCTATGGGAGCTCCAAGTGGCTTATGAAAACAGGGCGCAAGGTGATGAGACGACAGTTGTACCACCTCGAATAGGAAAGGTGTCTGGATGTGCACCCTCCACTAAAGATGCCTCCCCGAGCTCCTCGAAGCGTGAATGTCACCAGAGTGAATCTGCTCTCAGTGGTGATGCGCTTGCAGAGACTTGCAAGCACCATGGCCACGTACTCAGCAGCCCTCCTGGACAGCCCACCTTGGTACCACGCTGGTAGCACCCATGCCTTGCTACGCATAACCCCTGGAGATCGGTGGTGGCCGAGAAGCGCTAAATAATATTTCTATGGAGTAGGGAATCAAATCGCATCACGGGGCATCTCACGTTGAACCCAGCGAGGGCCCTCCAAGGTACCCGTGTGGAGTTTCAGACCAGTCCCTCTGGACACTGGGCATACTGGACCTGTCAAGGACCAGTCCAGACTGCACTCCTGGGTGCTGACCTCCCTTCGCAGCAGCTTGCACCCAGGCTGGGATGGTGCAATATTAATATAATCCACTTTCTAATTTTTGTAGGGACCCCCTCCTCACTTCTCCTAGGTCTGCTGGAAGGAAGGAAAGCAAAGCTGCAGAGCACAGCACAGGATCTGGCCCGCAGTGCCTACTGTGCCGCAAATTTAAAAAGAAAAAAAAAAAAGAAAAAAAAGGGGAGAATTAAATGGTTTCCTTTCCCTGGCTGGGCTCAGCTATTCCCCACCCCCCTCCAGGACTGGCCCTGGAAGTGCTTTTTGCCTTTGCCATTTCTCAGGTGATGGGGGAGGGATCCGGCGGTGGACCCGGAGGCCCCAAACCCTTCGCTGACTTTGCCGCCTGAAGCACAGACCTCTTAGAAAACACAGATGAAAGGGAAGCTGGGGGAGGGCTTCAGACTGGGAGAAACAACCCTCGTGGCAGGTCCTTTGGCAGGGGTCAGGCTGCAGGACACAGAGGAGATATATTAAAAGGGGAAACTGGAGGAATCTAAATAATCAGGCTCCCCACCGGATAATGCCTTGACAAGAGGAGATGCTGCGAGAGCCAACAAAAACTGACTCGCACAGAGGGGCAGAAAAAGTAAAACGCCTTCTCCGAGGGGATGGGGCTGGCGATGGAGCGGGAGACCTGGGAGGCAAGGGGGAAGGGCTGAAATCTGGAAGGAAATTAAATAATAGCCTGAAATTCCCAGGTGAGGAACAATGGAATTAAAAACAGAAAGGCCCCCAAGAGATAAACAAATCAGTTCTGGCAGGCGAAGCACAGAGAGCGAGACCTGGGGGCTGTGGGGCAGCCCACAGCGTTGGCCAAATTCTGCCCCCCTTCCCCATACTGCAGTCACCCCTGGGATACACCATGAAGAGCTGGGGCACCCTACATGGAAAGGAGAGGCTGGGTGCCTACCCTGAAAGTCCTTATACCCTGAACCAGCAAAGCCATTTGAAAAATACCGGTTTGTCCCCATTTTACAGTCACAGAGAGATTAAACCTAATTTTCCTACACTATAAGGCCCTTTTACCCTATGGCATTCTTCTAAAAGGACTTTTTAGATGGTGTAAAATGTCCCTTCATGCTGCTTTCGCCGGGAGCCCAGACACTCAGTCAAGCCTCCTGGTTATCACACCACCCCGAGTGCCTGTACAGTTATTTTTTGTGCCTCAACTGAGTCACAGCAACAGTCAGGCCATAAATATGGCAATGGTGCACATGAGTCCCGAGTAAAAGCATAAGTGCTGGTTTTGTGCACAGACCTATGGGGCGTTCTCAGCAAGATAAGGAATTAAATCTATGCTTGGGAATCCCAGGAAAGAGCCCTGAACGTGCAGGCCATTCAGGAGGCATATTTCATGGAATATCCATTAGGAAACAAGTTGGGAAACAGAGACCGGTAGAGCAGCTTAGATAAACTTCTGACATAGGTGTTATAAACTGATGGAGCTACGTTGACTGCAACAGATGTGTTTTGATTGAGGACATGGTCCTTAGGGGGTGGGAAATTATTGACTTGGAACCAAACCACAGATATTTTTTTTTGGCAATTCTGTTGTGTTTTAAAAATTCATGGACAAGCCCTGAAAGCACTTTACCAATAAACATTAATATTCCCTGAGGAGAAACTGAGGCTTAGGGAGTGGGAGTTACTGCACCACGAAGTGACACGACGCAAGAACGAGGCAAAGAACCCAAAGAGCTTCCAGCGTTTCGTTGTTCTTGATACTCGCCGTGTCCACACAGTGCTGGACTCTACCCAAAGAACTTCATCGCGTTAATAGAGAGCCTGCCTTGGTAACTCATGCCCTACAAGTGGAATAAATCACGCCTGCCCCACATTCTTCAGAACGCAGACATGTAGATCTGAATTTTTTTAACTTCAACTGCTCCCTAATATTTAATCATCTTTCTTCCTGAAAAGGAACAGGGCTGTCTGCAAACCCTTGCATTCTTCTAATGCTAGACCAGTTTGTGTTCAAAAGCCTTTTCTATTTCCATTTCCAGTGCCACATGCTGCTGTGTCAACATAATACAGGGTCTTCCTAAACAAAGGAATGTGTGTCTAGAAACCATCCACAGAGAATGACAGCCAGAACCCCGCCAGCAGAAGAAAAAAGGAGGTCCCACACTCCTTTATACAGCACAGCTTAAAAAGGGAGAGTAGCACAGAGAGAGGGAGTGATTCACGTGTTCCCTATTCAGTAGGTAGCACCAGTACACAACACTAGGTAACTGTAGCCAAACCCGTACCACAGTGAGTTAGAGGATCTCAAGAGCATTCACTGCTTTAAACCAGTCCTTTCTCTCTGCATCAAGGTGAAACACCACAGTTTACAGCTGCTGCTATGTCTCAGACACGGGACTGATGCCTGACTGCAATGGGAACACCCAATACCCTGGAGGAGCTTCCATGGGGGAGCCTCAGGATTACTTCTGGGATGTGCAATATTCACAGGGCAGTTTGTTTTCTTCCCTCTGTCTGCTCGTCAGAAACAAATGAGCAGATGAAGGTGTGCACGACGTGAATAGGAAGGATTGGTGCTCAACAGCCACAGCAATAAAGAACCACCCTTGAGTCAAGAGATCCCATTCCAGTCCTGGCTCCACTACCAACTTGCTATTTCATCTTGGCCAAGCCGTTTCCTCTGTCTTGTTGACTTAACTCAAGCTGGTTAGGAGGCTGCAGCCAAAAAAGGTTTTCATCAGAAAATATGGTTCAGAGGGGAACATATGACCTGCAGCTGAGCTCTGTTGGGGTGTGAGACCATTGGATTGCACAGTGGCATGCCAGACCTCATCATTACCACGCAGGAGATATTCAAAGGACTGCCAATGAACTGCAGGAAGCATATGCATTTGTTTAACATGGTGGTAGCATGAGAAGGAAGCTCAGGAAACATCAAGCCTTGCTGCAAGACATGCTGCCCTTGAAAGCTCAGGTGGAAGTATGAAAATGACCCAATATCTGAGCCAGGATGGAGCTTTCCCCATGTGCAGAGTAGATGCCCTGTGGCATATTGCAAAGGAAACGTGAAGTCAAAGTCAGCATCCCTGATAACTGGATAACCTCTATTTCTTATTCTTGCTTATCGCTATGAGATCTAAACCATAGGGGGAGCATGTGCCTTTCACCAGGGAGCACAGACAGTACACTTTTTGCCTTTTTTTTAAGACTTTTTTAGAGTTTCTACAGTCCTTTTTATTTTAATTTAGGTCCAGTGTGATTTTTTTAATGACGTATACGACCTCTGCACTCCTTGAATCTTAGTGCTATTTGCATCTGTCAGGAGAGCAAGGGAAGCCTCTTTATCCTGTTCGGATCCGCCAGACTTTCCTTCCGAGGACTTGGCCACTTCATTTAGAAGAAATCCTAAATATTTGTTTTAATTGCGAAATGGATTCTCATAAACCAGCAGTCCTGTGTGCTATCAGCCTTTGGATTGCATCAACCCTGGCATGTGGGCTCATAAGGCAGATGGTCAGGGAAAAGCACCTTGGCACCGTCTTCACTGGCATCTTTTAGACAAAGGGCTGCACCAGGGACTTTGCTGCCATCGCCGCGCAGAGAATTCTATCTTTCATTGCAGATTTTGAAATGCTGGATCCAGCAGGGTGCTAAGCTTCTGTCAGTCTCTGTCAGCCCTTCGCTCCCAACGTCTTTCTCCCCACAGTCTGGCTGGTGGGGGAGTGAGGTCTCTTGGCAGAAGCTGGAGCTGTGGTTCTGTTTTCCGAGCCGCCTGCGTGGCCGCCGGCAAAGCACCAGCTCTGTCTGCATCCCCCACCCTTCTTCTGTCTCCCTTTCCTAGAGGCTTTGACTGGCTCCATCCAGAGAATGGCCAAGCCCTTAAAAGCTTAAGATTTTCACAGGTCCTTAGCTCTGGCTGAATCTGTTCCCAAATTCAGTACCTCTAAAGATTCCCATCCCGGTCTGCTGAGGATTTTTGATGGGGGCAGTGACACTCTTCACCAGCTTTGCTCCTTGGGGGAAAGGGAATGTGCACCCAGTAATTACAGATGTTTTCCTCTTCCCTAAACTAGCAGAAAGCCAGCTTCTGACATTTTGTGTGTGAAGCAGTGGCCTCCCATGGAAACAGAGGAACGCAGAGGAGGATTTTAGTTGCAAACTCAATGAGAAACACTGATGAAGACTGACTTTCTGTTTAGCCCAGACTGGACAGCCCATGCATAGTCGTGCAGATGAGATTTTTGTCTCTATTTAAAGTCTTTGAGGGATAAGGGCCACACAGTTATGTTGAGAAGAAAGTAGCTCCCAATGGGTGCAAGCGATATTCCTCCCTGTCTCTCCTAATAGCTGTTCAGACAAACCTCAATCTGAAATGACATGAGAAACCTTTTTATGCCTCCTTATGTCCAACATGGCCAATTTAGCCCATTTTAGAAGATCCAGCACAGGCAATGTCACAAAGACAGGCTGTTAAAATGCTAGCATTTGAAGTATTAATTTAGCCCAGCACATTAAGTCCACAGATCTTTCTGCCAATTATTTTAGATAATTGTAACTATCACCACAAACAATTTGAGATGTAGAGGATCTGCAATTATCTGCATTCCCCCCACACCATTGTAAATGAAAGGGATAAGAAGTAAAACCATCAGGGAACAACTTAAAGCTTGTATTTGCTGGTGGGAACATCCGAATAATTTCTCCGACAGCTTCAAAAAAATTGATTGTCTAAGGAAAAATGGGATGGACAGTGGCAAATTTGTTTGCAAACAGGCTGAAAAGGGGGCCTTAGAAACTGGAGAAAATGCTGATGGAGAAAATCTGAAGAATAAAAAAAAAAAAAAAGGAAATTAAGGGAACACAAAAACCTGTAGTAATAGTTAAGCGAAAAACAGAGCCTACCCAGGGAAGCCCAGGTGTTTATTGTATTACAGACAGCAGAGATGTTTCCTTTGTTTACATGGGGTCCCACCAGCAAGCTTGGACAAGAAGTAGTATTAGAACTTCCAAGGAAAAGCTAGATAGAAAAGAGCTACCTCTCTACCCCTAAAACCCCTTTCCAGTCCTACTGAGCCAGTAAAAGAGCCAATGCGCCTGTCACTAAGCACACATGGAAGGTGAATGGCTCACTTGACCTCTGAAAACCTGGGGAGGTTATGACTATCACAGCACCTTGTGGACAAGCAAAGTTGTCACCAACTCACAACCTGCCCCATCCGGGCATTGCTCCCTGCTGGGGCTCCCTTTTGCACCCCGGAGCTGAAACCCCACTGAGCTGTCGTCCAGGGGAAGACCATGTCTACCTCCTCCCAGGAGACCACGTCTACCTCCTCCCAGGAGGAGATAATACTGCAATCAGAAATACTCTTGCAGGATGGAAGCATAAGGCAGGGATGTAAACAGTTTGGCTGCATCAACTACAGAGAAGGAAACACCTTTGGGAAAGCAGGGCTGGCATTGGGGGGGTGTAAGGAGGGGTGTCAGGCAGGCAGGGAGGGTGCTGCTGTACCCCCCAAAACCAGCAACGGAGAAGCCTGCCGTGGTTTCAGCCTTATTCACACCCCACCTGGGCTTTTGCTGCCAGGTTGGGACCGAGGGGCAGGACGGAGGGGTCAGGGAGCATCCCGCTCGCGATGGCCGGCCACCGTTCCACCCAGCGAGGGTGACAGGGGACCTCGCCCCAGACTGCGGCACCCAGGGAAGGAGAAGAGCTGAGCACATCCTGCCAGGAAAGCCACTAGAGGGCCCCTGGGCCGGCAGAATGCGGCTCACCGGGGTGCAGGACACGGCCAAGGCAGCCCTAATATATTTTGCAGAGACAGACAGGTGACCTTTGAGCATAAAGACACAGATTTCAGCCCCGACACGGCCATCGGTGCGTGACCCTGACACGCTCCCGTCGTGTCCAGGTCCTTACTGCGACTGTGCTGATAGAGATTCAGCAGCAAAAGCACTCCTTACAGAGGCTCCGGTGCTGCTCTGGAGGTCTTCCATCTAGCCCCACATCAAAATTGAGCCTATTTAACATCTAATAAGTCAAGCACAGCCTGGAGAAGCCTGTTTTTCAAGCCAGAGTAGCATCTTGCACCCATTTGAAATGTCCATTTGGAAATTCAGTGTGAATAACACAAACATAAGACAGATGCTGCCACTTACCCAAATGTCTTGGAGGAACAAATGGGAACCGAATCTGAAAGCAAATGAAGCAACCAGATTGTAGCTCTTAAGTGGACTATGTACTATAGAGTGAAAAACTTGGCAGGAAGGAACTAAATGTTCACCGCTTTGCTTGATCTACATAAACCATAAATGCACGTGTCTGCGTTAGCTCCAAATCTGGAGAGGTAATCAGAAGCAGGTGAGAGAGGCAGGAGCAAAGCCCTTTCTCGGGGCCACAGTTGGTGCCCCTGTGAGAACAGCTTGCCCCGAGAGAGCCACGGACGGGCGCATCCCGAGGGACGGCGCTGGACCACGGCGGCTCCGGGGAAAGCAGGTGCACGGGGACCTCACCGGGCACCACGGCCGTGCGTTCACCACCACTGCCCTCCTACCTCCCGCTCGGCGATGCTGTGGGCAGGAGCAACGCCCGGCTGGAGCGATGCCAGGAGCAAGGGAGGTTGGGCTGCGCGGGAAGCAA
The DNA here is from genome assembly GCA_025769975.1 of Gallinago jamesoni. Lineage (NCBI taxonomy): Eukaryota > Metazoa > Chordata > Aves > Charadriiformes > Scolopacidae > Gallinago > Gallinago jamesoni. The sequence goes on along the minus strand of JAOQGH010000010.1, from coordinate 4,325,113 downwards.
ATGAGCTAGAAATATAGGACCGGCTGAAAGCGCTGGTTTTTGTGTGAGAGCTATCAGCCACCCAGACACTGAGCATTCACTCCCAGAGCACATTTAGTGCAGCTGGCATTGTGTCAGACTAGACTCGCTTCGTGCAGGAAATACTGAGCACTTGGACGCGCCGAGCGAGGGCTGGGAAAGCGTCCAAGATTATGCTTCACATCTGCTCCCGCGAAGCCAGTGCAAGCCCTGTTTTAGCATGTAGTGTAAACAACAGCATCACTACTAGTGAAACACAAGCACAAGCAAAGGGGCGTCATGCTATGGGGGCCATCTTGAGCCCAGCACTTTCGGAAAGGGAGAGGTGCCTTGTCTGGCAGCAGCCAGGGAGGAGAAAACTCCTCCTGCGCCAGGGAAGCTTTACAGAGGGGGGAGAAAAACCACCTGAGCCCCGACAAGGCGCTGGTCACCGGGCTTGTGTTGCACACAACCCTTGGCCCTCAACGCCGGGGTTGGATCTGAGTCCCTTCTCTGCCAAAGCAGCCCCCACACCTCCCCCGAGGAGGATGCCCGTGGTGGCAGCCGTGTCCCCTGTCCCTTCCCTGCTCTCCGAGGGAGGGGACGCAGTGTTCCAGCTCCCCGGAAGCAGAGCTGGGGTCATTCCCCGGGTGCAAAGAGAAAGGTGGTACACGCCGCCCAGCATCTTGAGGAAAAGTCAAAGCTGGGCTTTATAAAAATGGCAGGGCCGGAGCAAACTGCTGCAGTATGGGTCAGATGGGGTAAAGGTGGGACTTCAAAGTTCAAATGTAACGTTTTGGCAGCAATTTAAAGCCATGGCACCAATTCCCTGATGAAATACTGGAATTCTGACCGCTTCTGCCTATAGCATCTCCAGCATCTTACAGATGCCAAAAATTCACCTTTTCTTTCAGCAAGCAGAATTTATTCCTTTGAAAAAAAAAAAAAAAGAAAGTCATTGATGCACAAATCCAGCCACCCCTTCAGCCACCTCTTGAATTTCCTTTGCTTTTCCTTATCACCTCCGTAGACCACAAGCCCATTAAATGCTTCCATTCCTATTTCTGGCACCAATAAATCTAAATTTTCAAGCTTGGCAAACCCGGCTAAACAACTGGCATAGAGATAAATGATTCGTCTGAAATAATGTACAACTCTCATTACCCAAGGACTTTCTTTTTTCCAGTCCCCCAAAATACTGGTTTTAAAGTCCCAGAAAACCATGGCTTTTTCCCCCAGAAAGAAAGGTACCAGCTTAATATAACAGAGCGTTCCCTGCAGTGAAGTGATGGATTCTTAGTCCTTGCCGTAGAAAATGACTCGTGATACGGCAGTTCTCATCCAAAACCGGGAGAAAATTGTGAGTTTGAAAAATGCAGCCTCCCCAGACCAGCCCTATGGAAGAAAATCTTTGAAACGAGACTTAGCAGCCAGCACACCCTCTAACAGTCTAATAAATAGCATTCAGCTCGAACTCTCCAACACTGCAAGGGAACAGGAGAACAAAGGGATTTGAAGCATGGATTAGATCATTCCAAATGGTCTCAACATTGGTGGTTCAGGGGTTTTCTTTTTTTTTTTTTATCCCCAGCCTTGTGGCAAAGGCAGGATTTGAACCTTTCAGGACAATGTTTTGACACAAATATTTAAGCTATTTAAAATAAGTAATAACCTTCAGTTCCCTTCAAGAGTATTATATTAAAAACAGAGAATGGGATTAAAACAGATTAGCTTCCGACGTCTCTTAATGTGGCAAACAGCATCAATCAGATCATATCAATGAGAGCTGACAGCTCAGGGAAATCCAGATGAACAGATTCTCTTAGAAAAATGAGATATTTGATCAATTTTTTTAAAATTCTTTTTTCTAAGCTGTTAGAAACTGCATTGACTTCATAAAAATGTAATGACAGCTCAGCCTTTGCTTAGCATAACATCCTGAGAGTGCAGGAGAACATCAAATTAACGCAACCTGGTAACGCTATATGCGATACAGAAGTAAATACTACTGTCAATTTACTGTCCAAGTACTATTGCCCATTGATTTTCTGCACGGTGATATAAGCAAAATGCCTGGCTTGCAATCCAAACTCTGCTCTTGCAGTTTAATATATCTGGAGACAAACTGGCGCAGAGCCCCCGTGGAATCCATCAAGACACAAGGTACAAACCAAAAGACGAGTCCCAAGGCAAGAGAGTGTCTGGCCACCGGTGAGGATCGGTGGAAACGGAGCAGCGTGGCAGTGCCACTGTCACACGAGGGACCTCTGGCATATTTGTGCTGGGGATAAAGCCACGCTACCACTCACTGGTGCAATCAAATCAAGCATGAATGTAGGAGAGCCCGGCACTTAAAATGGCATTATCAGTGCGCTCTGTGGGAACCAGAGATCCAAATCCCTTTGCATTCACTTGGCATAACCTTTGAGAAATCTCTTCCCAACTGTTTTTAAACAAATCCTGTTAAACTCTGCAGTGAATTGTCCTTATCTCTCCACACCTGTGTGCCAGCCCTGTTTTCCTCTACCTTTTTCCCCCACGCCTGGACAAAAGAGAGTGTATCTGTGTGTGTCAGTGTGTAAGTACGTCTGAGACTAACTAAAGAGACAATTATCTTCAGCTGAAAATAAACATCATGAAACTATAGATGCCTAATTTTTGCACCTGGAAGATCCTCTTACAGCTATTCACTACTAATCACTCTCAGCTAATAAATGAATAGAATAACTAATGTGATTAGAGTAATTTGCCTATTCATCAGGAATATTAAATGAATTGAATATTTTGTATTTGACTTGTCTCTCAGCATTTCCCTGATACTGTAATTAGCCCTATGCCTATTCCTGTGGCAAAACCACCACGTGGCCTTCAGGACACAAGGGCGTTTGTTGCCGGACAGTTGGACACCACGGTCTGTAGACACACCTTTACCACCAGACTTGCATAGGACAAACTGCCTCCCGTCCCACCAGAAAAGGCACGTGATGGAAGAACATCAGGGCAGATGAAGAAGGAGGATAAAACTCGTGCGAGCAAGCAAGCATCAGAAGAGGCAGACTTTAGAGGCCAGTCATCCCTCTTCACTTCGGAGGTTCCCCAATGCACTGGGAATGCGTCAGGGAGGTGGTGGTGACAGAGAAGCCGGTTCTCAGCTGTCACGAGCATGGGTTAGGAAGGTGTCCAGGAAATACCTGGCCACAGCAACTCTCTTCCTTATTTTCTAGTTACGGATGTAGCCACTTTCAAAAGACATCTAGGTGAAATCCTAGCCAGGTAATAGTCCTGTTAATATGTCCCAAGAGGGTGGCTTTTATACTTTAATCTTGCAGAGCAGTCAGGCTGAAGTTGAACCATGCAAATGATAACATAAAATAACCAGTGGGCAGATATTCAAATAAGGATTTCAGATATATATACGTAAAGGAAAAAGGTCGTTTCAATCTGGGATACAATTTTCCAAACCCATACAAGATTCTTTGAGAGGAGATGAGAAAGATTTAGAAAAATACTGCTGGTCCTTGCCTGTTTCTAGAAAATAATGGTGATATATAGAACAATGCAGAAAAGATGCATTAATAAAATTGCCAAAGATAATCTGTCACTTCCTCTTGGTAAGAAGCCAAAGCGTTTTATAAAATGCATTTGCACTTAACCAGAATGATATCATAATCTTCCTTAGTCATATCTTTTCATGCCTTCCTGATACTCCACAAAGCAGACATCAAGGTTTTCAGGAGACATCCTCAAAATGCTGCATTAAAATTAACAAGGGAAGAGGCTGCATCTAAAAGCTGCACAAACAGAATCACCTTCAGCAAAACCTTGAGCAAGAAATACATGGCACAGCGCATGTTCGTAGCAGGAGAGGAAATTAAGAGGAGAAAACAATGAATTATTGAAGGCTTCAGGGTTCTCTTGTCTGTCTGGGTAGATCTAAAATCAAGATGTCACTATGGTCTCTTGCTGTCTCTGATCGGAGCGATGCAGATGTGGGAGTTTTACTCTTTGAGAAGGGACTGGGGCACAATTAGGGTTTCATTTGGGTTCCAGCTCACCCCTTTAACACCTGTTTACACTGAGCTTATGCCATTCCAAGTCCCTTCTTTTTGTTCATTTTTATCTGTTCTGGGGCTGTGAGGTTTTTTTTATATTTTGGTTCTGGCATTCTTTTGAAAAAGCTGCAGAGAAAAGCACAGACCTAGAGAACCTCAAATGTTAGCATCACTGGGGTTCCGCTGAGACATCAGCCTTGATCTTTATTAATTATATCTAGCCACATCTATACCTTAGCCCCTAGAAGTCCACGTGCTGAACCAAAATCTGGATTCCTGTTTCAGAGGTGAGGTATGGTTGTATCACAAAGCTACCTGGAGAACACCCTTCAAGGTAGAGAAGAGGCAAAATCTCTTCTAAATTCTCTTTCATCTAACCTTGCACAACAATAGTTTCCTGCTCAGCTACCCACAGTTCCTCACCATTATTTAGCTTTCTACTTAGACCTGGAGTTTTCACTGTGAACCTCAAATCAGTTTCACAGATTTACTCCGATATTTTTACCCCCATGCCACCCCAACCTGATTTCTTCTTTCAGATTGCTTTCAGACTGCCAAGCGTAAAGCACTTTGATTCCTAGGTTGTTGTGGGAAAATGCTATATGAATGAATAAGTTATAATAATAATAATAATACATTACAGTGATAATGATGGATGTGTTTTAAACAAAGCCTCTGGCTGCCAGCGTGGAGGAGCTATGGAAAAATCAAAGATAATCTTGCATGAGGAGAATTGTAATGAGAAAGACCTGGAATATGTTATCCCTCTGGATCGCTGCTATCTGCTCACCCAGAAACAGGGCCGGCCCAGTTCGACTTGAAGAGTGTGTCAGGTCTTTTAAGCTAAATTTAGGACCAGGTGCTCGGCTGGTGTCAGACAGAAAGGAGCTGCGTGAATTCATTCTGGGTTCGTTTCTATCACAGTGGAGCTCGGTGCCGCGGTCCCGGTGTGGAGCAGGACCCCGTTGAGCTCAGCACTGTACGTGCACAAACCACCCCCTTTACTCCCCAAAGCCCTCGCCATCTAAATAGATGAAGGCGAGGAGAAACAGACTAAAAGACTTGCCCCAGCCCCCCAGCAGGTCAACGGCAGAGCCAGGAAGACCTCCTGCACCTTCTGACTGTCACGCCAGTGTCCCAACCACTGCACCATGCTGGCTCTGATAGAAACCTGCTCTGAAAAATGTGATTTTTTCCTGCTTGCCAAATTGGAGAGATACGGATTTGATGGGTGGACTGTGGAGTGGCTGGAATTGGCTGGATGGTGGCATCCAGAGGGTGGTACTCAATGGCTTTAAGTCCAGATGGACAGCAGTGACAAGGGGTGTCCTTCAAGGGTCCATGCTGGGACCGGGACTGTTTAACATTTTATCAATGATATAGACAGAGGGATTGAGAGCAACATCAGCAAGTTTGCAGATGACACCAAGCTGTGTGGTGTTGTCGATACACCTGAGGGACAGGATGTCATCCAGAGGGACCTGGACAGGTTGGCTCAAGTAAACTACATGAAGTTCAATGGGAGCAAGTGCAAGGATCTGCACCTGGACCGGCACAATCCTGGGTATCAATACAGACTGAGCGATGAGGGATTAGAAAGCAGCCCTGAGGAAAGGGACTTGGGGGTGCTGATGGATGAGAAGCTGGACAGGAGCAGGCAGTGGGCACTTGCAACCCAGAAGGCCAACACCATCTTGGGCTGCATCCAAAGAAGTGTTGCCAGCAGGTCCAGAGAAGGGATTCTGCTACTTTGCTCTGGTGAGACCTCACCTGGAGCACTGTGTGCAAGTCTGAAGCCATCAATAGAAGAAGGACATGGGCCTGATGGAGCAGGTCCAGAGGAGGGCCACAAAAATGCTCAGGGAGTTGGAGCTCCCAGGACAGGCTGAGGGAGCTGGGGTTGTTCAGCCTGGAGAAGAGGAGGCTCCGGGGAGACCTAAGAGCGGCCTTCCAG
>JAOQGH010000010.1:4278987-4319010 GCA_025769975.1 Gallinago jamesoni | reverse complement strand
CCTGGAGACATTCAAGGGGAGGCTCGAGGAGGCCCTGGGCAACCTGGTCTAGTTGGGGGTGTCCCTGTGACTGTGGGAGGTTGGACTGGATGGCCTTTGGAGGTCCCTTCCAGCCCAGATGATTCTATGATTCTATGATTTACTGCTAGGTAAAGGCAGGCTGAGTTGCAGTTTAATATGGCTCATTGTCCATAGACAAAACGCGGACATTTGCCAAAAAATATCATCTTTAACATAAAGTATAAATTTGGGTGGAATTATACCCACAGTTTCTTTAGGTACATGCACCTGCGTGGTGGTGAAGTACCAATTCCTCAGTCAGAGGGAATTTGGAAGTATAATGGACCCACCGAGTCCCAACACAGGAACAGAACACAGAGATCTTTTCTACTCCAGCTTCAGTCCCGAGGGCTGCCAAGGCCTGTTGATACCAGGAAGCTGAGGAATACCTTTTGTAAGACAGCAAAGCAGAATGCTGCACAGGGTGCCTGCGTTCGAATCTCAGCAGCACAACAGGATCTGGGGGGGCACAAAGCAGAACCTCCCCAGCAGCAGAGGATGGAAGAGAAAAAAGACAAAAAAGCAGCAGAGCCCTGCGAGCTCCCTAAATGCTTCGGAGGCTTTGCATGCCCTGCCTTCCCACCAAACACCCCACTCCCCTGCCTGCCCCAATCCCTCGTGTGTGAGCTACACCACTCAGGGTTTGGGTGGTAGGTTCTCAGGGTGGTGGTAGTGGTGATGATGGTGGCTCTTTTGCCCGCTGGTTTGAACATCTGCTGAGCCACCACGCCGATTTCATCTGCTATCTCAATCTCCCTGCCTGCAGGATAGCTTCCTAGGACCCTGAGAAAGTAATCTCATGATTTATTAGGTTTTATAACAATGGCAATAAGCAAGGCAGCTTTTTAAGCAGCTAACTGAATTGTGATGTGGGGCGTTTTGGGGTTTTTTGTTGTTTTTTTTTTTCACAACACAATGTGGATCTATTTAGCCTTATAGCTTGAATTTCAGCCTTCCTTTGCCCGTGAGAAAGCCCGGTAAATGGGATTTGTGCTAGAAGCTATAGGGGAGAATATCTTTTAATTAACCAGGAGGGCGACTCAGGGAAGATCTAGCACTGTCTCTTAGCTGGGTTTCCAGCCTCATTTTGAGAAAAAAAAACGTATACAAATTAAGGTAGAGCAGTAATTGCAAATCAAATTTCCCGATGTCTCAGATTCCTCTCCCCGGTTTAACCGGGCTCATAGAGTAGAGGGGAGGGCTCAGCCCCAGCGCAGGCACAGGCAGTGCCCCTCACCCTGTCCCGTGTCCCTCGGGGTGCCCTGGGATGGGGGACACCCTGCTCTTTGCTCCCCAGCACCCGATGCTCGGGCGACCGTGAATCTGTGAGGCCCTCACTGAGGGCACGTAAAGGCAGAGGAGGACAGTCTCTCTGCTTTCCAAGGCAAAGCAATCCAAACCTCCCATTACGCTGCTGATAGAGAAATATTTTCCCTAAGAACACGCCGAGTTCCTCTGTCCAGAAAGCACAAGCTCGGCACAGATCCTGCCCTATCTGCATCATCAGCCTTGTCGGGTTTGGCGCGGGTTCCTGCAGAGCGGAGGCTCGGGGAGGTCACGCTGACCACGTCTCCCTCCACAACTCCTCTGTCACCTGCTAGACGGTGTCACCCAAGGCAGAGCCGTCTCAAGGGGAGTTACATCCCCGTGGCATCCATAGGGTCAGCATAGAGGCAAGCTTCTGGCAAACCACCTCCAGCAGAGCACGCTTCACAAAGAGCTCTGCCGCTGCAAAAACCTGCAAAAAGGTGCGTTCTCTCACCTTCTTGAGGAGTGAAGCAAAAAACAAGGCACAACTCCAACAGCAGCCAAACTTCATTAGCACCAGGGCTCAGGGAATGGACACATCCAGCGTGGAAGTTAGGGATGGAGCCGAGCCCAAAGCCCGTAGCCCGATACCCCCACCACTTCAAGTTCATTTAGCTCTGGACCACGACCAGGTCCATCCCTCCTGTGGCCCCGTCTAGCTCTCCATATTGCCCTGTGTTATTCCTCGCCAAGCCTCACAGTGTTTTACTGGACAAGGCATGCGAGTTAAATTTACATTTTATTTGAACAATGTTTCTTCTTGTTCCCGTGTGTCTCTGCTGGTGATGAGGCAGTAAGAAGCTGCTGAAATTTATTTCTGCTCTTTCTGCCACGCTGTATAAATAAAGGAAAAGAAATAAAATACTTCTCCAACAGGAAGTGTGAATGCTTTAATGCTTTGTTTAAATATGCAGTTGAGAGACTGTATTTATCACACAGCATCTGTATGCGTCTACAGCTGAAATTTGCTCTCTAAAATTAAAAGATCTCATTTACATGCATTTTATACCTGCGTCACACCGCTGAACTCGGTGGATTTACTCTGAAATCTATGCTGGGTAAGAATCACGCCCAAAGCTTCTCAGAAATAGCATAGCCCACACGAATGCATGTTTCTCAGGTACTGTGAATTCTAGCTGGCAGGCTGCGTTTCCCAAGAATAATTGGTGTATACATACACCACGTGAGATTTATATTCCCTGCATCTTTGGCTATATACAACGTGATTTAAATGGCACAGGCACTAGAGAAAGTGGACAGTAAAGCGTACAGTATTTGAAAATAAACATAAAGCAAAATGGTTTGACATCCTATTTCACTTAAAATGTAAATGGTGAGCATTCAGAGCATGATTTACAACCTTTTTAAAAGCACAAATGTTTTGCTTTTCAGTCCCCCCCCTCCCCCCCTCCCAACTCAAGATGCCACAAATCAGGAGAAATCTTTGCAGCATCAGGAAATCCCCCTTGCTGGTTGTCTCTTGTCACATCCCCACCAGGGCTGTGCTGGTTCTTCTCCCAGCAAGGCACAGGGCAGATACCCAAGGGTTTTTTTTCAGGGCAGAGCTGCTTATCTTCACCAGCGCAAGAACCGACCAGGGTTCAAGCTCCAACACACAGAAACCAAAGCGTCAAACACGGGTTTTTTGCCCCAAACCACAGCACACGTGTCAGCTGTTATCTACCAACTCCCTGTCCCTAGCAAGGCAGGAGGTCCATGAATCTAAATCCCAGCATGGTGTTCATGCACGGAGAGGAGAAGACAGCCCCACCAAAGAGGTCCTTGTGCGACAGCCCTTCCAGCTCCGCGGCGCCGGCACGTTCGGGTCTGAAAGGATGGCACCAGGGCTTCATCAAAGGGATGACCCAAACACCTATCTCAGCACCGACTCTCCCCTTCCCACAACACGGCGTTGGTTGGAGCATCTCCGGGGCTGTTCTGGCTTCAGGTGGGGGTCACAGAGGGCTTTGCACAGCCCGAGCGTAAGGAAGGCAAAGCCCGGAGCTACCACCCTCCTCCCTCTCCTACAGCAGGGAGTTTTCAGCTGAAACTGAAACATCCAGCCCTTAAATCTTTAATAACCTTTCTTTTCTTCGCTCGGCGTGCAGAGGTACGAGTGCACATCTTAAGAGATCAAACCGAATCCTTAATTTAACCAGCTATTAATAAGGGTTAAATCTGCAAGGCTGCGATGACCTTTTTTTTTTTTTTTTAATTTTTTTGCCCATTTTTTCCCCGGCCGCAGACACACACACACACAATCGATGGAGCGGGGAGCCTGAAGGGCGTCCATTTTGAGAAGCCGTAATGAATCATTTTTCCCCTTCGCAAATCTGGCAAACTTCAATCCCGGTTCCTGCAGCCTCCCCTTTCACATGTCCAAGCCCTCTGTGACACATCAAATTTAATGAGACTGCACAGACCTCAAATAAGGCACTGTAGCACTGCTGGGATACTTTATTAAGGAGGATCAGACAGAATGTGTTTGCTGTTTAAGAGCCTTTAAAGGCAAATTACACTTCTTTTTGGGGGACGAGAGGGGGGACCGGGGGGAAGCCTCCCATTTTCCTTCGGTCTCTCGCCCTCCTCAAACAGTTATTCTGGAGGCCAACTCAAACAGGGCATTAAGGTTTCTGCAAACAGGGAAAGCAGAAAAAAAATTGGCAGAGAGGGCTGAGAGACCAGCGAGGCTCTATTGAGGGTTGCGGGGCAGGACGCGGACAAAGAAACCTGTTATTTTACAAAATACTACTAGTAATAATCTGCCTCTGACAAGCTGTGCAAGGGAACACCCCACCCTGTTAGCAGGTGCTGCCCTTGCTAGGTCCAGGAAAAGGCCAAGTTAACCCTCTCCAGCTGGACCAGAGGTGGGAATAACCTTCCAGGAAGGCGGATGATGCCAGAGATGTGCTGAGCCATCCTTGGGGCAGCCATTCCAAAGAAGAAAGAGGAGAAACAAATACTATTTTTATTGCAATATCTACATAAACAAGCATAAGCACCAGAACAAGGCAGAGCTTAATTCTGCGCTCTCAGAGATTTTGGGGAAGGCAGGCTGGTTTTGTTTTGTTTGCCTGTGGGAAAGTAAATGTAGTAGATAACTACAAGAGGTATCAGATGAAATGCTAAACAACTTCAAGGATTTTTTTTCTTTTTCTTTTTTTTCTTTTTACACCCATAGCCAGCTAAAGTCTGTCTGCGTAGACCCTTTTGCTTTGAAAAGCCCATTCTGCATCAGGACACAATGCTGTAAACTTTTGTTAGAGAGCACAGCACTCCCATGGCATAGCAACCTCCTCCTTAATTCAGAGCATCTCTTTGGAGACCATCGTGTTCTACTTCTCTGTGTCCACCCTGGCTACATCTAGCCAGAAAAAAAAGAGACCGCACACCATCAGTACGAGAGCAGGAGCACACATTTGACTGTCTCAGCACATACTAGCTGATGGAGTTGTTTGAAATCCAAATGAAACACACAGAGAAATGGAGGAAAACAAATCTTAAAGAAAACAATTTCTCTAAGCGAGCATCCAGGCTGCTGGACAAGGCGGCACCTGATGAGACTACAGAAAGGGAAAAGGTCTACCTCAGCCTATGGATTCCCACCAAATTGGGTTTTACAGAGAGACTGAAAAATTGGACTGGCTTTCAGAAAGCTCTCAAGGGTATTTTGTTAAAAGCAAAGCTAGCACCTAACGTGGCTCCCTGGTTTCACGCTCTACTATCTCAGAAACCAGAGTCCCTGGAGTTAGAGGGCGTTACAGGTTAACACCTCCAGGCAACTGGGGGCTCGGAGAGGCTGGGACACCGGGTTGGAAGCATAACACAGCAGGACTGCTGGGTCCTGCCAGGCTCAGCTTGCCTGTTTTCTTCTTCTGTGAGCCTGCACAGCGACTGACCCTCACTCAGGGACAGCTGGAGATGTGGGAAGAACACACAGCTCAGGGGATGTGTATTCACTCCGAGTGCGTCTGTGCTAAAAGAAGAAACTCCGTGTCTCAGAAGACTTTTACGTGGAGAGAGGAAAATGATAATGTTTTTATCATGCCGAAGTAAGGAGCCAGCCTTCCAAAAAGTGCAATAAGAAGAAATGAAATCATTTATACCCGAGAAATGCTCTGGTTGCAGCATAAAACCAGAGATGCTTCCTGTGTCAGGACCACTTAGGCAGAATCTGTGAAAGGTCCACAGGGGTGACTGGCTTCATTTAACTTTTATTCTTCATCGTTGGCAATCTAAGGAGGTCTGGGGCTTTGCACAATGAATTCAGAGGTGATTTGGATCCAGGTTGCATTTTATCTGAACCACCCGCATTTGGAGTCACAGGAAGAGTGTGGTTAATGGATCAGTTTAATGGCATCAGTTCTGATCCATCTCTAATTAAGGGCTCTGCCAGGAATACAGTCAAGCAATTCTAATGGCCCAGAGGAAAAATTGTGAAGTCAGGTAATGAAATTTGCTTATTAGACAAAATGGGAAGAAAGAGTGCAGGGGCACAGAAATCAATATGGTAAGCAGGACAGTAACATTTAGAAAGCACTGCACATGGAAAAAAAAAAGCATAGCTAATGAAGTTCACTGCTGAGAAGTGTAATAACATTGATAACAAATCCTGCACTGATAACATCCTTGAAGATGTTCACCTGGAAAGGGCCCGGTTTATGTGAACTTCTAAACAATTTATTCCACGCTCCAGCTTACTCAGCTGGAGAATTTGATGTGTCTCATGGTGCTTTTGTCAACAACTCCTGCCACATCTCCTTCTAGAGTGACTTTCCTTCCAGTAGCTTCTATAGGGGAATATACCCAGCGTTTTATAAACACTACAGGGGCATGACTCTTGAGGATGCTGGTGATGATGGGGAAAGGCAGGTTCATACCTGAAGCCTGGAACTAGTTGGACAGATGCAATAACAGCCCCCGTGAGGCCCCAATAGATGTGTGACACAAGTACCCCCGCAGAATTAACAACTGTGGACCCTTCTACCTATGGACTCCCACCTTACCCATTAGTACGGAGAAATCGCACATAAAAAAAAAAGCCAGAGACAAAGACATTGCCAAAAAATGAAAAAGTATTTATTCTGTGGTGATCTACAGAGTTCTGGGCAGGGGAGTATTTGTAGGTGGGACAGTTACAGTTCAAAACCATCACTTGTAGGTAAGCAAACCAGACCTATGTTGGCAGCCTTCATATTTTTTATCCCCCCCCCACCCGGCTTTTTTTTTTTTTTTTTTAAGGGAAAAAGTTAACTTAAGTTTATAAGCTTTAGCTGTGGAACGGAGCCCTTTGTGTCTCGCTAGCCCACATAATTGCGCTCCCCCCTCCTCTCACCCAGTGGCAAAGGAATGTAGGTGGAATGTCTTTACATAGAGACCAGCTCACACAGGGACTACACAATAAGGGGAAGAAACAGGAGCCAATCTAAGTAAAGGATCAGGCAAGCACTGGAAGGAAAATAATATTGGGCTGTCTGCTACCACATCTAACCCAATCTATGAAATGCCTCCATGAATCCCTTTCTTCCTTCTGTCTTAAAATGTCGTCCCCTCCTTCCCAGAGGTTCAAGGGACATATCTTCTCACAGTCTCCTTTTTAACACTTAACTTTTCCCCCTCTCTAATGCTACTTCTTTCGTTCTGCTGCTGCATATATATTTACTGGCAACGGAAAAAATCAATAAAGGAGAAGGAAATGACTTGGCAGCCTTCCGAAGTGTTAAAATAATTCTCATCTAATTGAGCCCCATTGTTTTTAAACAATATTGCCAGCAGTGCAGCTAAGTAGCTTGGCCTCAGTTCTCAGAAGCAACCAGTGATTTGGGGTCGTTCTGATTTTCTGGGTCCCGCTCGAAGTCTCCTTAAAGGGACAGGTTTGGTGCAGACATTCGTGCGCTCGGCATCGCACGGCTCCCTTCATATCGGGAGCCTCCTAAATTCAGCTGTCTCTGAGATTTACCCCCAGGACCCCACAGCACGAGTCTAATTTGAGGGCATATTTAAGTACAGCAGCCCTACGTATGACTCTATACACCTCTAAAGTATCCTAGCTGGCTCCTACCAGGGAAAACTTGGAATGATATTAGTAACAAATAGCTCGAACCAGGTGCATTCCAATCTGTCAATTCTTTGTGTGAATTATTGCTACTTAAATACAGACTTTCAGTCCCAACTGTAAAATATTCCGGTACATGCTGTGCAAGAGCATATACAGCTAATCTTTACACTGAACTGCTTATTGGGGTTGGTTGTAATCTGGAAACTCTTTTGTGGGTAATTCTGATTTTTCCACATTTTGTTGGTGTTAGTGCTTTTTAAAAATCAGAAGGACTCAAACATTGAGAATGTTCCCAGCACAAAACATTTCCTCCGCAGCTCAAAACAGTTTCACTTTAATAAAATCCAAAGCGCTTCATTTCAACTGAGACTTAAAAAAAAAAGTACTTGTATTATACAAAAAATGGAAATGAAAAGTCATTTCCAAACGAGAAGCTGAAACGTTTAATTTTGAAGAGGATGGGAAGCATGTCTCAGCTTCGGTAGATTACTCCATCTTGATTTAAAACAGAGTAAATAGTAAATAGCTACTTTTTTTTTCAAAACAGAGTCTTTTCTCAGGAAGGTAACATCTTAAGTGAAGAATGTCCTATTATAGAAATCTCAGCAGCTTAACGTGTTGAGTCTAAGCATGCTCTTTTCTGCTTCCACGCCGGGTGAGGAAGGGCGCTTCATGGCAATCTCGCAGAGGAACACGTTTTCACACCTGCAGGTCTGTCTGAGCAGAGCACAAGCCTCCTCCATCCAAGCAGAGCACGTGCTCAGCTTTGCCTTTTGTCCAAGATGTCCCCCACAAGCACCTAAAGGAACAACTATTAGTGTTGCCACCGCTGCGCTTTTCTGGCTTAAACACCCATTATCACCCCGGCACCCCGAAGTGGTACCTCTTTTATGTAGCAAGGACCGATGCATCTAGTGCCTGGGTTTTGGGTTTTTTTATAGTTATTTTATTTTCCTGACATGTGCCTTTGACTGGACTGTGCCTGGGTGAGTTGAGATTTGCATTGATAAGAGCTACATGTGGAAAGACAAACCACACAACCCAAACGTTTCACAGCAGCACTTGTTGGTTTTGAGTTAAATCTTTCCTGACCCTGAGCTTTGCTTCTGAGGGGCTCAGCTTGAGGCTCTAAGTTTGGTTTTTGGATCCTCTGCCCGCTGTTTTCCCTGCCACCTTCAGCCCGTTCCGGGTACCAGTCTAAAGCTAGACATCCCTTTTCAAAAACCTGGGCATAAGGTCTCATCCCCTCCAAAAGCATTTTTTTAATCAAAGATGCATCAACACAAGTGCAAGCAATTAGTAAATTATTCTGATGCACTGCAACAAAAAAACCAACCAAACAAAAAAAAAACCAAACAAAAAACCCAAATTATCTCCTAAAGTACAGGTGTGTTGATGCTACAGACCCCTCACCACGCTCCGCAGCCCAGCTGAGAGCAGCCGTTCTCCTACAGACACCCCTCAGCCTACAAGCCTCATTTCTGCTGGGAATGCGAGCAAACTGCAGGGGAAGGGAGTTTTCTGCTGCCACCGGAGGGGCAAATGTGAAGGAACACCCAGAAACGTGGACCTCCCTGCCTTCTGCTGCAGAGGTCCCGGGGAGCAGCCTCTCCCTCTCTCACCCTTAGAGGAACGAGCGCTGGGGTGGGAAACATCTGCCCTTCAGCTCACTCATGGGGGGGTTTCTGAGTTTATTGGCAGGAGCGCAGATCCACATGGCACTCATAATGTAGCCCATTGTGCGTGTACAACCACAAATAAGTTAAATCAATAAAACAGAAGAACCTCAGTTCTTGTATCAAATACCATCCATATCTAATGCCTCCAGGATGCCTTCTGATCCCAGAAGGTCCTGCTCATTTGATGCCTTCGCTTCCTGGGTATCCCACACCACTTCCCAAAGGAAAGAGCCAAGATATTAGCTTTCCTTCACAAAAAAAGGGCTTGTGAGAACATAGGGCCAGTGAAAAGTTTCAGCTTGACCAACCTCAGCGTCTCCGTTTGCCGTATGGCAGAGAGTCGAGTCCGGCGTGCCTCAGCTCTGACCTCATGGGAGCACCGGAGGGGTGGGAACCCCGTGTCCCCCCCTCCCATGGCATCTCCAACAACCCCATAAGGAAGGGGGGATGCTGCTGCACCACATCACACCGACGACCCCATTACCCTCGGATGGAAACTAAATTAATCTAGAATTCTCCGCTGTGGAAACTACATCCATCATCTCTGCAGCTAGTACAAAATGGGTGTATTTCCAGCTAATTGAAAAGCAGCCCGATTCAGAGGGAGGAGTGGATTTAAACCATCTAGGGACTGGAGAAAGCCCTGTCCTTGTTCCACCAGCTCTGGCCACCCTTACCCAGTACCCAGGTCAGCCTTTATTTTATGCAAGCTGGCACCAGGAGAGTTAGCCGTATTTCAAATCAATACCAAATGCCAGCATTTGGCAAGGGCCTTAGAACAGAATAATGATGATGGGATTAGGAAAAAAGAATTCATAAAAAACTAAATTAAAAATCACACCTCACTTCACATTGGAAATTGGACTCGGCCACCGCGCTCTGTTTGGAGCAAGCCTCTTTAAATGCAGCCCATTGTGTAGGGAAATTCTCCCTGGAATCTGGGTTTCCAACACAGCATTAGTCTAACTCCCCGCGTTCACAAAATCCCCAGAAAAATTGCAGCTCGACAGAAAAGGCAACCTCCTGGCAGGTATCACCGCGGTATGCGCACGTTTCGGAACAAGCCTCTGCAAGACCTGCTGAACTGGAGCGAGAAAACTACTGGCAGAGGGTGGCAAAGGCAATTCGTTTCACAGCTCCTCTCGAGCCACGGCTGGTAAGGGATAATCGACAGCCTAGAGATAATTTTTAATTTTCTCTCTCCCCCAAAAACACATGCACCAGTTCGGAGTGACAGACAAAGGGAAACAAAGTGCTGCTTTTTTGTTTGTTCCCCTCCTTTCTCTTCGTTTCCTCATCCTGGTCCAAGGAAAAGGGAAATCAAGGGGAGAGACACAACCTAGTTTGTACTGAAGGGAAAGCAAAAACAGCCTTCCTACGTTCCACAACAACCCCCAACCCCCCCAAGATAACCCCGAACTACCAGAAATAAAGACATTGGAAAATGCTTTTTTCACCCACCCATCATAAAATGCAGTTTTCCTCCTTGCAGAGTAAATGTAGGAGGGCAGATGACAAACTTCTGCACCTTCTGCTCTGACTGCAAAGCCTCCCCGAGCAAGAGACTCTCCTTTAACCCTAGTCGGTGCCGCATCGAGCAAACTTCAGGTGTTCTCTAAAATAAGACACCACCACATCATTATTATTCAATTAGTATTAGTTTTTCTCCCTTCCCCAGGTTTAGGGCACTTGTCGTGATGTGTCTACATCAGGGGTGAAAAGGGAGGATTTTATTCTCTGCTTAGAGTTTGTATCTCAGGTCCAGAGACTCTGCTGTGGTCCCGACTGCACCGGGTGTCATTCCATGGGAGAGTGGCTCCACAGGTCCTTAGGAGAAGACAGCCCTGGGGGCTACCATGGGATTTGTGTACTTGGCCTTTCAGGGCTTCACATCAAAATAATTCAAAAATAAAGGACAGTGGGGTTAGTTTTCTTTCTTTTTTTTTTTTTTTCTTAGAAAGAACCAAAGCTCAGATGAGGCATTTCTAAAGGGAAAGGGGGCAGTAGGGGAGGCAGAGGACCTTCTTGTGAAGCACTCAGGTGAAAAAAAGAAACACAACAAAACCCAAATAACCCACCAAACCCCACTGCTGAGTTATTTGGCAATAGCTCTTCTCATCTGGGGGTATAAAAGACTCCAAAAAAAGACCACACAATAAAAAGGAAAGCCTGTCTGAAGTACCATGTTTTACACATTGTTAGACTGGAGCAATCTGTTGGAGTGAACCCTTTTAAAAGGGGCCATTTCTGTGTGAAAAGCCAGTTGTGCGGAGCTGGGAGGCATACAGCTGTAGACAGCTGTGGGGCTGGTACTGTAACTGAATCATTTTAAGAGTGAACTCTGGCATGTCAACGGGAGGCCCGAGAAGGGTAGCGCAGCTGGAAAGTACAGTTTGCTTCTGTATGAGCCGGGACACATTCACCTTCTCGCACAGCTCAAGTTAACTTCCCTCTTTTTTTTTTTTTTTTTAACTTTTTCCCCTTTCTTTTTTTTTTTTAAATTATTTATTAAAAATTTAATTCTAGGCAGACAAGAAAATCCTCCCCTTTTGACCCTTGCCTTCTGGCAAGTTTCCAAACACTCCAAAGAACCCAACTGGACCGTCGGTATCATCCCGATATCCATCCCGGGATGGATATCCCTCTGGAGCACTCAGGGGGAGAACACTGCTGCTCTCCAGGACATCTAAATCTTTCCACCCTCCCCCTTGAGGGCAAACCAATACCAGAAGGGTACACCTTCTCTATCTTCCTAGTCTTCCCGACGTTACACAATGTACACAGGCACGCAGATATTTGGAGTTTATAACTATTTGGAGGATTCTGTATTTATACACGAAAGAGGGTCCCAGCAGAGCAGTGAAATAAGGGTGAAGTCAGATCAGGATCTGGCCCATCGCACCAAAATAGGCATGCTTGTGCAAAGGTATGAGTTTCTTGTCCCTGAGAAAGCAACTAACCACCAGGAAGAAGCATCTTGTGTGCGTTTGTTCGTATGAATAGGAGAGATGCAAGGTGTTAGAACAGGGGACAGTAATTTCGACAAACCAAGACTCATCAACACAAATCAGCTGTCCCTCGCTATGCCCAGCCAACTGTCAGACACCATGAAGTACCAACATACCCGGTGTGCAGGAGGAGATCACTAACAGTGAGGGGTCACACCGAGACCCCAGCTCGCTCTAAAAATGGGTTTTCTCACCAACGAAAGGAGTCTTACTCAGCCATTCGCCAGCGGGGTATGGAGTGCCACAGCAAATGGTAAAAAAAAAAAAAAAATAAAAATTTTAGTTCTGGCTTCTATCCAGATCTCCAAGTTAGTAAAATGGGAAACCAGTGTGGGATGGATAACCGTCTGTTTGAACTCTGCCCACTTACAAGGTGGTGCTTCCGTAGAGATGCTGGTGGGGGAGACAAGCGAAGCACTGACTGTGCTCCGAGGAGGAGGAGGAAAAGGATCAGATGCAGGCAAAGAGTTTGGTTCACGTTAAAGGGAGTATTAGAAGCCCAGAGATAAAGAAATGAATTCACTAGCCTGACATTTGAAGGGTTAATGGGATTTAAGCTTTGATCTTCCAAGAAAACACGCTGAAAACGTAGCCCAAGGCATGTTCACCATTTTGTTTGCTAGTAAAACAATGCAATTTGATTTTTGTTGGCTTGTTGTCTTTAAGTGGAACCTCATGGGTGTTCTGTTAAATTCAGCCCACAAAAGCAATTTGTGTCATTTTAATGTAGCTCCTGTGTTAGAAATGTTTGTTTTTAAATGCAAGTTTTATTGTTTTCATTGTTTGCACATTAAAAGCTAGATCAATAAGAAAAGCAATTCATGATGTTGTTCTTCAAAATTCAGTCCTTATCTACCCCATAAATTGGGGCAAATATGGAAGCGTGAGAAACAACAAAGCCTCATTCTTTCAGAATATGAAAAGAATAATTCCTGTTCTTGTCCGCTTTGACCTATCACTATCTACCACGTCTTAATATTTACAGGAGAGTCAAGCAGAGATACAGCCCTGAGACTGATAAGGTGGAGCAGAACATTCCGTCATTTGTTATATTCTAGTTTGCAGAAACGTAGGCATCACTTGAGCTTTCCTAAAATGGAATACAGGGCTTCTTTCTGCAATAAAGACGTGAAAAATTTTACTAGACCTTAAGTCTTTGTGTACATATTTTTATTTAAAAAAAAAATAATCCCAATACGAAAAGCAAGATAGGGACAACTCCTGCAGCAAGGGTCAGACCTGAAGGCCAAATAGGGGTTCTATCTCCAGATCTGGTTCTGGCTTTAAATTTAGCCTTGTACAACTTCTACCTCTTAAGGCCTCTATTTCCCACCTACACCCAGGGGACAGGACTACAATGGGTTTCTTGCTCTTTGATATTTAAAACATGCTTAGAGATTCCTTAGTTGAGGGTGCTAGGAAGAAATCATTATTGTTATATTTTTGTAGCTCATTTCTTCCTGCAGGATCCCAAAGGTATTTTGAAGTGTCTATTGTCTTGGGTAGGAGGGAGCAAAGAGTGCCCAAGGCTATCATACTCCTCCCAGGTGCAAGGTGGCAACCCTATAAAAGTACACAATCACTAGATACACATCTAAATAACAATTTTGTCGGGCAAAGGAAAAAGATGTAATTGGAAAAGTGAAATTTGAGCAAACAAGTCTTCCGAACTGTTAGTTGACAAGTACACTGAATTCTCCATATTCTGACTGGTGTTAGTAGATACGTGCTTATTCTTACACTTCAGTAGAAGAATATCTCTTCCATTGGTTGCATCAGTCACAGTTATACCACCTGACACAACCTACTAAGTCATGACTCTTCATTCTGTAGGAAAGTGTATTTAATAACATGCCCTTTAAAATCCCTCCAAGTGGAGTGACAGATTGCACTTCAGTAATTGGTAGATTGATGCAAAACAATCAACGTAACAATGCAGAGCATGAGCAGAAGTCACTGCATCACTGGATGTGGACCTACATGAGTACCACCACATTCCTGCTGTTTCTGGCTCCATCTTCCCAAAAAATAGTGTTTTCTCATTTCGATGCATTTTTCCTTAAAAGGTTGTGTTACAAGCAGGATAAGGGATAGAATTAGGTACAACTCTGCATCCCTTTGCACCTCACGAAATCCCACCTACAAAGGTAAAATTAATGAGGAAAATAGCCTCCTGCAACAATTTCTGAAATAGCTGTAAATGTTTTATTGCTTAAGTGTATGCAAGAGCAGCTTCGGCAAACTCACTCCATTGAGTGCGGCAGAGAAAGGACATACACAAGATCTTTGGGAAAAGCAGACTGCCATGGCTAGACTATGTATCTAAATAAATTGGGATTTATTAGCTGATGACTACACAGCATACTGTAGCAAACCATACTCAAAGACACATTCCTGCAGGAGGCCAGTGTGGCCTATCTCCTAGGTTTCCTAATAATGCCACCCTACTTCTCAGGAAGCAGACTAGAATAAACTGACAATAAACCACAGGGGCTGCTCATCGTCCCAAAAGTCAAAGATGGGGCTAAATTTGGCATGGGTTGGTGCCCCAAAAGGTGCAATAAAGTCTACAGCGAAACCAGCACCTGCTTGGAGTAACCACCACACCCAACGAAATGATTGCACTTGGGTCAAAGACCACCTCTGCTGGAAAAATAAGAGAAATGACTGCATCCTAAAACTGGTGGGTGACAGTACCAATGTCCCACAACAAGGAGATGTTCCATCACAGCGTATGATGGCTGCAAAGGTACAGCCATTCCTCCAAGCTGACCGTCAGTGACCAACTGATGTCGTGTATGAGGGCAACACAGAGAATCTGCATCACGGACCCATAGGAGGGACTTCTTGTGGTTCAGAGGGAGACCAGAGGTTGTGACCTTCTGCTGGACCTTCTTGTCCATCATCTCCCACTGCCACACCACATGCTGCTGGCCCACGAGGCCACGCAGCAGGGCTTGCAGACGGGGGAGAAAACACCAGGGCTACTCTATTTGCCTGAGCACTTGTGGCTGGGAGCTTTCACGGGAATGATTTGAAAGGCCCTCGAGAGTCACTCGGTTAGGTAGCAGAAAGAAAACCACATGATTTAAGTGGCCACTCCACACCATGCAAATAGGATTTGAACCCAAGAGGCGCAGCGCACCACGAACTCCCACTTACTCAGCCCTTAGCCCGGGGAGTTCAAAAGCTTTTGGCATCTTACGAGTTCAGCTCAGAACAGCAGAACTTATTCAGGAACAGCAAATAGCCGGTAATAACTAATCTATATGCTGGAAGTTGCTCTCATAAAACATTTGGTAAATAATTTAGGAACAAAACCCAGTAATAATAAAAACCCCCAAACCCCTAAGTCTACTCCCAGGTGATCTGCAAACACAAAACAGCAGTAAGTCTATCAAATAAACTCACCTAGTGCTACTCTTGTATTCACTACCATCTTCCCGATCCCAGTTTTCTTTTGATTCAGCAGCTTTCCTCCTTTTGGCATTTCAGGCTGGCAAGGCTAGATGTACTTGGTTAGAATTCAACACCACAAGGGGGTTTAGTAACTGAAAGCTGCTTCTCCATCCCCCCCCCTTCACCGGCTCAACAGGAGGTAAACAAAAGTTCTAGAAGGGCGACCTGCATTATTAAAGTCAGTCAAGTTTAAACCGCTTCAGCCCTCATCAGGATCCACTAGTAAAAATCAGAAGCATCCTTTACTTTCTTCAATTAAATTAAAAGATAAAAACCCACAATCTCTGAAATCTGCTGAAAATTACCTTGCAATGTGATAGCAAAGCACTAGTCAGGGTTCACTAACCTTCAGCAGGTGGTTGTCCCAGCTGACTGCTCCATGGTTCTAGGTGCTGTATAAACATAGATCGTCCAAGACAAGTCTACACTGTCATTAACTGACCTGAAATGAAGCAATGCAAAGAAGAAGAGAAGGAGAAATAGGAGTGCCAGGAAAAATGCCTTGCAGGAGGCTTACACCAAGACCCAGGAAGTGCGACAGATTAGAATTCGCTTGTTCCCCTGATCCAAGCAAAGGCTCAGTTTAAGTGTTACTTTAAAGACCAATGTCACCCAGTTAACTTCAACAGAATGCCTGCTTTCTGCTCTAGCGGATGGACAACTATTATCATAGCTTAGGTCTCCCTTCTGAAACCATCCTCCCATAGCAGGAGCAAGTTCTGAACTACAACACCCATCCTTTAATCCAAGTTTAAAAATCATTGCACAAAGTTGAGAAAAATATTAATGGGAAGTAGACAGATGGTGCCATAAAAAAAAAATCCCCTCCTGATTCTTATTTCCACTGCTTTTACTTATCAAGACAGTTCCCCCCCAAAGCATATCGTGTTTGCACTCCACATTAGTTCCCTGCCTGCTAAATGATCCAAAGAAAGGACTGAAAACCTTCTAGAGTTCGTGGAACTAATCTGATGACCTGACAAAGCTCAAACCAAGAACCAGTTACTAGGAAATAAAGACAAACCATGGCTGCTATCCAAAAGAACTCATAAGTCTAAACATCTCCTGCTTGCTCTCTTGTAACAGCTCTAATATTTCTTCTACTTTTACTTTGTGAAGGTTGTTCATTATTACTTTCACCTCTTAGCCTCTCTCAGGATGTCAGCTCCATCTGCCACAACATATCAGAATGAATCTTAGCAAGTACAGTTCAGGTGCTCAATTTTATCCTCCTTCTGAATTCTTATACTTGACATAAGGCTTAAGAACACATATAAATTTTTTTTTTCAATCAACATTCTGCAGTCTCCTCACCTCTTGACTTTCTTTTTGTCTGCCTCTCAATTCCCAATCGCTCTCTTCTCGTCCTTCATTTCACTCTTACCTTGGAATTATTGAAAGCGATAAAGAAGGTGGTACATCATCTTGCTTACTAACATTTTGCTGAACATCTCAGCCACTGCTTTCGCTTGCACATTAGCAACCAGAAAATAAACTCTAATTGTTTTCACGTATTTGGCAACCCAAAACACAGCTAGGACCGTAGGCTTCATCATTCAGCTCTGCTTCTAGGAGCAAAGAATTTCAGTCTTTTTTGACTTGTACTTGGCTTCTCCCATAGAAATGTTTTCTGAACTTCTTTCATCTTTACCTTACTGCTGCTAAGCATGTCATTTTCCATTCCCTGTTATTCAACAGCCTTGAAATTCATATGCAGCCCAATTTTCTGCCAGTATCATCTTTTCATTTATGTCAACTGGATTACACCTTGCTCCTACCTGCCTCCAAGTTACCGCTCATTTTCTGTGTCAGATAAAGTTATCGTGCAGTAGAATGAACAGGTTTTATTCAGCAATTGCATTCCTTTATGGAATTCCTTTATGTTTTCAAATTACTCGCCAGAGTAGGCTGTAATTCTCCTACAGTATAAAGCGTTCATCAAGACAAAATAGAAATATGGGAGCTGGCACTAAGAGTTACGGTCAGACGTTCCTCCAGAGCAACAGTCTCTTTCCAAGAATTACAAGAACCAACATATTGCGCCGAAGAGAAATCTGACATTTGTGGGATGACTAACCTGACAGTAGGTGAGGCTTTCTCTTTTGTTAAATTAATTAACAGTCATCTCCTTCCTTTAAACATAAGACTATAATCCTTCCAAGACTCCCAGCCCTATTTATTTATTTTATTGCTGTAATTGGGTATTCTTTGTGTATTGTTGTGACTGGCGTCAGTAGATGGCACTGTGACATACACTCTTCCAGTTTCTTTTTTGTTAGCCTGCAAGCAAAGGTTTCGTTTTATGAATTCTATTATTTTTTTTTGTGTTATAATTAGTTTTGTTTATGCAAGGTTCTGTAGTCCTTCGGGAGCAAACTGTGGAAGCAGTGAGATAATTTGCTTTCTGCATTTGCCCTGCTCTCTGATTGAGGTCAGTTCTTGAGCCAGAATCAGTCTCTGGGTACCAGTCACTGAGGTTGGGTTGAGATTCCTGTAAGAAGGGATTATCCTGCATATTATTTGACCATTCTTGCTCCAAGACTGGCAGACCAGTCTAAATAGGGCAATTAAACTGAGAATGTACCAGTATTCCCCTCTAGCAGAAAAGCAATCTGCAGTGCCCAAGCTATCTTATTGCCCTATGACAACAGATACATGTTGCTATATTTAGAAAAGTCCTCTGTTCTCTAAAGAATGGTACGTGCAAGTGGAAGTAGATTTGTCAATTCCTCTGGTTTCTGAAGTAGACTATCTTATGTTGGGGATCCAAAATGGAAGTCCAGGAATCTACATGTTCAGTAGCAAACATGACCACTCAAAGACAACTCAAAATCTGATTAATTTTCAGACACATAAGCTATGACTAGTCTAAGACATCAAAAACCTGTGGAATGTCAAGACAAAAATTAATCAAATTCAGTACCAAAATATGAACAGAAATACCTTCAAATTGGCTTGATGACCGGTACCTTCAGTGTCAGATGCCTTAACTCACATGCCTTCTTTTTTGAAGGAGAGAGTAACAAATAGCATTATCTTTTATCCATGCTTAAGTTCGAATGCTTGATGTAATGATACCCAGAAATCTCTCTGAAGGTACAGAGCCCTATTGAGCTAAGTGCTTTTCAAATACAAGATAATAAATGGATTTTAGATGGGAATGTCATCAACTGATTTCACGAAAAGCCTTCGCTTTTTCCAAAAAAAAAGATGATATACATGATTTAACATTTATCAATGGTTTTTCATAAAAGCAATTTTAAAAATTCCTTGGTTCCCCCCCCCACTTTTAAGTAGTAAAATCACCTCTACATCTTTGTTAATGATTTCACAATGAGCATCATTTGATGAATGAAAAAAGGTAGCAACAAATGAGAAGAGAAATATAAAGAGTATACCAAATGAATAGTGTTAGCACAAATGTCTTTTGTAAATATAAAAATATGCACAGAGATACATGTGCACAGTGCACTTAAGTGTATAAAATGCCTTTATGACCTCATAGGTTGAAGTGTCCTTCACAAGAATGACAATTATCATCAATGGCTGATTAGCAAGTGCCAAATTAATAGAGCTAATATAAATATACATCCTACGAAGTACAGAAAACCTTTATGAAAAGGTACCACTAAACTAATAACTCCTTACAGCAATGATGCTTCATATTCTATTCCTACAGGACAATTTTAATCAAAGAATGCCAGAGAGAGAACAAGAGTTCAATAGACTTTCATATCTGACCATGAAGAACAAAACATACTCTTCAAACTGTGACTGACCAGTCATAACACCCATGAGACACGGACACCTTTAAAAAAGTGGCAAGTTACTCACAGGGAAGATTTTTGACATCACAGACCCTAGAAATGTAACAGAGAATTATTTTCCTTTTGCATGCTTATAGCTAAAGTATTGGCTTCTATTCAACTAATAGAAACGTTAGTGCTTCGAGCTTGCATGCCTTGCATTCTTGCAGTAATACAATTCTGTATTAAAATCTATTCCAGTTGCTCGATTTATGAAAATTGTTAAAATGTGCAGCGTTCGTACCAAGCTTATTGGATCAAAAGAAAGAAAGAAGGTTAAAAAAAAAAGAGAATCAATTTTTAAGCAGAAAGAAAGAGAAAGCGAGAGAGCACGTGCTGTTGTGCCTATCTAACACGGGAAGCTTTAGTCCTTATAAAAATTGCCCTTATCCAAAATGTGACAATTTTATTTCAGAAGGTGATGACGTTTTAAGAATTTGTTGCAAATTGTGGACAAAGTCGTGGTTGATTTGCTCTCCAACATTCCTTGGATTTTGTAATATGTCAATACATCATGTTAATGCAAGTTTTTAAAAAAGGAGAAGAGAAAGCAAAAGCTCCCTTCCTTTTTAAGTATGAGTAATCTATCCAAATCCTACTGAGACACACAAAGGAACGCCGGCAATTTTCCCTTTCATAAAATGCGGACTTTCTTTAAATACTTCCTCCCTACATTTTCAAAGCACAGTTGTATGAAATGAAGGGGAAATGACACCCTTACCCATTGAAAAGGAGATTATGTAAAACTGGTTGGAGAAGCCAGCCGTGTTAATGCAAATACAAGTATGATCTTATTCATAAGTTGCTATTGTGCACACGTTTCCTAGATGCGTCTCCCTAAAACTCTGTATGAGGAGAAAAACATTTTTTTCCAGGAAACGTTACCCTGTTTTACAAATAAATATGAAACCCAAAAGATCACTTTAAAGAAGTAAAGGGCTTGGTTTTCCATTGTGCTGAGCACTCAATTCCACTTGAAGTTAATGAGAGCAGTCAGCAGCCCTGACAATAAGACACTACAAGGATTTTGCGTGCCCAAAGGTGCTGGAGACACTCCACAAGGAGCCAGGGCTCAGCTCCTTTTCCACTCATGGCCTAAGTTTTCTTCATGCCAAGAGCAACCGTCTGTTGTTTCTAAAGTAGCAACTTAGGGACAAACTGTGCTTAATAAGTATTTTATCAAGTCAAAACCTCTACTCTGCCTTTACAATGGCCTATGCTAGTGATTGCATTATACATAGTCCCTCATTCCACCAAGTGCTCAAACACATCCTTCAGGTGGAGAATTACAAGCAAGTTAGTCCCATCCCCTTCCAACAGCCAAATTTTTCAAAATCATCCACTTCAACACCTGAATTTTTTTTAAAAGTCAGTGTCTTACTGGTGCAATTTGAAAGATTAGTTTAGATCCTAGGCCTGAAGCTTGCAGGATCAAAGAACAAGATGGCTCTGGACTGCATTTGAGCTGTAGGACCAAGAGACATCTCGGAGGAAAACAGATCAGAAAGAAAAGCTACCTACTTGAGAAAAACTCTCAAGGCCAATCAAAACCTAGCTCATGGTACAGACCAAGCTAAAAAAAATTAGGAGGTAGGTATGTGAATTTCTTCTATTGCTAGGAAAGGGAAGAATATTGCATTTGTCTGATATAGCGTATGCAAAACAAAGGAGAATCGATGCCCTCAGCCACTGAAAAAAAGGTTACACATTATGTGGTTGGAGAAGCCAGTTGCATTAGCGCAAACAGAGGTATAATCTTATTCCTGCATTCCTTTGGGCTGGAAGTGCCCGTTCCAGCACTTTATACTTGTATGTGAATAAGCAAAATCAATCTTGGTGCATTTTTAAAGTAACTTTACAGGAGAGTTGATCACCTTTCTTCTGTCTACCCCTTTTTATTTCTTCTTGGCTTTCCATGGAAACTCTTGAATAGTGTCAGGAAGCCTGAGGCCTTGGATATGTGTATTTAACTTCTGATCAGCAAAGAATGTCTAATTAATCTTCATTATGTGGAGTCTTTTGAAATAGATGCCTATATTGAGTGCCCTTCCTGTTCAGCTCTGGTCCAGATGAGTTTCTGGCTCGCTCTGTAGGACCCTGGGGTCTTATCGGACGAAAGGCTGCTCAGTATTTGATGAGGAAATGATTATACAGTCTTCCTACCCATTTCTACTGACACATGACAGCTGTTACCAGTCAAAACTGTCTTTTGTTTGTTTGTTAGCTATAGGTGGCCTAATGGCTAGCCTAAACCAAAAATCTGGTAATTTATAAGAAGAAGAACCTCTTCCTAAGGAGAGAGGTTTGATCTCCTCAGAATACCTTCTTCTGCAACAGATAATTTCCTTCTTTTAAAAGGAGTAGTAACAGGTCCTTTAATAGAAAAATCTCCCCATTTTAAATCCTTGGGGTTTCTTTTTTTTTGTTTAGGGTTTCTTTTTTTAAGCAACGACTCAGAAAATTTTAACAGGATTTTACTTTCTGCATCACAGCGTCATGAATCTGATTTAACTTTAAGAATAGATGCAAAGTCTCACAAGCTAAAATAAATTAAATATTATCCCTAAGATATAGGTCAGTTGTGTCTGTGGAAAGACCTTCAGAGCTTGGCCTCCAACTGACAAAGCCAATTGAAGATATTGTTGCATTGCTCATATACCTAAAGATATCAGCAAGTGATAGGATATATGGGTAAAGCAGAGAAAATAATAATAATAAAACCACCCCAAATTAGCTGTGATTGCAGGTCTGTCTGGTTGAAGATGTATGCAACTTCATAGTGGAAATACAGATTCCAAAGCATCCAGTTACTTTGCTTTTTAGATCAATTTCCATCGGATATAAGCACATTAGATCATTGTCCACAATCTTTCTCTAAGGGGTCATATTTCCAAGCGTTTATCTAATGTTTCAACTATAGGGTGACATGTATCCAACACCCAAAGAAGAGGTGCTGTGTCAAGAAGCTTACTAAATTTAGGAATTTGCTCTTTTTATTTACTATTTTGACAGAATTGGGGAAAGAAAGTTAACTTCCTTTCCTCCTCCCACCCAGTTTATTCTTTAATCTATCAAAAGAATTATTAAATCTTTTAAAAGATCAAACACTCAGATTCTTCACAAAGGTTGTCACAATGAATTCATTTGCAGAGCTTTCATCCCCTCTTCCCCACTGTGCTGAAATAATGTTGACTATTTTTCGCTGTCTCTCTCGCTTGCTGTAAAGATCCAGTTGCAAAGGTTGTTGCAAGGACTCTAATCTCCCACTCTTTTCCCACCTGGCACAAATATATCCCAGAAACTGAAAAAGCAGGTGTAGGAACCGTATTGTTGCTATGCTGTCCAAAAATGATCTCGTAAAAGATGTCTTTCAAAAGGTTGCTTACAATACTGCAGAGCAGAGGAAAAAAAAATAGCAGCGATGAGGGTGATGCCCCCAAATCCCATTCTCTAATAGTGCTAATTCTGTTTTAAAAAAGCAGATTTGTTTTAATTGTCTAGTAGTGTAACTAGTACCAATTTATGCTACACAGAACACTAAAAAGCTCTAATTCCCTCGTTTTAAGTAGGAAATCTTGAAACTAAGAAAAGTACACACCATAGAAGTAACACGTGCAGAAATTCAATCAACAAAATACATCATTCTACTCAGTTTCTTATTGAGCCAGAGTGTCTTTTCCCCCAGAACTTGTAAAGGAAAGGACTGTTTAAGATGCAGGATACTCATTATCTTAAAGAACGGTCATCTTCAAACAAGAGGGATTTTTTTTTTTAATAAAGTATTTCTTTTTTTAATAAACTATTTCTTTTTGGCTTCTGATGAAGCCAAAAAACCCCCAACTTCATTTTCAAAATTCTTCCTGAGTTTTGCCACATGTCAAATGAATCCTATCAGAGCAGCAAGTTATTTTTTTAATTAATCGTTCTGCCTTTTAATGGGCTGTGGAGTTGCGTTGGGAATAAAGCCAGAACAGTTGTGTTTCCAGTTTGCCAGGTCTACTGCCTAAAGGGTCACGCTGCCCCCATGATATCGCATGTGCACTACCATGAAGAGCAGCCAGGAACATCCCAGTGAGAAGGGGAGAGGAGAAATGCAGGAGAGTGCGACGCCAGTGATAAAGGGAAGGTACAGATTGTTTCATGTCTTATGTCAGAAATCCACCTCGTCACGATTACAAAACGTTTTTAAAGTTTTTAACGTACTCAAAGAAGGGATAATTTTGTGTTGAAAACTCTGCTTTTTGTTCTAAAAGCAACAAGTCTCTTTTCAAGCTGAGTCCTAAACTTATTGTATGACACAGACATCTATCTTGAGACCACATTTTGGACCATGTTGTTATCCAGAATGTAGCTGGATACCCAGCTGAAGATGCAGAGAAAACCGCATGACGTGATGGGGAACACATAATAATGCCATTAGAAAATAAGATTTTCCAATTGTCATAAGCATTTAACTCCCATTAATTCCTCTCTATCAGCTCCCTGGCTGAAGAAAAGACAAGTGACCACCCTACATGACTTCAGTTCTTAGGTTTTCACAGATTCAAAGTCATCCATGTTCTGGGTGCCCTGAGGTAAGACATTTTCACAATCCTATCACAGAGGATGCTCTAGACTCTCAAAATAATAAGACAATAAATGCACACCTCCGAAACCTAATTGAGAAAAACAGGACCCCTCCAGGCTAAATGAGAAAACAGGACCCTTGTAAATTTGGAATGGAGACATTTCACAATTTCTGGAATTAACGATACCTGTACAAGCACATTGATTTCCCAAAAGTACTCAAAACTTTTGAGGAAAAGCAAATAACTTCTTTCCCAGATACAGCAAGACAAGGAGATTCTATCACTCTCTTTATAGGTGAGAAGGGGATCTAGTCCCCAGAAGTTTTGAAGAAGCTGGATTTCACAAGCCTTTGGCTTATACTTGCAGTTCATCACACAACCTCCCTCCCCCTACCCCAAGACAAACCTGATATATTTTGAGTTTGCAAAAGAGACATTGCTTCCTTAGAAAGATATCATTTATGGGGTTTTATTAGCAGTGAACAAATTTAACTATGCTTGCTCAGTAGACCAAAGTATTATGAATTCCAGAACTGCCAAGTCAGGGTTCAAAGCAACCCTATAATGAAGAATGTA
Source organism: Gallinago jamesoni (assembly GCA_025769975.1). Classification (NCBI taxonomy): domain Eukaryota; kingdom Metazoa; phylum Chordata; class Aves; order Charadriiformes; family Scolopacidae; genus Gallinago; species Gallinago jamesoni. The sequence continues at coordinate 4,294,488 of JAOQGH010000010.1, read as the reverse complement.
TTGTATCTGACCTGTGCATTCGTTAAGTGAGTTTTCCAATATGATGAGCTTTCATCTTTATAAACACAAATGAGAAACTTTTTGAACAGCTTCTACAATATAACAGGAATTCTGTAGATCTTCTCTTTTCCTCCAAATTACAAGAATGATCTTCACTAGAATGATCACTTCTCTGCCCATTTTATGTAATTTAATACAAAGCCCTGCTATAGATTTCTAGAAGATAGTTTAAAAAAATCCAAGAAAATAATAAACTTATTGTCTAGTAAGCACTCTAGGTTCACCAATAAATTCTTTCATTACTGGCTTTGTTACTGTTAAGTTTTGTGGAACCATTTCATAGAGGTCTTGATTTCATGCGAGTCTGCACCCAGAAAACATTGGTTACATCATAATTGCAAGCTTGGTTTTCTAAAAGGTTAATTTGCTCAAGGACTCCACAATGGGTGGATACTGGAGAAACGTGACCAAATATACTTTCTACTGTACCTCTGTAGATAGATTAAAGTTCAAGCTCATTTGTTCCTAAACCTTTCTTGACAACAGCTCTGTTGATAGTGAAGTATAGAGTTGTTCTGCTCTGGGTGAGAGTCAACAGCTCATGCTAAATCCTGGAGTCACAGAAACACTTCTTAGGAATCAGTCCGGTTTAGCTGGTTAGAGAAATAAGGTCTAAATCAACTTATTCCATCAAAATTTAGAACATAACAGTAGTTGCTAATTCTTTACTGATTTTCTATGAGATGCAGCACAGAGGGATCATAAAAATCAACAAGATGGTATTTCAGCTCACAGACAGACCCATCATTGACCAAATGTTCAAAATTGAACTTGTTCCCACCTCTCACACTTTTGCCCAAACTCCAGGACTCTGCTTTCCCTGTCCCATAGTTGGATGTGCTTATGTTTTGGCTGCTATTGCTTTGTTATTTGCTGCTCCCAGCAGCTGTAGGCAACTATTTCCTCCATACCATCTGCCCATCCTGGATCGCTTCACTCTCTCATGCTGTGCTTTAAAAAAGATCTCACACAAAGCTAGGGTAAATTAGCATATGCCATACATTTACCTTTGGAGGACAGGACAGTTCCTAGTTCTGTCCATGCAGGCCAATTCTCTATGCCTATGTCCATAAGTTTCTGAAGCCTCCCTACTGCATACAACCCTCCTTCCCCTGACCATACACTGCAAAAACCTGGTTATCTCCTATCTAGTCACCAAGGTGAACTTCATAGGCTGCCACAGACACATAAGCTCCATATTCTTACCGAGGTCCTGGATGGCCAGCATTGTGCTGCAAAGCAGATGATGGGCCGTTGTGTTCCTTCCAGCCCTGCCTTGTCATCAGCCACCTTTAGCTCCAACATCTGTCTGCTTCACCAGCATTCCAATTCCCATTTATCTTTCATACCCAACTAACCTTTTCTTGCCTTTTCACTTAAGCACACAGAGAAAAGTCACCAATATAGGACAATTGCTGAAGTATAACATTGTGATGTCATACCAAGACATCATATTTCTTTGACTTCAGAGGACTGAAAAAGAAATAACTTGAAAGAGATAACACAAAGAAAATGAAACAACCAAATATGACGGGGCCGGGGGGGGAATGGGGGAAAGCTAATGTCAGTGTTTCAAGGGAACAAAAAAACAACCCCACAACTAAAAACCCGTTTGCTTAAGACAAAGCAACCATCACCCTGGTTAAACACATGGAATTGCACTACTTAGCAGAACATTTTTAAATAAAATCTCATATGTTAGCATCAAGTGAGATTCCTTCTCGACGTGTAAGTTGAATAATGGCTTTAGGACTTTAACTTAATGTACTGCATTTTTACAAAGGAAAGAATTTCCAGCACCATGGTTGCCAGTCCAAGATCTCAAGATTCGATCCTGTAGCCACGTACCTGATCCATGAAATAACTTGTCCTTTTAAAGAACAATGAGAAGTTTTTCCATCCTCTGAAGCTCAGCAGAGAGCTATCTTCCCACAGTACCAGAAAGGATCTTTATAATTTTACACATGCACCAAATACTAATTTTGGGAGCTGGAAGAGTTGAAATGCATTGGAAAGCTGCAGAAGTCTAGGGAATTCTGAGTTCAGCTACAAATTCACCTTAACTGAGAAACAGGCCAGAGAGAGTTGCCATGGGAATGACTTGCCTTACTTAAAGTTAAGCACATGGTAAAACATTTCCAGGATTTGGGACCCTAATATAAAGCAACTGCAGGCACCCAGCAAATTGGATGTGATGCTGGAAGAACTGTAACGTCAGGTTACAATTCCTATCCATTTAAGGGCTGGTTCCAATTTTGTTGCATTAATTTTAGCTCTTTTTTTCCTCTTCTCCCCCCCGCCTTTTTTTTTTTTTTTTTTTTAATCCTGGTGCTGTAATGAATTATAGAATCATCTGGGCCAGAAGGGACCTTCAAAGATCATCTAGTCTGACCCCCTCCTGCCCCCCACAGTCAGCAGGGACACCCCCAACTAGACCAGGTTGCCCAGGCTGGAATGGCCTGTTTATGTATTATATGGTGTATGTTGATATCTGAGGTCTCATATATCATCTAGACAGCATTAAGGTTAATAAAGTGACGGCTAAAGAGGAAAGAAAAGAAATAGTGGGACTTTAAACGACTTAAAATAAACTCAGATCACGTGACAAACACAGGGAATCATATTCTCATGACAAGGTTCAATCCTCAGTTCCCTTAAAACAGTGATTTTACTATTGACACAAGGAATGGTGGACTTCAGGCTCAGAGCTCGTTCCGTTCTCTGTGCCAGCGAGAACAGTCATGTGTCCTATGTCCCGCTGCCCTTCCCACATGCAGACAGCAGCTGTAAACCTGATGCCATGAAATCCAGGCCAGTGTCCCCACCTCCCCCACAACTCACTTCAATGGAGCCAAGATTTCACTCAACATATGGTCTAGAATTCACTCCCATAAATCATTTTGACTGTCAACTCCTTCAGCAGATTGGGCCAGACCCAGAAAAGACTTAGGGGGTCTTCAGGTACCCAAGTCTCTAACAGGGATCCCAAATTGCCTTGATTAGTAGCCAATACTCCCCAGGGAGGAGCCTCACTCCCCTTTTTCTACCTGAAATCTCCTGCATCTCAGTTCCACAGTGAGCCAGCGTCCACAATTGACTCAACTGGGTCCAGTAAGCTCAAGATCTGTTGTAAGATCCAGAAGCTAGACGCATCAATACTAATTTCCCTGGATTTGCTTGGACTGTACTAATCCTACAGTAATTAGATAGGCTGCTCGCAAAATAAAAAATAAGTAAAGTTACTTTTTTTGGGGGAAAAAAATCAGCTGTCAAAGAAGTGGGTAGCAGCACCTACATTTTACCCAGTGACACGGTGGATATGGCATTCACCCAGAAGCTCATTCTCATCTGTCCTCAGCCTTAAAAGAAGAGTTTAAACTCCAGAACCTTCCAGGAAAGCCTATCCTTGCTGCAGGTACAGCAGCGGTTTTACGACCCAAGGAACCCAAGAGCAAGTTCAGGGGAGGCACAACAAGTGGTTCGTGTGTGCATGGGGAAGGAGAAGCAACCCTGGGCACTGATCCCTGTTTTCTGGGTGTTTATTCAGGGGCTGCTTAATGTAAAATGCATAAGCTGTCCTGAATCCATGCATTTATTGTTAATGACACTTGAAGTCAAAAGCATACTGATTCATTTACTGGGGAATAATCATTTACCGTATTAGCTAATCTATTTATCAATATAAAGTCAATTATTATGAAGCATCAAGAGTGGCTAGTAATTATGCAATGTAAACATAAAGGACAGAATCAGTAAGTAATTATATTTATTCATAATTTGAAATATTGAAAAACATCCGTAATAGCTGCACAACGCAAAGCCCAACTTAAAGACACAGAAACATATTAATCTCCAAATTAAGATTTTTTTTTTGATAGAGACATTTTACTTGGTTAATAGTTTTAAACCATTAAAATATTAATACTTGTGACAAATTTCTTTAATGTTACTGTATGTATGAGCCATGCAAACTTATGAAGTACTTGTACCTAGGATAAATTGCAGCCGAGATACTGAGTATTCCACAGTCTATAGTTTGGATCCTCTTGATATGTACTTCAGTGGGCCCATTGAATCCTAAAGGGCTATTCATGTGTATCAAGATTTTCATATGCATATTTACAAGGATGACCAAGCAAAGAGCAACTTTCTAAAGAGTCAGAGGTCCAAACGCTAAAATAATGTATCGAGAGACTAGGAATTTGTGATGAGCCTGGCAAGAACATAAATTACAGCTTCCATTGCCCAAGTAAAAAAATAAAGGACATCTAATCTGATTTAAGGATTCTTTTGGATGTAATCATTTCACATATTAGCAACCTGGGAAAGGAAGTTCCGCTGTGAAAATATTTTTGACCATATTACAAAAATTATAAGTGCATCGATTGCTGCAGTTTCTCTGAGGACCCTCTCTTTAACGTCTGGCTAATGCAGTATATGAGAAAAAAGCCTTAAATACATATGGTAATCTCATCTCCCTCTTCTATATTTGTTTATAAGCACACAATCAACCCAACTGAACAGTGTTGTGGTCTTGTTTTTTGTTTGGTTTTTTTTTTTTTTAAAACAACTGAGTCTGATCAGTTCACTTATTAATTCAGTTCGATGTATACCTTTCAAATTAGATTGCCATTTAACAGATGATTTACTTAAGCAATCAATATTAAAGGTTCCAAGAATTGCAATTGTCTTATTTCCAATAATTTGTAGCATCATATTGAGGTCACCTACCCCATTCCATGCTAGAATTAGGAGCTCTGCAACAGCGAGGAAATTTATTGGTCTTAACCTTTTAAAAAGTTATCTGTACCAAGAATAGCACAACATTACTGTGCACTCAATTTTTAATGGAGTTATAACAGAAGAACCTAATCTATTCATAGTCTACATTGCTTCAGCACTCACATCCCTCTTTTCTTGCCCTCTCTGCCATACATAATACATTATTATGTGATATTGTATATCTCTGGTATACAAGAAAATATTGGCACACGTGGTCCTGATCTAGGGACTCAGGTTGGAAGGGTTATCTATAGCTCATTTTCCCACTAATCACTGTCCAACACCCAGAAAGCCAGAACTTTTTTATTGGCTGCCTTACTAGGAAAAAAAAAATGAAAAAAAGAAAAAAATCTTTGCAGACAGCAGCAAAACTCCATTTTCTTCCTTCAAGGTCTCCTAACCCCTAGCAGGAATTCTCTCATGTATAGGTCAGGGAATTGTGCATCTCCATCAAGACAATCGTCAATTTACCAGGGAAGGGGTATCAAAATAAAAGCTGTTCACCGTCTTACAGATATAGATACCAGAGGCAACAGAGGAAAAAAAGGCAAGTGTCATGCCTTAGGGGTCTCGAAACAGAGTGGGTAACAGAAGTGAACCCAGGGCAAGCAAGGTGGTTTGAAGCCAACCTCAAACTTTAATTGTCAAGTCTTTTCCCATGTCCGATATTCTCAATAGGTACAGATTGGTGCTATTCTACAGACAAGTATTTATTTAAAAAGCACATATAAATTCAAAACCTAGCGGGTTGAGAGAATTCATTTTCCTCCTGCTTATTCTAGGCATGAAGCTGTACAGGCTGGCCCATCAGTTACTAGTGCAGTTATGAAATAATCAACCTGGAAACCTCCTAGGTCAAGTTCACGTCCTGTCATGTGAAGGTATGGATCAGTCTCCAAACGTGCACATACATGCTCATTTACTATTCCATCTCTGGATACTCCTCCAAATGTCACATTTTCTCTTTAACCCATTTAAACCTTTGGCTTTGTTGATGCCACATGGCAATAAATTTCACTCATTTGGCTTGGTGGAAATACTATTTACTTTGGTCAGTTTAGGGCAAATCATATCCTGCTAGTCCTCAAATAACATGAGGATCTTACAAAGTTGCATTGTTACCATTCTTCTTCCCTCCCGGATATTTATTTTTTTTTTCCCATGGAAATAAACCAAGTTACCACACACACTTGCAAACATTCCTCAGTTGTGCACAATATTACTGCACACTAGCACAGACCAGCATTTCACGCACAATGAAACCCCAGCATGGGGAAGCTTTGGCACGTAGCTCTTATATACCCCATCCTTCTTTAGGGGAAAAAAAAATAATAAAAAAAAATCAAACTTGGTAAAACCTTCAAACAAAGTATTTTCTCTTTAGTTTGATATTCACGTATAACATCGTGGCACTCCGGCAATGACAGTGCCACATCATCCAGAGATACAAAGGGGCAAGTTCTGCAAGAGGCAGAGAAGTCACCTCAACGCAGCTTTCAAATTGCTGGAGGAATTAACGAGCGGCTCCTGTTAACCCTCAAACCAAAATGTCACCACAGTAAATTTCTAGCAATATCAGAATGCTCCAGGGGGCACAAAGGGATGAGTCTCTTTTGACTACAAGCTTTAATTTCATTATTTTTAACTCTGTCATTTCCAACAGTCTCCCAACAGGAAAGTGAAAAAGGAATCAGGATCCAAGATGCTCTACAAACCCTGAAATAAAATAGACTTTCTGCCCCACTTCGCCCTACCCTAATCCTTGCCACCCTCCTGGTGGGGTTTATCCAAAATGGTACCACATGGTGGTCTCACAAGAAGACGAAGCAGTAGAAGATGCTGAAAATCACAACTCGCTCCCTTCCTCCACCCCCCACACTCACTGAAAGAAGGGGAAATGGTGGGGTTAAGAAAATAAAGTTCTCTCCCAGTAACGCTGCCACATAATGAATACGGCATTATTATGCAGAAGGCCTCTTGAGACATCGGCCTAAAAAATTCCACTGAAAAAGGAAACACCTGTTGGAATATTAACTAGGACAAAGTCAAGCAAGGAGAAAGAGGATAGGTGGCCAAGAGGTGGGAAAATCTAAGAGGAAATGTTGAAGGGATTTTGCTTTATTTTTTTTAAAATGTGTGACATTCCTAATATTTGAGTTCCTAGAGCAGCAAACTACATTTTCTTCGTGCAAGTATCTGGAGGTAATGGAAAAGACAAAAGAAAGCCAACATTAGGTAAGTGATCTATGTTTCTAAGAGCACAGTTACTTTGGATATGGATACACTGTACAGCTACAGTCAGGCACATACAGGACCATACGGATGCGTATTGGAAGCTATTTATAGCTCCTATTTCATAGGAAACATTAAAAATTTATTTATTGAGAAAAATCTCAAAAACATTAGTAATTCTATTTAGACCACGGGAAGTTTTCTATTCAGCTGAACTCCCCACCCTGTTTTACAGGTTTGCAAAAACTTAATACGCTGTGATAACAGACTCCATCATGCATTTGCACGGTCCCCAGGTCCCTTGGAGAATGCCAGCAATCACCTTTCCTCAACACTCTGCCCGGGAGACTGCGGCACAGGACAAGGTCTCCTCAGGGATGGGTGAGACTAGAGAGTTCTCACAGCTCTGGCCAACTAGAACTCAAGTATGAAAGATCTTCATGGAGAAAAGGGAGTTTAGCAAGACATTTTTACGGCCTCAAGTTCTGCCAGGGAAGGTTCAGGCTGAATATTAGGTAAAAATTTTTTTACACTGCAAGGGTTATTGCACATGGGAATGGGCTGCCCAGGGAAGTGGTTGAGGCCCCATCGCTGGAGGTGTTCAAAAGACGGGTTGACGTAGTGCTTAGAGACACTGTTTAGTGATGTGGTTTTTTGTTACCAGAGTTAGGTTGATGGTTCAACTAGATGATCTTAAAAGGTCCCCTCCAACTAAGACAATTCTATGATTCTATGATCTAAGGACCATTACAGTTGTGAACCCACAGCTGCACCCAGTATGCCAGAAAAAAAAAAAAAAGTATATTGTGACCTCTGCTTCCCAGTGCCAGCTATTCCCCGTTTCATTTTTCACAAGATGAGTGTAACAAGGAGACCGAAGTTCACCCATTTCAGTGTTTGCTGCCTAACTGGAAGACGTATCATCAGCCGGACCCTATCTTCAGCTGAATATCCAATTCAGACGGAACTCAGCAGGACTTAGCACAGGTTCGAGAGCACTGTAAAAGAACAGGAGCCTGCCTGCAAGAGCACTTATGCTATGCTAGGAAACACGATACTTAGTTGTAGTGCACTTGTAAGCATTTCCCCCCCCCCAATACTTTTATTTTAAAGGGAATAATGTTTCTTCCCCCCTAATACACTAGAGAAGTATCTTAATCCTCTTGTAAAAGTCCCCGCAGAGCATGAAAATAATGTATTTCAAAGGTTTAAGCTTGACGTATCGAGGTGTGTTGAGGGGGGGGGAAGCTGAGGAGCCCAGTGCTTTGCAGGGTGGATATGCTTAGGTATACAGCAGAGGTCTATAGCCTTCCTATATACCGAGAAAGAAATGCTCAGCCTCTCTGCATCGCAGATACGATGCTCATTTCTAGAATCTCCCCCTTTTGAACAGGCTGGATGGGGGAAATAATCACGATCGATGTAAAGCACAAAGCTTCCCTGAGACTCTTTCAGCAAGGCAGCCATTTCCCACTGCCTGCTTCGGGAAGAAGAAAGAGGAGAGGAAAAATAAATAAATAATAATAACAAAAAAAAAAAACCTCAGCCACTTATAGGGATCCGTCTTGGCAGCTTAGCAAAAAACCACCTCAGCTGCAGAGCAGTGTTCAGATTAGCCCATCTACCACACCCAGGATGTATGAACACTATCAAAACCTCCTCTGCAGCATATCGATTAGCCAGTATAGCCTCGCTGGAGAAATAATAAACGAGCGAGCAGCCATCCTCAGACCTATTGACTGGGAGGAATAAAACCTCCCGCTTCCCTTCCTGCCTCTGCTCTCTAAGAAAGCAGCCCCACCCTCCTCTAAGGTACTTGTATTTTACAGACGGCTCAGCCTCATCCCTTTCATAATGAGCTTCAGTTTATCCCGATTACCTGGAAAGCACATCAGCCTGTCCTATCCAGCCCCGTTGATCTTTAACCCCTTGCACACTGACTCCATCCCACAACAGTGCTACGAACAAGATTGGACACTGAATTCCCTTGAGGCATTTTTTTTTTTTTTTTTTTTTTTTAGGGGAAAATATCAGTAGCTACTCACGACACCGTGCTGAAGCCTGAACTCCTGGGAACACTTGCTTAATAACATGCAAGGTTGTTTCTTTACAAGAGCAGCTGTATTTCACACTCCCAGTGAATATTTTAGCAGAAGCGCGTGTGCGAAGGAGAGAGCCGGAGCCAATGTGACTATGGGTGGCTGAAGGGGAGGAAGCACCTATAGGGCACCTATAGGGAGAGCAGCCCCCAGCAGACGTTGCAGCACTGCCTTAAGCATCGTGAGATTGATACTGTTCTTCGAGCCCAGCACTAATTGTGTGTGTGTGTGTTACCTTGCTTTGCCAACACCTCTTTCCCCTTCTGTGCTTTGTTTATTCAGACTATAAGTACTCCAGCAGGGACTACCTCCCCCTATGCATTTATCAAGAATATAGCCAGAGGGAGAGGAGATGATCTCAGTCGCTGCCTATGGGCCAGCAGTTCTTACAAAAAAACCCACATAACACAGACAAAATACAATTTCATCCAATATTTATGCAAGTAATTGGAGTTGTACCTTGATTTCAATTAAGGGTTGTATGGAGAAAAAAACCCAACCAAACAACAAACCAACTCAGTAGGGAATCAACAAGTCTGGGAGCTGCTTTTACACACACAGCTGCAATAAATATGTTATTGGTACCAATAACAACAAAAATAAAATTGACGTGTCTAAGACGTAGGTTCCATTCGGGTTATTTATCAATTCACATTCTTTTTGTTAACAAACATTGAAAATAAAAGCAAAACACTCTTTACAAATACCAGCACTAAAGTAACCTAAGCACAAACAGTAAAAAAGGCACATTTTTTTTTTAACCTGGTTTCTCAGCACAATGACACCTTTGGGTTTCTCATGGTCTGTTTTCTCCTACCACTTCCCAAATTTTATAATTTCTGGCTAATTTCAAACAAACCAAGAACACGCGGTAGAGGCCTGAAACAATCCTTAATTCCACAAAAACGCCAATAAGATAGGAACCAGATAACGGCAAGCAACCCTACAAATACCACCACTAAGCTCACTCCTAATTCAACATTAGCAAACCCACACGGAAACGGTACTAAAAACCAGGCTCTTGTGCTCCTGCTGGCCCAGAAACACAACTATTTCCAACAAGTATGAAAAGCACAATAGCGGGACAGACTGGGTCGATGATCTGGAGACAAAGCAGGGGTCCAGAACATGCACTTTGTCTGAGAAAGGGAAGAAACTAAAAGGAACAAGAGGAAGATTTTCACTTCCCATCTACATGGAAAACCCGTTCCAAGCAGCTCCCTACAGGCTACTGTAATAAACTTTCTCCACCAAAGCTTGTTTCATTGTTGGCTCAATTCAAACTTTAAAAAATTGAAATAAAGCATGATTGGTTTCATTTAAACAGTTCCCAAGTGCCCCAATCTCTCCCTGAAGCTGTTGGGAGATAAACAGGTCTGCCTTCTGAAAATTAAGACCAAGGAGCCTTAATTAAACCTCTGAAATCACAGAAACATGCAAGTCCATCAAAACCACTTGTATGAACCAACTTCCAGGAGCTTCACTTAAACACATTTTACAGACAACACCATGAAAAATAGTCTTAGAAGAAGCCAGAATGGCTTACCTTGGTACAGCGAGGAGGAGCTCTGTGCTGAAGTGTTGAAGCTGGAGATCTGCAGGAGTCAAACTGGCCTGACCTGGCCAGCTTCTCTCCTTGGGCAGCCACCTTCACAAGCCCCACCTGGTCCCGAGCAGCTCCTCAAGGAGAGCAGCTGTTGCCTATCACCCAATAAATACCTTTAGCAACAAACATGTTCTCCATTGGAGAGATAATTCCAATCAAAAGGGTTTCTCAGCACCTACATACTGTTTGAAAGAGAAAGACAACAGGAATTTCAGCAGGTGTTCAGTACTTGCTTTTGTTTAATGACCTTTCCTTTATTTCATCCTTAGAACATCACTGCAAACAACCATACCCATCGCCTGTGGCCTGTAGAAGCTGAAATATCTTGCTTACTTTAAACATCGCTTTAAATCCACAGCATCTCTAAAAAATGGGCCTGGGACATCACAAATTGCAAATAGATGCAGCATTAGAGAGAGAACATCTGGAGACATGTCCACGTATATCTGACATTTCAGCCACAAAATGTCCAATTGTTGTCATGCTGAATAATATACAGGATCAAAAATACAAAAGGAACATGAATTAGACTCATGTTAAAATACTGTTAACTGGTGCAAAGTGATTTTCTATTTAAAAAAAACCCAACAGTTAAATAATCCATTTTTATAGGATCATTATACTATATTCTTTATGCATTTTTCTCTGAAAGTAAATTACATGTGGCAAATTACACTCCCTCCCACTGCACGAGTCAAGTGAATCCCTGTCCATTTTCTATCACAACGGTGCCAATTTCTTTGTGCCAATATTCCGGGGCTGGCAGCCGGGCACAGTGACCTCTTCTGACTCTTCAGGTGTGCTTCAGCAGTGTCCAAAGGCCCTCAAAGGAACCGCAAGAAATCCTCTCTGTTCATCAGTACCAATAACTTGATGGCACCTGTGCCCTCTGGAGGAGCTCAAAGCAGGAAGGAACACCTAGCCCACAACAAAAGCATAGTTTTAGGAAATCACAAATAACTTGGAAAACTGAAATTTAGGCAGGGTACAAACACAACTGGGTGAGAGCAAACTGTGTGGGGGACCCTAGGCTCTCAAAACAGGTCCAGGTCTTTACCTTACACATTTCGCAAAATACAGGGATCTAAACCTGGATTCCCTGGACCACGTCGAGGAGGGAGGAGGGGAATAAGAAATACACATGGCTTGCATGAGGAACACTGTGTTCTTCTCCTCTGTGACTATGAGCAAATTATTTAGTCACTTGGTGACTGTTTTCTCCATCTGTGGAAGAGAGTAATATTGAATGCTCACTTTGCCCACACAGCATTGTGTAAAAACTGTTTTAAAAGGTACATTTTTCAAGCACAGTAGCATCATCAGAAGTCTCATATTGGGCATCATTCTGCCCAGATACTCATGCAAAGCAATACCTTTCCCGAGCCAGGGGTTCTTTTTCCAGCTTTGACAGATTTGCCTTATGGGTTAATTAATTTTTATCGAGGGCTTTCAGAATGTCACAGGAAAAGGCACTGCATAAATGGAAAGCAATTTTTAATAGTGCCAAGGAAAACGGATTTGGATCAGAACCTGTAGAGCTCTAAGCCTTGGGGTGCTCGATTCTCTCATAATAGTAATTAATGAATGAGACTGCAAACATTTGTTTTTCAGACAGAACTATTACCTTGCCGTGAGATGCCTGAAATCACTTCAAAGTGAAATATTTAAGTTGTAAATATGTCAGAGCACACCGAAAGGCATTTGAATTTAATCTCCCAAGTTGGGCTCCGCACTTAGCTCTTCTTGTACTGCTTTTATTATTATAATCTTGATAAAGGCACTTTGAGGTGAGAAACAGAGCTTGAAAACTCGCACCCGGTTGCAGAAGGCAGCACTCGGGCAAAGCTCTAGTTGTGAATTATTGCACCCAATGTCACGTCCTGGAGTGTGTTAGCCACAAAACCTCGTGTCGGTGGCGGGAGAGGAGGCGATGGGGAAGGAAAAAGGATGCTGTGCGGATGTAAATACATTTAAAAAAAAAAATAATACAACAACCAAACCTCTCAGCCGTGCCTGTTTCAGGTGCCCTTCTGGCAGAAAACAGCCCAGAGGGTGGGAGAGAGGGGAGAGTGCAGGTGTAAGTCATAGAGGGAGAATTCCATATCAAACTGCTGTTGGTTACATCAGCCTAGCAACTGTTTATGCAAACAATCTGGCTGACTCATTAAAGTACTGCTCTGATCAGCTATTAACTGTAACTGACAGATTAAGAGGAGAACAGCATGAGACAGATACTTCAGAAGTGAGAGCAAAACATACTGGGAGCTTAATCTATGTTTTAATTCCAGCACCCTGCTCCCCGCCCCCACCCCTCTCCTTTGTCGCAGCGGCTTCGCGTGGCATATTTCATATTGTTTAGTGCATATCTTGGCGCCCACCTAGACAGCTTCGCATTCTCGGCAGCACCCGGTGGCACCCACATGTTCATTTGACATTCCAGGGAACCCATTGCAACAGCCACACATTCTTCCTCGCCTTTCTGGGGGCTTCTTAGATCACAGATGCTCCTGGTATCACCCACTGTGCTTCAATACTTCTCATGTCCCATGCACATTCTTCAGGGTCTAATCCTTTCAAATAATAGTGCTTTCCTTCAGATGCTGCCTGATACCGATGAAAACAGGGCTGAGATAGATGCTTGCTCTTTTTCATTTCCCTAAGCTGATAGACGGGGCTTGTCAAACGCAATCAAGAAAAAAAAATAGCTCAAAACCTGCTACTATTCTATTACATCCTTCATATTCTCTGTGTAGCAGGGAAGTCCCAGTCCTAAAGAATTCCCACTTTGAGTTAGAAAAATCGTATAAAAGCCACACCCGGCTCTCACACAGCACACGACAAATTTGGGGAATTCTTTGCCAGAGGAGGTTACAAAGTCCATTGATAAAAAGGAATTTTAAGTGCATGTAGACTAATACACAAAAAATAGACACAAAAAAAGCCCACCTGAGCTAGCAAACACAAAAGCTCTAGGTTGCCAGAAGTTAACACCACATTCTGGGAACCTGTGAAGGCATTACTGGCGTTGTTCTTGAACTTGGAGCATCAGCTACTGGCTCCTGCTAGAGGCTGGAAGCTGGCTGAGAAGGACCTTGAAGGGAGCCCAGCACAGCTGACCTGATGGACAAACCTCACCCAAAAATCAAACTGTGCTAAAACCTGTACCCCTTTTTGTACAGCGCTCGTCAAGGGTAGGAGGACAGCAGGACTGGGGCAAGCCCAGGAACGCCTTAACTACTGACTGAAGCTTTGCCCTTCCCCTTTTCCTCCCCTTTTTCAACACCAGCAGGCTCGGTTTCAAAAAGGGAAACGTCTAAATCCTCTCTTTATTTTCGGGGCAGGGTGGGGCCCGGCTGAGAAGCAAGCCTTAAGCAAACGCACCTTGGCACTACGCAGGCCACGCTCAACGGCATGAATTGTGATTCCTTTTCACGAGGGCCGTATCTTTTACACCCTCCACACGTGGAGCCCAGGCACGTGGCACAGCATCGCCTTATACCCCGAAGCCCATCAACCCCTGACCGCAGAAATCCCTGCCAGCCCCTGCCACGCTGTTGGGTTGGCAGGGCCGGCGGGAGCCCTGATCCCCTTTAAACCCCTTCCCCTCTCCTGTGACACGGAGGAGGCGTCGCTAATAGGGCCACGCAGCAATTAGCCCTTAAGCCTGCTATCCCATTAATAGTTGCCAACAGCAGACGCCCAGCAAAGGGTGGGAGAGGAGGGTGAGCGAACACTGGTATTTCCCCCATATCATGCTCTGGTTTCAAGTGGCCTGCAGTGATTTTTTGGGAGAGGGGTGGGATCTCAGTAGTTGGACTGCAATTTCCTTTCTTCCTAGGAAACAGCCCCCAGCGTATCCCCCCCCCACCCCCGACTTAAATAAGAAGCTTTGTGAATGATGGGGTGCATAGGCTGCTCACCATCTTGCCCATAAATATTACCCAAAACACTTTATTTCCTGCAGAGATAAGAATATCTCCCATCTTTATAAGTTCCACATTGCAATCAATATGGTCTGCATTTAAAATGCACACACAAACATGCATCTATCCGTCTATCTCTACATATACTGTATGTGTTTCAATACTCACCATATATATAGCATGTATTTCCACATTGTGCAGGATTAAGAGCATATTTCCACTGAGAAATAAGTAAATAAACAACCAGCAATTTCTCAATTTCTTCCTGCTGCATGTCAGTGGTGAAAATTGCCTAGAAATGGGACTATTATAAATATTCTATATATAACCGCACGTTGTGGAGGAGAGGGGGGAAAAGGGGAGAAGGTTTGTATGTTTGAAAAATGTGAATACAAAGGAGGGCATAGAAACATATCCAGCCATTTCCACCTCGGTGCTATTTATAGCTATAGTGTTACGAGGCGTTTGTTTAAAGGGGCACCGGCGGAGTGTGGAAGGACCTAGCCCTCCTTCAAGGAGGCATGCAAACAATATTAACTTGGCAAAAGAAAGGCGTCCTAATCCGGCCTGAAAAATTGTGGCCGTTCTTGCCTTTTTTCCATGTCTGTAAGAATTGAAGTTTTAAGCTCTATTTGCTTCCTCGTTAACACTTTTATTCCTCTAGCCTGAGGAGGTGCCTCACTGGTTTTGGGGTCGGGCCTCAAACTGAAAAGAGAAGAAAAAGGGAAATTAGCGCACATTTCTGCCACCACCCTTCCCAAATTTCCCTTCTTTACAGCAGGCACTGGCAAGGGAGTCA